>CM062824.1:4626606-5174124 GCA_031772345.1 Himalopsyche anomala | reverse complement strand
TGTGCCACGTGAATAACATCATTTCAATGTAATTAAAATACTTTTCATTTATAATTTTGCACATTTATTGAACTTAATTCATTTTGAGTATTCATTCAAACTGAATTTAACTCATCCAATAAATTAACACAACATTTATTGATTCTGAGGCGGTACGAAGTTCGTCGGGCCAGCTAGTTACATAATAAAAACAACTGCTGAATGAAATGCAAAAATATGTGTTGAAAACATTGCCTACAATTTAGGCGTTTTGTTGAAAAAATAACAATC
This sequence comes from Himalopsyche anomala, assembly GCA_031772345.1. Classification (NCBI taxonomy): domain Eukaryota; kingdom Metazoa; phylum Arthropoda; class Insecta; order Trichoptera; family Rhyacophilidae; genus Himalopsyche; species Himalopsyche anomala. The sequence goes on along the minus strand of CM062824.1, from coordinate 5,173,854 downwards.
GATTTAATAGTTTGAACATCAACAATTTTGACGATTTTTGAATTATGTTACTAGGTTTTATGTATGTCTTAAAATTTAATTAACAATAATATTGTAATAAAATCTATATTTTTTCAATCTTACTGATATTATATCAAATAAGTCATACAGAATAAAAAATGTATCACAGTTAAGACATGATCGTAAACATCAATTAAACAACAATTTATATATTTTACAGAAGGTTGTTTTTTAACTTCCTCTCGTAAAAAGCCAAGGGTGGGGAACCGTCTGTTCTCCAAAGGCCGCATTAATTTGTCTGTTTCGAGATAAGGCCACAGTAAATATTGACTTGGGAATCTTTGGTTGGAAACAGGAATTTACGGTCAGAACATGTCAGGAATTTACGAATTTATAAAAATGTACAGTATTGGCCAGAAGGCCGCATCAGAGAACCTAAAAGGCCGCAGGTTCCCCACGTCTGTAATAAGCTATCAAAAATAAACTTTCATTGACCTAATATTACTAAATGCATTTAAGGAATTATTTTTGTGAACTTATTACGATGGGAAGTTAATAAAACCTTTTGTTATGGTTAAAGCCTGACCATTCCTGTAAAATTTATGGATTGTCGCTTACGTTTTTTTGTCGATTACGGATCGATATGTAACCTTATCAGAAATATAGCCTGTACCCCTGTTATCGCTCAGCAGAGTTTTTTTTTAAAGTTAGACTGCATACAACAAAATCATGTATCAATAGTATACACCCTAAAGCAGCAATTTCCATCCTGGGAGGCGCAAAAAGTCTAAAATATGTATTAACTCTTTAAAACGTGTCTTTATTACTATATGAAATAAAGGATGGGGAGGCGCAGTAACATTAAAGTTGCAAACCATTGCCCTAAAGTGTAGATTTTAATTAAAGTTTTATGACTAATCAGTTTTGATATCGTAGGAAAAGGTGAAAGCAGAATCAATATTTTCCTCTTTTATCTCTGGAAGAAAGAGTAAAAATTAAAAGTGTTATTTAAAAAAATCGTATTGTTAACTACATAACTACTTTCTTTACATATAAAATTGAATAGGTTGAGAGGGAAGGTCCTCTCATCATACTGAATAGGGATGGCAAAAATACATTCATGGTTTCCAAGATCATTAATGTCAGTATTTCATTCAATTTTTGAAGAAAAAATGGTGCTGCTTAAAATGAAAAGAACACAGGTAATTTAGTCCTAAAAGGGTTATTCTACAAGCTCTTACTTAAATCGTTTTTTCTCATTAGATTTGCTTATCTTGTTTTTTTATGCCTCTATTATTTTCGCTATTGAAAGATTTTCATATGTTATTATTCTTTACAGAACTTAATAACTTAAGTGGCTCAATGATAGCATTACTCTTTTTCATCGAGACATCCTGTCTGCTTCATTAAAGTAATTACAGTATATTGAAAATATTCCAGTAATTTTATTATTGAGAATTTTCTTTGATAATATTTCGCCAAGACTGATAAAGAAATATAATAAGTCAATAGAAAGGCATACCAATAATAATAATAAATATATATTCAAAGTGAAACAAAAAAATAGTAATATTCTGAACTCTTTTAAATAGGTGTTTTTACTTTTTACATTCAAACCACTTTCACAAATTATTATGAACGCTAGAGACGATTTTTTCGTCTTATCACCCAATCAAATTTGTTTGATAAATAATCAAAGTTATGATACTACTTAACGCATAATATGAATTTCACTTCAATTCAAATTTCTTTTTTAAAATTGTTTTTCTCACAAATTATTATGTTCTTTTATAACAACAGTTAGAAGGCTAAAAAATATCTTAGCCCTTCATTTCGTATTTTTTCTGTCTATTGGACTTCATTCATTTTAAGCATTTTTTCTTGAATAAATTCAGTCATTTTGATTGATGCACGAGCAGAAAAACTTGTTCGCATGAAAAACAGAAATACGAATTTTCTATTGTCTGAAACACTGCCACCTAGCGTGCAAGAAATATTGCAATTTTATTTTGTGTTTAATGGAATGTGTTTCGCAAAACATGCACTAACAGCGTGATAAATGGCACACTACAATTGTTTTCACAATTTAATAACGGGAAAATAAAACAACACCATACATGCTGTTGACATCTTACATATCAACCACTTTTTAACGAAAACACGACGCATTATTTGCTCCGGGTATATTTTGAAAAACCTGTTTTCAACAAACATCAGTTAAATAAGTAAGAATATAATTAAAAAAATATTATTGGATTTCCGTTATAAGCATTATTGTGTTAACAGTTTCAATATAAAATATACAGACCCCAAACGTAGCATCTCAGCGTAAGTTTTCTTTATTAAAACCGGTTGACAATCAGTCGATTAACCTAGAGCGGCTAGAAATAACAACGAATCAATGTTTTGTGAAGAGTTTTACGATCGATTACTATTATTGTGATTTGAAGAGTCAAAATCAACCATGAATAATTTGATAAACGAATTTGTTTATAAACAAATATACATAATAAAACAGGTTTATTTATCACCGTTAAATAAAATAATAATACAATAAAAAAACTAAGTATAAACAATAAACAAGAAAGGAAAACAAAAATATGAATTATTCTTAGAAATATGTTCAATCATGGCCACAATCAAGTACGACATGGAAAAAAACTGATAATTAAAGTTACATAGGTACAATATAATATTCGAAAAAAAATCTCAATCACTCATAAAAAAAAAACAACAAAACACCTTTAAAATGTTATGGAGAATAATCTAAAATTATCGTATTTAAATGTGCCTGGGGTATTAAGTTTTTTTTTATTCCGTCATAGTAATGCGATATGAGTTCTATCACGTGTTTCCGACCGCTTTTCCGAGGATTCTTGGCAGGTTTTCTACGTCAGGTCTTCACGTAAGTTTCCCGCAACCGAGTGCAGGCCGTTCGTGCATAAAGAAAATTTCGATCTGAATCGCTGCCTCTAAAAACAGCACATGTGAATTTTTAGTAAAAACAATTTTACAATACAATTTGAATGGCGTTTACATATGTAATTCCTTTCTAACCCTTTATAATTATTTCATGTTTATTTGTAACATTTTATGATAGATACAAGTTTTTATTTTTACCAGAGGTTGTATTTTTCTCCACTTTTTATTCGTATTTCGTGTCTTTACACATTTACTTCGCAGTTATAGAAAATATAAAAGGAACTGAAAACAAACGATTTTCATGTATATAATTTAAATTTGATGAAATTCATTGATGTCGAGACATTATGAATTCGTTTGACGTTAAAAAATAAGCGACAAGTTTTATGTTAGTTTAATTTTTATTGTTGACAATGTCCCATTATAATCCATATCATACAGTGTCATAAAGTGCACAGTCTGGAAGGTAGTTACTGAATAAAGAAAAATGAGATATTATATCAATTAATGAACCGAGAAATTATGTCAACGAGATAATTTGATATTCTATACTTTGAAAATAATAAGATAACCATAGACATCAAAAATTGAAACTTTAGAAGGTGTAAGTAAAATATAATTTTTTAAAAAAAAAAAAACTAACAAGATGTTTTCCAAAATAGGACGATAACAAGTTATAATAATTGGGCCCTTAAGAGGTGAAGTTAGCCAACTAGTAAAATGGTAAAACTTTTTCTTGGACTTATAGGTACAATCACGTATTAATTTGGTGTTTTGGTGAATTGCATATTTTTATTTTGCGGATATGTATAACACTATTGAAATGTGTATTAACTGAGGTCAATTTTATGACACCTAACGTGTAGAATATCACAGCGCGTATATTTTTTTTTTCTAAAATACCATTAAGTTAACTTCACCTCTAATGGGCCCAATTAACGTTGAAAAAGTACGATAAATGCTACCGTTGATATTACGTTTATAAATTGGGGTTTTATTGTTTTTTTATACTTATTAGTAGAAATGTCTTCCTAGACAATACTTGAAATATGAAATACTTAGATATATAAAGAAAGATTATGCCATTTCTTCGTATAATGATTACAATTCGCAGGGTAGGAGCGACGCGAGGGTTGCTGGCTGCAAACTGTCAACGCCAGATGACCGCCTTGCGGTTGCTTGATTTACTTCCAAACTGCGAGTACTTCTTACTCCGGAAAACTGGCTTCTGTATGTGAAACATGTATATGACCGTCGAAACTGTCTTATAGTACCAATTTTAGCATCGACTGCGTGCTATGCAATATTTGACGAGAGGCATAAACACTTTGTACATCTAAGTATACAATTATAAGATGAAATGATAATCTTCAAATATTATCAAAATAAACGTTTAATTAAAAAAACTTATTTATTTACACTGTTTTATTATATACTAGCCGGTTTCCGGCAAGCATTGCAATGCCACTCAAAAAAGGGAAGTGTTTTAATTGTGTTTATTGAAGTGCAAGTTTTATTTTTCTGTATGTTTGACGTTTGTTGCCGAGTGTCTGTGATATGACACAAGCGCCACTTACTGTAAGTTAATTGTACTATGCTATTTAATTGTACCTTCACACAAGTGCAAGCATACGTTGTCAAAATGAACTGTATGGCACACATACAAACATTGATTTTTTTATATAAAACCTACTGTTAATTAATTTTACTATTCCTTCCCGGAGGTGCAAGCAAAAAGTTTGTCAAAGTTTTATTGCAATCGGATGAGCGGTGTGGCAACGCATACAAAACGAACAAACAGACATTCATTTTTTATATATTTGTAAATTGCTCAATTTACACTATTTGTTTATTTGCAGTTTGACACTAAAATTTGAACAGCTACGTTATATCTCGACTACTTTTCTAAGTGAAATAGTTTTTCTACTGGATTTTTTTCAACGTCTTGAATTATTTTCAGGTTTTAAACATGAGTTCTAGTTATCTTTATTCTAACATTTTATTTGTGAGTTACAAAAAAATGTGAGGCAAAACTACATATCTGTAAATAAATGAGAAATATTAAACAAAAACGTTCAATCAGGCTTTTTTTTGTGATGGGAGCATAATATTTAGACGATAGATCGAGGAAATCGATAAATCGGGGAAAGATGCAGAATTATTAAACAGTATTCTTATGAGTGTTTGGCCAGGACTATGAAAAATAAATGATCAATACGGGAAATGAGAATAATGCGAAAACGGTACATCGGGGTTCCGCTCTACTAAAAATGACTTAATTTAATTTTATTATATAATGCATTACGTTAGAAATGCTTACTGTTCCAAGCTGTGGTCTTATAGGCCTCATATACGAGGACATAATATATTATTTGAATAAACGTTTGTCGTGACACAGACGCACCATTCGTCTTATAACCAAACTCTATGACAGCGGGTAGAATACCAAATATCACTACACTACAATATTAATATTACTGTATATTATATAACACAAGATTGTCTAGATCAGGGGCTTATAATGTATGTCTCGCGGACCAAATGTGGCCCACGTGATTTGTTGATTTGTCCTTCGAGTGCTATATTAAATCTATGTTATTTGATTTTTTCATATGGAATATTAACAATTTTAAGCGCTTCTTAGATTCAAATAAATTACAATTAATTTCAAGATCCTTTTTTGTGTAGCCCCGACGATGTTCCCGTAAATATGCAGTTTGAATCAATAGATTTGTAAGAGAACTTGGAAGTAAAAGCATTTAAAAAATATATATTTGGCATTACAGCTAATGCCAATGCGCCAAATATTTTTAAGTTGAAAGATCATATGATAAAAAAAACTCGATGAAAATTTGTTGTAAGTCACTCGAAATAAACTCGAGGTAAATTGACATCACAAACACCCACGTCTTAGGTCTAAAAGTTTTAAATTGAAAAGTCTATACTTAACTTTGACCTTATCGGGAATCAAACCCAGACTACTAAAGTATGCTTAGTTTCAAATTACTTTTTCTTTAGCGGTAATTGTTATCGCAAAGGATTAAAAATGAGCTTTGTTTATTATGTGCGTGAACATCCGTTCGACTTGAAAACCAACACGTTTCTGTTTGATAAGTAAACCAATCCCGAAATTTCGGGATCATATATTCTAATCCCGGGATTGAAATGTATCCCGGGATCCCGGGATTGGATTCCCTAGCTGTAACCAACCAGACCACAGCGAGCGACAAATCATGATAATAATTGTATTGAATTCTACATAGGATTTTCTCTTGAGGTATGTTCAATATAGTTTACAATGCTCTTTAAATGACTTCTTTATTTGGAAGTACACATCGCGACCCAAGTTCTACAAGGTTCTATGTGAAAAATTTTGACGAAAAAAAAATAGCAATGTATACAGATAATGGTACTTGTAAGACTGCTCCATTGTTACTTTTGTTTTGTCAAAAAAATTCACATAGAACCTTGTAGTACTCGGGTCGCGATATACTGATGAAAAATATTTTCTAACACGAGTATTAGTAAATCAAACTTGAGATCAAAATTAACAGACAACCATATTGCACCTGTTGTGCGTATTTACAATACAACATTTGAGTCTAGATTGCAGAATATAGTTTCAATCAAACAATTGTATAAATAAACGGTGAAACTATTTCCGCTTTCGCCATCGTCAGAACTATATTTAAACTTACATGTTTGCTGAGTTATATATACTGGCTCCGAAGAGATACATTTTGTTATTCACTCTAACATCCCAATTCCTATTACAATTATAGTATTACACTTAATAAATATGACTTTCGTGTTTCGAATAACGATAAGTAATATGGGATGGGAAGTTTTACCAAGTAAATGCCAATTCAATCAATAAAACGAAATATATTTTTTCTTTTGTTTTTTAACAGAAACTATTTGCTTAAAAAGTTTGGGAACTCCTGGTCTAGAGCTTCATCGATTTTCTGAACGCTTTAGATTATAAGTTTAAAATAATTTTAATAACAAAGACATAGATACATATTTTAATGTGAAGTTTGGTACTTGGCACTGAAATTATGTTAACTTAACGGTATTTCGTCGTGCTTGGATCTTCTCACAGTGAATAAATGTGTAAAGAATATTAAATTAAGTAATTTCACACTTGCGTAGCACTCAACCGTAGCATTGTAGCGTTAACCACTATAAGTTAGTTTCTAGGAGTGTGTTTGAAAGAACGTAACAAGATATATTTTATTGCCATACGCAAAAATATAATTTATAAAATGATATTGTGGAATAAAATTAGTTGGAAAGTAGCAGAAGCTTTCTCATTGTATAAACGAAATATTTGTTTTTTATTAAATAAAATAATGGTGTTAAAATTAAGTGTTTTTTTAAACCTATACTTGCTCCCAATGTGGAGATTATAGGGTGGTGGTTTTAGGGTTTCAACAAAAACTGTTTGTTACTCAGTTGCTCTACCTTTATTTTTTCAAAGAGAGCAGGGATACAAGGATAGAGCTTGGACAAGACTAGAGGTTAACAAATCGTTTTCGCTTTGTCAGTTCTTGATGTTGAGATAGGTGCGAGAGATTTTAAGACATCACATTCATTCATGTCGTAGAATCGATTGAAATCAATTTATAGAAATTGTCGGTACTGGGATTCGAATCTGTGATCTCCGTAATCAAGGCCAACAACGTTTGTCACTCGACTACGCAGCCAAATTTTTCTATAAGCCATGGAAAATACATGAAAAGTTATTTTAAAAAATGATGTTTTAAAATAATGTTATCGGTAAAAAATAAAAAAAGGAATTTCAAAAACATACATTGTAATCAAATTCAAATCGTTCAAATTATGTAAATTCATAAAAGTTTCGTCACTAACGTCCCGGGTTTCGCTTTTCGAATCGTTTAACTAACATAAATCTCTTAAATATATTATTACTTCCAAAGTATAATTATTTTATTAGTAGAAATAATCTTTGAAAAAACGTTTTTTATCAACCTACCCCTGTCAATTTCCAACAGTAAGAAATTAATAAAAATAACAAGGTGTAACTTGTATATTTCAATTTAACTTGTATAAATAGCACTGCTTATATATTTTTCTTATCAGTCGATAATGCTCGCGATGAGCAAAACCGGTCCTGATCAAATAAATTTTATGTGGGAAAAAATACTAAAAATCTTTTATTATTTTTATTAGAATGCCATTCCACCAAGTATTGACAGTGAAATTACATAAAGGTAAAAAATATCAACGTATTTATTTATATATTTTTTTTGTGTTTGTTTGCTTAAAAAAGTGCCAATTCAATCAGTAATAAATAACATTGTATTCATAACAGTTTGTATTCAGAGGTAATACTTGTTAAAAGTTTTACTATTCACAATCTATATATTAATACTCGATAATGTCCGAATGATTGCATGATTGTCCGCGATTTTCCCCTCCCCCTGCCCCTTCCTACCCCCTCCCTCCTCACCAGCTCCGCTGACGCAATATTTTTATTCATACTAAAGACATATTTTCCCAATACACTGTTTATTATTTGACGAAACAAATCGCTGAAAAAATTTCATACAAAAAAACTCCACGACCGTCGATCGAACCATCGCCTGTAGATTATGAGTTGAGATCGTTACCGCTCGGGCAAACACACAACTGTCAGAATCGATCTAATTTAAATATTATATATTAAGCACACATTTAAATTATTCTAAAAATTCCAAAATACGCATACTTCACATGCATACATAAACAGTTGAATTATTCGTTGACTATTTTTGCTACTATGAAAAATGGTTGTTAGCAAACTTAAACATTATTCCAAAAATTAAATAATTTACGAGGTCTATTTTTGCTACTATGAAAAATGGTTGTTAGCAAACTTAAACATTATTCCAAAAATTCAATAATTTACGAGGTCTATTTCTGCTAATAGGAAAAATAATTGTTAGCAAACTTAAACATTATACCAAAAATTAAGTAATTTACAAGGACTATTTTTGCTACTATGAAAAATAATTGTTAGCAAACTTAAAAATTATACCAAAAATAAAATAATTTACGAAATTTCTGCTTCTAAGAAAAATGGTTGTTAGCAAACTTAAACATTGTTCCAAAAATTAAGTAATTTACAAGGACTATTTTTGCTACTATGAAAAATGGTTGTTAGCAAACTTAAACATTATTCCAAAAATTCAATAATTTACGAGGTCTATTTCTGCTAATAGGAAAAATAATTGTTAGCAAACTTAAACATTATTCCAAAAATTAAGTAATTTACAAGGACTATTTTTGCTACTATGAAAAATAATTGTTAGCAAACTTAAACATTATTTCAAAAAATCAATAATTTACGAGGTCTATTTCTGCTAATAGGAAAAATAATTGTTAGCAAACTTAAACATTATTCCAAAAATTAAGTAATTTACAAGGACTATTTTTGCTACTATGAAAAATGGTTGTTAGCAAACTTAAACATTATTCCAAAAATTCAATAATTTACGAGGTCTATTTCTGCTAATACGAAAAATAATTGTTAGCAAACTTAAACATTATTCCAAAAATTAAGTAATTTACAAGGACTATTTTTGCTACTATGAAAAATAATTGTTAGCAAACTTAAAAATTATACCAAAAATAAAATAATTTACGAAATTTCTGCTTCTAAGAAAAATGGTTGTTAGCAAACTTAAACATTATTCCAAAAATTCAATAATTTACGAGGTCTATTTCTGCTAATAGGAAAAATAATTGTTAGCAAACTTAAACATTATTCCAAAAATTAAGTAATTTACAAGGACTATTTTTGCTACTATGAAAAATTGTTGTTAGCAAATTTAAACATTATTCCAAAAATTAAATAATTTACGAGGTCTATTTCTGCTAATACGAAAAATAATTGTTAGCAAACTTAAACATTATTCCAAAAATTAAGTAATTTACAAGGACTATTTTTGCTACTATGAAAAATAATTGTTAGCAAACTTAAAAATTATACCAAAAATAAAATAATTTACGAAATTTCTGCTTCTAAGAAAAATGGTTGTTAGCAAACTTAAACATTGTTCCAAAAATTAAGTTATTTACAAGGACTATTTTTGCTACTATGAAAAATGGTTGTTAGCAAACTTAAACATTATTCCAAAAATTCAATAATTTACGAGGTCTATTTCTGCTAATAGGAAAAATAATTGTTAGCAAACTTAAACATTGTTTCAAAAATTGAGTAATTTACAAGGACTATTTTTGCTACTATGAAAAATGGTTGTTAGCAAACTTAAACATTATTTCAAAAAATCAATAATTTACGAGGTCTATTTCTGCTAATAGGAAAAATAATTGTTAGCAAACTTAAACATTATTCCAAAAATTAAGTAATTTACAAGGACTATTTTTGCTACTATGAAAAATGGTTGTTAGCAAACTTAAACATTATTCCAAAAATTCAATAATTTACGAGGTCTATTTCTGCTAATAGGAAAAATAATTGTTAGCAAACTTAAACATTATTCCAAAAATTAAGTAATTTACTAGGACTATTTTTGCTACTATGAAAAATGGTTGTTAGCAAACTTAAACATTATTCCAAAAATTAAATAATTTACGAGGTCTATTTCTGCTAATAGGAAATTAATTGTTAGCAAACTTAAACATTATTCCAAAAATTAAGTAATTTACAAGGACTATTTTTGCTTCTATGAAAAATGGTTGTTAGCAAACTTAAACATTATTCCAAAAATTAAATAATTTACGAGGTATATTTCTGCTAATAGGAAAAATAATTGTTAGCAAACTTAAACATTATTCCAAATATTAAATAATTTACGAAATTTCCGCTAATACGAAAAATAGTTGTTAGCAAACTTAAACATTATTCCAAAAATTAAGTAATTTACAAGGACTATTTTTGCTACTATGAAAAATGGTTGTTAGGAAACTTAAACATTATTCCAAAAATTAAATAATTTACGAGGTCTATTTCTGCTTCTACGAAAAATGGTTGTTAGCAAACTTAAATATTATTTCAAAAATTAAGTAATTTACAAGGACTTTTTTTGTTACTACGAAAAATAGTTAACAAAGTTGGCAAACTAGAACATGATTCCAAAAATAAATAATTTACAATTTAAATACTGCAGGGCAGGGCTGTCGATATACGCCCCCAGATATATTTCTTTTACTATCAGAATTTCTGGATTATTCAATAAATAGGTTAGTAATTTATTTTTGACGCCTGTAAATTTTCTGACTACTTAAAAATGCAACAAAAATCCCCCCGTTGAGGTCAACGGGCTTACAGCTAGTCTATATATTAATACTCGATAATGTCCGAATGATTGCATGATTGTCCGCGATTTCCCCTCCCCCTCCCTCCTCAAAGCTCCGCTGACGCAATATTTTTATTCATACTAAAGACATATTTTCCCAATACACTGGTTTATTATTTGACGAAACAAATCAAATCAGTGAAATTTCTCATACAAAAAAACGCCGCGATCGTGGATCGAACTCAGATCTCTGGATTACCAGTCGAGCTCTCTATCAACTGAGCTAACGTCATAAATATCAGAAGCGATAAAATACATTATATAAATCAAGCATTTGAAAATGGAACGATATTTGTGATTCACAAACTGACTTCGATTGTTTGTATTCAAAATTCAAAAATGGAACACCTGTCAAATAATGAATGTGGAATATTTTACATAATGTAGTTTCGACAGTTAAATGCAAATATTCCATGTGTGTCATATGTATGCTGACGGCTATTAAATATTTTACGTTTTAACAGAGGGTATTTAGAATTTATCCCGATAATTTAATAATTTTGTATCTTTTGTTTTAAATAACGAGTAAACGAGTCTATGCTTTGGAAAAGGTAAATTTATGCTCAAATAGTAATATAAATAAAGTAAGCGAAATAGTTTGATAGATTGGGGACAACGAGATTAAAATACGGAAAGTGAGCCAAGTTAGGATGATGGGAAAAAGTGAACTGAACCCACCCTTTTTATTGCATAATTTAAATCATTTTTTCTCTAAAATACATTGTTTATGCTTTCGATGGATTCGTCGGTAACTTTGTGGAAGTTCATTTGAATATAAAATAAAAAATAACTTAGATTATTCCACGTATTGTGCTACAAACTGTGACACATGTTTCGCCTTTTTCAGAGGCATCCTCAGACAGACTTACTTTTACTTACTGAAAGTAAGTCTGTCTGAGGATGCCTCTGAAATAGGCGAAACACGTGTCACAGTTTGTAGCACAATACTTGGAATAATCCAAGTTATTTTGTATTACTTTTTTATGCTTATTTATTGAAAAAACTTTCACATAAAATTAAAAGTTGATGACAGTTCCCACAAAAAAAAATTGAAAACGTAATTGCACTTAAAAGTCAAATGGAAAAGTTTCACCATTTTTATGTTTGGTTCCCTTAAAGACTCATATATTCCTAAAAATAAGCTCCGTTTGGCGAATTAGTGAAGTTAATTTATTCTTATTAATTTGATAAATATGCATTTGATTGTAACATGGAAAATTGATAATTTTGTTTTGATAAAATGTGCAATTAATTTATACCATTTTGCATGTGAAAAATGATTATTAGCAAACTTAAACATTATTTCAAAAATTAAGTAATTTACAATTTAAAACTGCAGGGCTGTCGATATATGCGCCGAGGTCAATTTATGCTACTATGAAAAATGATTGTTAGCAAACTTGAACATTATTCCAAAGATTTAATATTTTACGAAATTTCTGTCACTACGAAAAAAAATGTTAGCAAACTTAAACATTATTCCAAAAATTAGGTAATTTACGAGGTATATTTCTGCTAATAGGAAAAATAATTGTTAGCAAACTCAACATTATTCCAAAAATTAAATAATTTACAATTTAAATACAACAGGGCATGCTGTCGATATATGCCCCGAGATATATTTATTTTATTTTTAGAATTTCTGGCTTATTCAATAAATAGGTTTGTAATTTTCTGACTTCTTAAAAATGCAACAAAAATTCCCCCGTTGAGGTCAACGGGCTTACAGCTAGTTATTATTATTATAAAAATGTAATATAAAATATTTGTCATCTAATCAAAAATATAATCTACATATCACTTTTAGGGTGTTCACTGTCAATACTTGGTGGAAAGGCATTATATTAATAAAAACACAATAATCCTTTGTACTTCATTCCACTTTATTTAATATGTCAGGACCGGTTTCGCTCATTACGAGCATCGTCAACTGATAAGAAATATAATTTAACAGTGCTATTTATACAAAAATGAACAGTTATAAACAACAATTGGCATTGAAAAGAAAATACCAATTACATTAAAAGTGATTCTAAAATAGCACAAAATTAAAATGTTTAACACATCTAACATATAATTAAAAAGTCATCTCAGATTAATAAATTTAGAATGGGAATTGAAAGTAATTACAAACATAATTAAAATTTGGGAATTCTTTGACAAAGTGATACAATAAAAATAATGACATTAATAATGACAATAATATAGTGAATAGGCTTAATGATAGTTAAGAAAATTTCCCCTCTTCCAAGTAGTTGGTAAGTGTACATACTTAAACAAAATCGACAGCCAGGAAGATTCTGAAAAAGAAATTTTTCAAAGACCATATCAATTCTAACAAAGATATATATATATTTTATATATTTTAAATTATATAAAAGAATAGTTAACAAGGGCTAATGCAATGGATAAAGTAACGGGGAACTAGCAAATATTAATTGATCGTTCAAAAGATCTGAATCAGGTAAAAATTTGAATCTATTGATTTCTAGGATTTCCTGTTTGTCTAGTTTGACAGACTTCCCAAATTTTAATTATGTTTGTAATTACTTTCAATTCCCATTCTAAATTTATTAATCTGAGATGACTTTTTAATTATATGTTAGATGTGTTAAACATTTTAATTTTGTGCTATTTTAGAATCACTTTTAATGTAATTGGTATTTTCTTTTCAATGCCAATTGTTGTTTATAACTGTTCATTTTTGTATAAATAGCACTGTTAAATTATATTTCTTATCAGTTGACGATGCTCGTAATGAGCGAAACCGGTCCTGACATATTAAATAAAGTGGAATGAAGTACAAAGGATTATTGTGTTTTTATTAATATAATCTACATAGTTTAGGTGCAAAATGAATACTTTGCAATCTGCAGTGTTTTCGGTAGTACGTGAAAATATTATACCGAAGGGGAAATCGGTCCTACTCGATCCAGTAACAATGGTGAAAATGGACGAGTGGAAGCGAGCGATCGCCTTATCAATCCGAAGGATCGGTTCGTTTCCGCTGTGATTTATTGACTCACTTCTTCTCTTGAGTTCTATCAGCTTCGGCGCAGGGCAATAATTCGGCTCCACGATCCAACAGGGTAATCGTCCGAAACAAGCGTAGATAATCAGGAAATGGCAATTCTTTTCCTATTTACGCGTAAAACTGTCGATACTAGAAGATTTATTTGAAGGAAAAATTGGATAATGGTTTATATTCATAATCGTTGTTTTTTTTAACATCCCAGCAATCTAAAATATATTTTTTCAAACGTATCCGCTTGCAATTTGAAGTATATATTATTGCATTATAGTACCATAACATTGATTTTATATTAATATAACTGATTTCAATTTAATCGTTGAAGCTAGTATATATGAATGGATCTAAGATAAAGCCAGCTATTTTTTAATCTCTCTTTCTCTTCGTTACATTTTTTAAATTGTATATTATGTACGAGTCAAAACAGCCAAGCCTTTTGACACAAAATCGTAAATCGATTTCAATATATGAAAGTGTTCCTTAAGGCTTTTTAGCTCGTGTCCACTAAAATTAAGAAAAAAAAGTGCTTAAGAGCGTTAATTTTTTATATTTATTTTAAATCAATACATTTTAACACAAAGTAGAAGTATACATTTTGTAGTGTTTTGTGTAAGTGACAGATGTATAAAATCTCATAGATAATTTTTAAAAAATCATGATATAAATTTATTTGATTAATAATCAAAAGAATTGTAAATAAAAAATGAAAATGTGTTTAAGCGTTATTTAAGCTATTCAAAGTAAGTACAATATAAAAACAAAATATTAAGACTATATTTATGTGGCTCGCATAATTGTTTATATTGTATAAAATATTATGATCGCAGAAAACATACATGGGGTGTGCATATCTAAAAGATTGTCAACAATCAAACTCAAAAGAATTGTTACACATATTATAATGTATTAAATAAATCAAAGTATCGATATAAAAAAAAGTTGGGCATTTATAGAAAGTGAATTGAGAAGTAGCAAAGAAAATTGAATAGCTTATATTATAAAAAGTAACGAAGTATTCTACAATATTATAAAAAATGCTTGTATTATTTTCGACGAATAACCCTGTATCCGCTACCCTCTAAAATACACGAATATAGTAGGTGATAAATTTAATTTACAAAGAAGTTATTCATTCTTCTCCTCATTGAAAGCGACTTCGTTCTTTAATTTGTCAAACACTGAATAGATTCCTTCTTGCATGCAATTAAGAGACTTGTCTTTCTTACTTGATTTATGGACATGCCTTTGTTTATTTCATGAAAAGGAAAAATATCCACTATCGTACCTATCGACTCCTTCAGCTTTTTCAATTAAATATTTAGACTTTGATAAATTACTTTCACATGGAAAGTTTTAATTGAAAATAAGAATTGCGATATTGATTTTTATGATGCACTCCGTGAGAGCGTAATGAATACATAAACAGTAAAACCCCCATTTACACTAAAGTTGGGACCGTGCTATTTGGAGTAGTGTAATTAAGGGAATGAATCTCATACAAAATTAGGGATTTTGTTTTTTCTGCGAAAAATGCAAAACCAAGATTTCCCTTAGTTATTTATAAAATATTTATTAAGAGATAAAATGCAAAATTCAGCACAGTTTGCCCCGCTATGCGTGTATAGTCTGGCACGTGTTAAATACACAGACGCTAACCAACATTTGACTGTATGCACCGCACAGACGGCCGTCTCGTAGCAACGACAGTAGAATGCGACCGTTCAATTGGGGTATTTGCGGCGAATATTTCAAGCCATCGCGTAATTTGGAGTAGTGTAATTGGGGGTTCCACTGTATTTATAAAGTAAAGCTTAGCTTTTTTTGCCCATTAAAGACTGCTCAATGAGTACTTTATTTATTTTTATTGAAAGAAAATGATTTTTAAAAAATGAGGTTAATAAAATAACTTATCAAACGATATAAAAATAAAGTTCGTGATGTCAGCTTATTTATAAAGCTATTATTTTTATTGCTCAAAACAATTGTTTCCTGTTAGTTGTTTCCATCGGAGCTTTTGCACTAGGGCTTAATTCGTTGTGACCGATCTCTAGGATGGGGATGTAGTGTCCATATGGGGCTAGTTGCACCGTAGAACGAGGGTCGTTGTCCATTCGTTGGTTTGCACAATTTATTATATCTGATTGGACCTTTTGGAGCGTGTTTGTTTGTATGCTTGACTCAGGCCTTTATAAATCAAATTTATAAAATTGCAACAAACACTTTTCGGTATTTGTTCAAGAGTTTAAAAATGTTTCATTTTACTTATTTAACAACTCTATTTGAACAAAATATCAACACGAATAAAATATTTGATTAAAATTAACTGTGTTTTTTATCAAAAGATTCATTATCTAAAGACGAGTAAACTGCAACGATAAATAATTTCTTACCAGCCGTTTAGTGAAAACCTTACATGGATTTTATTCTTAACTTAATGTTTTTTGAAATAAGTTATAATAATATAAAATAAAATAACTAAGATTATTCTACGTATCGTGTAACAAACTGTGAAATGTGTTTCGCCTCTTTCAGAGGCATCCTCAGACAACTACTTTTGCATATGCTTGCTTAAGTACGAATGATTTTGATTTTACTGTTCTGATATATTATAATAAAAATCAAATAAAAATAGGAGGCAAGGATTTTATATTTAACAATGGCGAACCACCTGTTTTATTCAAGATATTATTTAATAATATTTCTTTGTTGTTAATACTTTTATTTATCTCCAAAAATTCTAAACTATTCATTTTTAAACCTTTTTATTTATTCGATGGAGTATTTCTACGTTACTGTTATGATTAAAATTATGTTCGTTTTCGATTAGATGATTGGCAAACTCTGAAAAATTGTTACTTTTTAGACACCTTATATGTTTTGTAATTCTAATATTAAATTTTCTACCTGTCTGCCCTACATATGAAGCTTGGCAGTCTTTACAAGAGAGGCGATAGATACCACTCTGTGACAATGATTCTACGCGATCTTTACTGTTTTTATTATTACTGCGAATTATATTTTGAAAGGAAGTGATATTAAGTTTCAAGTTGATATTGCATGATGAAAACAATATTGGTTTATTTAATGATTCGTTAGTTGCATCACGGAAGTGACATATTTTTTAGGGGAAAGTTGTTGAAACATTTAATACCACGAAATAAAAATTTATTTAATAATTGATTGTTTGTATGTCATAGAATTTGAGATAATTATATACACATTATAAGTTAATAAAAATATTTGTATGACTCCGTCGTACATAAGTAGTACACACAAAATACATATGTACACTTATTCAATATTAAACAAATGCAGTTTAGTATTCAAGCACAGTTCTGTATAACGTATTTTTGCCAAAGTAATGCGAAAAAAGCGACAAATATAAATATATTCCTGTTTAACAAACAAGTTGTTTGTTCATTCGAGGATTGAGTGCAAGAAGTCGGACCGAGCAAATTGCAGCTTTCAAAGCACTCACAGAACTCACAAGCACTACGCCAAATATTTTCAGGGGAAATATATGGTAATAAAACCTCCCCCACGCCTTGTGGTTCACGCGTCAGATGAACGTAATTTGATAAAGTGAACAGTATTGCGCGTGCGGCTGTTATAAACAGAGCTTTTATCCAGGAAAGCTCTACGGAAAATCCGTATACTTATGGTTAATGCTAGCTTTAAACTTTAGTGGAAATATCTATATGCGTGTACGGAGTAATAATGGTTATTCCATTCGTAGAAAATAGCTTGCAGCCACCATTTTCGTTTTGTTCATGCAAAATAAGTAACGACGCCCTGTATAAAAATTAGGTTATTTTATATTACAGATACACAATAAAAATAGACATTCGGATAAAAAAAATACTTTGTACTTTTGAAGCTATGAGTTTTCCTTATAAAGTAAATATATAATACAATAATTATATATTTCAACAGCATATGAGTAATATAATCAGTTACTCAACTTTCCGCTTTAATGACCAATTGATAAACTCAACATTACCAAGAAATGGGATGTGTAGGAAACGTTGAAAATATAGCACGAACTCCAATGTCAATTTTAACGTAGCAAAAAAATTCATATAAGTTGATATTTCTCTGCTGATAACCAATATTATACAAATGGCGCTAGGGATTTCAATACCGGTATTACCAAAACCAAGATCCTAGTATCTATTTGTGGTGTTTCTTCAATACCGGAATATGGGTTTTAAAAATGCAAAAACATCGGTATTTCTGTATTGAAAATTATTCACAATCAATTTTTGAACGTATATAAATCATCAAATCGAAATAACTAAAATCTAACAACAGCTGTTTTCAATAATATTTGGTTGTTGATTATCCCACCACCACTTGTTATGTGTACGCAGCTGCTGTTTTACGGCCGCCTTCTATAACGCAATACAATCAAGAAAAGAAAAAAGAATTTATTATTCATATTTTTGACACGATACAGAACTGCACGGGATCTTTTAACCATGCACTGTTGTGCTTAAAAAATAAAGAAGAAAGAGAATGTGACTTACTCTGCCATTTAGCTTAAGTGATATTAAGTATCCTGTGTATCCGTATAGTGAGAATCCAGTGGCGGAAGAGTTAAATCTACTCCGAAATTAAAGAGGTATCAAGAATATCCCGTTCCCCATATGATGTTGCAAATTTATCGAATGCCTCAAAATTGGTTATGGTTGAGATCAGCTCAGTGTGACCTATTTCGTCAGGTTCCAGAATAAACGAGGCTTTCAAAAGTGTTTTGAGTGACCCTAATTATGATATATATATTATAGTTGGCTCACTTCACCTCTCGAGGGCTTATATGAAATACAGATATTGATGTATTGGTCCGGTATTACAATCCATAAATGCAATGGGTTGTAATATAATAATTTAATAACGAATATTTCTTTTATCAATATTAATTTATATAGCCTTTACGAAAATGGCCAGTTTTATCATACCAAAGTACGAATTTATTTTCTCAATAGCAGACATTGTTGAAAAATTATTGTATGATGTTGCATTGATGGTTACAAAGACGACGTGTAGGTACTTAGAGTAAACATTGTGTTGTATAACAAACAAAAGACAACTGTGTTGCATTGTAAATTTAAGTACACGATCCCTAATTGTCAATACAATAGATTTACATTCATTGCTTTGGAAACGTGCAAAATGATTCAAACAATTCATTCCACAATCAATATTATTATTTCGTTGGGCGATTAACACAAAAACAGAACTGAAAAAAATGCTTTTTTGAATTAAGTATATATGCAGAATTGTTCACTGTGATCATTTTTTGAAATATTATATTGATGGTTAATGAAATAATGTTAAACGTATTTCATAATTTAAATCTTAAGAAATTTTACACAGGAACGTATCAGTTAATACGTTTTCGTATTAATGGAATTTCTCCCGACAAGTTGGAAACACGTACACATCTTCACATTATTGTCGCTAGGAAAGGGAAATTAGAACTTTATATTCTATACATTGGGAGCAGACATGGCTTAAAAAATAACCTAATCATTTAGATATTTTTACGTTTTTCAACAGCATTCATAGGGTAAAGGGAAAAGGTCATTTTTAACGTAAAATAATAGATTCATTGTAACCATCGTAACTTCTTCGAGTCAAAAGTTATAGTAAATAGAAATCTCGATACGCAGCAAAATGACTTCAAAATGGCGGCGCTTCCCTCTCCGCCCTACGCAATGTATCACAGTCTTTTTATAGCGCAATAAATCTCCTCTCCTTTTTTTAAGCAGTATTTTGTAATATAGATTATTAAAAAAAACATTTTGTTTTTCTATTTATTTGATGGAAAAAATGGATAATGAGAAAAAATGAGAAATGGATAGTTTTAAGTTTTCTCATAAAAACAAATGTTTTTGCCTCTCTTTAAAAATCGACTACTTTTAGATAGATTTTTGTGTTAATAACCTAATAATTTTACATTAGAAATGGAGTTAAAAAAAAAATGTTTGCTTTAATAGTTTGTATGAATTTCATATATCAATATTTGCTATACTTAATAGTGGGAAATAGAAAAAATATTGCAAACAGAATTATTACTTTATTGTTGTTTTTTTTTCAACCATTTTCACTACAAATCTAGAGCATTCAGACTGCTAATGGAAAATATCACAGCATAAGTTTTATATGAGAATTGGTCGTTACTCAATTGCTCAACCTATCTTTTTCGAATAATATCATAATATATAGGATCAATAATCAATAGTTTTTATGAAAGCAGCATTATATATAGTATTATTTTTAATTATTTATGTATGCTTAATAGTAAATGTCTTACATTAAAATAAAAATCACCCGTCATATTCAGAATATTTTTATTTTCTAAGCAGGGACGAATTGTCAGCGTAATAGATATATCTGAAAGTGACCACGATTAAGGGGTGGAATTCTATGGGTTGTGACGCGATGGATTTATAAGGGAGTGGGAAAGGACACGAGACGGCTTCGGTAGGGGCTACTTGACGTGGAGATCATCATGCATCAGGGTGATTGATTTCAAGTGAAATGCCTGTGTGAATTTGCACTTAGACTTTTATAAATGTAATGCAGTTTGAAAGACCTCCCTGGTTTTTTACAACGCATTTTTCTAAGCATTTACCATGATTTTATTCGAATTTCAGATGAAAATTAAACTATTGCAGGATAATTATATAACGATAGTTCAAAGTTATTAGAAAAAAATAAAACACTCTTTGAAGCCCTTTTTTTATTCTTGCATTTTAAATTTGGGTTTACATAAAAAAAATGTACTCATGATTATTTTTAAGTAAAATAATATTGTGATAAGTAACTATATTCTATAGCCTAGTATTCCTTTATTTTTTCTGCAATGTAATTCATAATAGTATTTTATTTATTATTTTATTATAAGCTTTGAAAGTTTTTAGCAATATTGCTTCGGATGTCAACATATTCCACGTAGACGTGGGTGAGTTCCAACAGATGCTGTTTTTTACGTATTAAGAGTTTGCCGTAGCTTACTCAGATGATTTCTTTGCCAATTTAAAATGAAAAAAATTCTACTGTTATTAAATACTGAATTGTATTCTGTTTTTCCTTTATTGTAAATGTTTTAAATTTATAATTTCTCAATCTTTTGCAATGTTCATTTATAATAAGTACATTATGTATTTAGTAATAATTTTTAAAAGATATCATATGAAAAATAAAGCTCTAAATGACTTTGATATGTATATGTCACGTAATTAAAGGCAATGTCAGACACTTATTCGTTCAAAAAATAGCTTAACAACATATGAATACAGGAAATAAAAACTACTAGGTGGCAAAAATTGCGTATCCAGAAATGTATTATGAGTCTCATATGATATTTCTGCCAAATCATTTTTTTTGTACTTCTTGCCTTTTTTATTTCCTGTATTCATATGTAGAATTTTCAGCTCTTTACGTTGGCATATTTCATTCATTTTCGTTAAAACATGGATACTACGTCTTTGTTTCCAGGGCCCTCACATTTAAATTCAATACTCTATCGTGAATGTTTGTATCACTAAGCTCTATGAATTTAGAGTGCGTGTAGCTGTCTACAGTGAATCTTATAAATTATTAAATGATTTATTCATAAACATTCGTGTAATTGAAAAATTAAGCGTAAAACTCACAGTTGAGTTAAGCATTCTTTATTATTATATTTCAATAAAATGTATCTAAGAAAAAAGCAAATGGCGTGCTCAAAAGCAGCGATCTCATTTATTCAATAAATATTCTTTTTTAATAGTTCTCCATTTGGCAGTTACTATTTTAACATATATTTTTTACTAGGAATACAAAAAATAAGAAATGCTTAATTCATTAAGTGATGTTTTGAAAATCCTATTAAGCTAGACTTTATCAAATCACGAATGTTTGCAAATAAGTAATTTAATTATAGGTATAGCGGTGGACCGCCACACTTAATTAATTATACGCTCACAACTTAACAAAAAATGTGATATTCATTTTACAGCTATATTATATGAAACATATGTTCTATATAATTGAAGTAATAATAAAAAATGACGACATGTTTTTAAATCCACCTGCTGTTATGTATTTTTATACCCATTAATATAAAAATATTCCCACGGTGTGCATTGCTATGCAAGTGGATTGTGATAAAGTAAAACATTTAAATATAGTGCCACTAATTCTTAACATCTGTATTTATATCCCATGAATTCATTTGTCAGTAGTGTACATTTAAAATGAATTATCTGAATCTTAGCTGTTGTTTGTCAGCAAACAGTTTAAATTTTCAAAGCTTAAATTCAAATACACTTAAATAGATTTAATACTTGTTTGAAGTTGTATTTAAGTACCTAGTAAGCGCATTTGATGCAGGCGACATTTTGTTTACCTTTGTATTTAAGAAAATCATGGTGGCACCACTATCAAATCGCTGTGTCCAATAAATGAATCTGAATCAAATATTAAGTAGGCAAGTAAGATTTGTTCTAATTAACCCTATTCATATTTGTTCATTAGCTACCCAATGAATCTTTTATTGAATGCAATCTCTAAGTCGCCATTTTAAAATATAACTGATCCATTTAAATAAGTTTTAGTGCCAACATTTGAAATATAAAATATACATGTAGTTATCTTTTTGTTTTTAATTTGCAAAATCAATAATGTTATTTTACATTTAACTGTCCATAGTGTTTATTTCAGGGCTGTGTAATTTAATTCGAAGTCGTGGTGTTTTGTGTGCAGTTAGAGTTAAAAGAGTCGAAGAAAAACGGGCGACTCGTAATACTTTTTTAAAATTAAGATCGAAATAAAAAATGTTGTACATTTAGCCAGATATCAAAAAATTGTATTTTTTTTTTTTAAATTAGAGTTGGAGACGGTTTATTTGTAAATTCCAGAGTCGAAGTGGTGTCTTTTATACGACTCTATATGACTTATTTTTTTATAAAAAACGAAGCTTTACTTTTATTTATTACTACGGCATTTTTATCTCATCACAAACTAAAAACGGTGACTATTAAGTTGATTTGTTCATTATTTGTATTTTTAAGCATATTCTTTTGTTTCTTATTTTCTCCAAAAAATATCTCCATGAAATAAATACATTTCGTTTGTTGATGGACATTGAAATTCCACCAAATCAGAAACACTTGACGAAAAATAAGCATTTATTTTTAACCTTTAAATGCATAATTTACTACAGAATTTATCAAAATATAGCCCGCGGGCCGGATCGGGCCCCTGATTTTTATACATAAATATTTTAGACATTCAAAATATCGATTTTTTTATTATTCTTATTTGATTCCAACGATAATATTTTTCATCCGGCCCACAACGTTTTTCGAAAAAAATACTTAGCTCGTTTCTCAAAAAGATTGGTGACCCCTGTTTACTATGAAGAGTAAAAAATATTGCTTATTTTAATTTAACATCGATTTTTATACCTAATGGTAAAATACAAAAAAATCTTCCAATTTGTCTATTATATGCTGTAGTGGCAAAAGGTTGTTGGTTGTATTTTGCAATCAATAGAACGGAGTCGGGGTTTTTGGAAATCTTGATTTAGGGCAATATTTAAATTCACTTTTCACTGTTAAAAAATCGATTTTCGTTGAAAAAAAACATTACTGCATTCTTGAATGCATACGTGTTTATTAAATATTTTTGATGGAATAACTCTCAGAATAAAAGAAAATATTGCAATTTATGTGCGTAGTTTTGGTAAAAACCTTAATTTTTAAATTTGTAAATTAAAAAGAATTTTTATTTATTTTATAATATATTTGAATTTAAAATATAAATACGTTTTGTGTACAGTTTCTTAAACGGGATTTTGATATCAACATTTGCTGTTTGAGCCTAACATTCTAAAGAAACTTTCAAGGATTGTATTCATATTACTGCACCGGTGAGTTATGCTCAAAGACAAACGAGGAGTCTAACAACGGGACTTTTCCGAGAAAACTTGCTGAATAGTGAGGAAGAGAGCGAGATCGCAATTACCAACGCATTATTACTTATAAATTATTCATGATAAATGGAAACAGAATTCCCAAGAGTTTCATAATATCAACTGACTTGTCTTCTCCCGCCAGTCTGCAAAGTTAGTCTGTTTCTTAAGTCATTTCATTTTCTCAATGCATTTGAAAGAATGAGAAAATTTAATAAATAACAACAAGTATTAAAGTATTGTTTTTCTCTACTAGGATTAAAGATTTTATATTATTATTTTTTTTTACCATGTCCGCTCCCAATGTGGAGCATATGGACTCCAAATGGAGTTTATCTCAACAGAAGTTTTTCAATGAGAACTGCTTGTTACTCAGTTGTTCAACCTCTCTTTTTCCAAAGAGAGTAGGGAATAGAAGGAAAGGGCTAGGACAGAACTAGAGGTTAGCTAATCTCTCTCGATACACCCCGTTCTAGGATAGAATGGGTGGGAGGGGGGAATTCAAGACATCACATACATCCATGACTTTGAACAGAAATTCATAAATCAATTTATAAAACTGCCTGTACTGGGATTCAAACCCGTGAACTCCGTAGCGGTAGCCAATGACGTTGATCACTCGACCACACAGGCCGTCTGTTTATATTATACATCCGGTTATATGTAGTTATACAAATAAAACACTATTTGATGGAATTATGGTAAAAGTAATTTTCTTTGACAACGAAAACGACATTGTAATAAAATCACGTGTGTTAATTTGCATAACGAAAGAATAAAATAAACATATTTGTGTTTTCTCATATGTGTTAAAAAAATATATATAATATCGACTGACAGTGTATAGTTAGTTGAATTTGAATACGTGTAGGCGTAGAAAGTCGAAACCTTAGACGTTGATGACTTAAACTTAAAGAAGAGTTGAGTTATTACTAAATACTTTTTATTTTTTCATATTTGCTTTTAAAAAAACTTCCTTGGTAGTGTTTTTTAGTGTTATTTAGCGCCGGAAAAAATAGATTTTACGTATTTTTATTTGTTAATCTGTGGCTCATCTGCTATTCATTGGATATGAATCAAGCGCTATTCGAAATCTATTTTAGACATCCGTGCCTGAAGGGTTAAAAATTTGTTTTTATATAAAAAAGCTTTCATATTTATATGTCGAATTGAAGATAATAATATACTTAAATTTTATACATTGTGGAAAGAGCTTGAATCTAAAGATCAGGTGGGGATGAAGTCAACCGTAAGAAAGCTCAACATCAAATGAAAGATTTATATAAAATTATAGTAAGTACATAAAAGATCAATCCCGGGGTTGAAAAAATATGACTCTCTTGAAATGGTCCTGGATTGGACACCCTACTCGGGACAACATAGCAGTGTAACTCCTGTATACAAAAACACTGTTTTCGTCTATTGCATTAAGCATTGTCGGTCCCGTATTTTATTTTCGCATTTGCATATGAATAAAGCAATTTTATATTTTGCGAGTGTGTACAAACAATGACTCCCTAACGATGCAGCTACAGAATCCATTCCATGTACGACGAAGAATTCTCTAAACTAGAAATCCACCTATCCCCAACTATGTATATAAACTTAACTCGTACAGTCTGCAATGGGTAATCATATTTTTGAGTGTAAAGTTTTTGAATGTTTTCGTTGAGGACAGAAGGCAACTAGGGAGTGGTGCATTTGAGAAAATTGTATAACATAATAATATACTACATACATGTTTTTTGTGTAACTTGAATTGAGTCTTGGTTTTTGATTTTAATTAAAAACGGCAATGATAATAATTAGAAATCATAAACGTTCTCTAAGTTGATTTTTAAGCTACATTAAAAAATACATATTATATACGGCTATATGTATCTGTTATAGAAGCAAGTAAAGTAAAGTTTGATTTTGAAAAAGATAAACTATCTATATCTTAATAAAAATTTACATCTTTACCGCTGGTACGAACATAAGCTGTTTTAATGTTTGCATGTTTACTAATATACAAAAAATATACCACATATACGAAGATGCATGCAGTGGTGGTTCCAAAATGGGCCTGATTTACGTTCAGTAGTTTCATTAAGCTTTGTTGTATTTTAAAACTTGGATTTTTAGTATTTCAAATTGTGTCGGGTCCTATGGTGCAGTGGTCAACGTCGTTGGCCTCCGTGCCGGATTTCACAGGTTCAAGTGCCAGTACAAACAGCATTTTTTCGATCGATTTATTGATTTCTTTTCAAAATCATGGGTGTTTGTGATGTCTAAGAATTCCCCCTCTCCTTCCCGATCCTTTAATAACTGGGCGTAGCGAGAGCGATAAGTTAACCACTTGTCATGTTGTAGCCTTATCCTTCTACCCCTACTTCTCTCTTTGGAAAAAAGAGGTTGAGCGACTGAGTAGCAAACTTTTCTTGTAGAAAAAAAATGTTGATATCCCTCCATTAGGAGGCCATATGCTCTCCACATGGGAGCGAGGATGGATTTAAAAAAAATATCTTTCCGAACGAATTCAGCCATAAGCTTTGTGGATTCATATTTTTATTTGAGCCCCGATTAATGCTCATTCATTTTCTTAATATTAATTCGTTGATTTTTTGTAACATGTACTTTCTGCATTATGGTTGTAAATGAAATGACGGATAGGCGTCAGTTGTATGAGATATACTTGTAGAATAAAAAAACTCGGTTAATACAATTTATTATAAAATACACTCAAAAAAAATACGTTTCATTTGTTATGGTTAAGCAACATCAGTAGTACAATAAATTCTTTATTTGTATATACTAAATAACGTTTAAGTACTTCATCTTTGATGTAACAAGCAAAGCATCTAGTTTTCACTTGTTGGCGAAGAGCCACTTGCTACTGAAGTTTTCTTCGAGAAGTTTTTGAATAAATGTTGCATCCGCATTTCAAATAGTCACCACAGGTACAACGAATGGTGCATACGTTTTACTTTACTGTGAGCTTTATACTCAGGTGACGCGAATTCTGACATTTCTATATGCAGGGCTACGAAATATTTTATCAGACACAGACGAAAACAAAAAGAAAATTGTCAATTCGAGTATAGTAAAACAAACCAAAAAGATCTGCGCCAAAGACTTGTGGAGTAAAAATATTGGTTAAAATCTTTTATACAAATGTAAAATATTTTTTTCTTATGTATTTAATTGATAGTCTTTAGTTAATTAGGAATTCACGGAAAAATAGTCGAGAAGATCAGACAATGCTAACCAACAGACCAACGGTGTCCATGGGCTTGAATAGATATCTGTACGATATGGATATAAAAAAAAAACATTAAAAGGTAGAAAGAGTAATTAGCTAATAGATTTTTTATACTTAGAGCCATCTTTCTATCATTATCCTTATTGAAATAAAAAAAGATGGGCATCTGAATAACAAATAGCTGAACTGCTTTTAATGGATCCCAAGTGACTTAAATTATAATTGAACATGCTTATTTTTTAATAAATATACAGGGAGATTCAAAATAAAAAATTAAACCAACAATTTAATGATAAAAATTTGTTTGTTTTTATTTACTAAAAAATATTTATTCAAAAACGATACATTATTCCTTCTTTACAAGTAAATACAAGAAATGAGCTACGTTCAGTAAGGGATTGTGTTTCAAAGTATTTCCATATTTTGTCATAAATAATAATCGTTTATAACTTGAGCTGTCTAAAAAGACGTTTAGATTTATTTCCCTCACCGTTGTTTATAGCTGCATCGCTCTCCATATAAACACCTGACCGAGCTTTCATTTAAAATGCATTTCTACGAGAACCAACTTTCATATGCAGCGTTAAAAAATATTTTCTTTGATATAAAGCTTTATTGCCTTTTGGTGGAAATTTTGAGTAGAGCAGGAGAGGTAAATGAATTTTGAATTAGGTATGTTGTTTTTATGTAAGGTATTCATAATAGAAGTTGTGCTTTTAGAGGGAGAAAATGATTTTTTCCACTGAATAATATTAAATCGTGAAACACTAACAGGGGAAGTTTTGTTTTAAGTATATTTTTAACGATATCAAGAAAATAAACTTTTTTTTAAATAGCCACTGTAAAGTGTATGTATGCTACGCTACATATAACATATTCACATTAACATATTGTATCCATGTATATTTAATTAAGCTAGAAGCTTACACTTTTGATATAACGCTTTATGAATGCAACAGTAGGACAATCTCAAAATCTTAGCTTAGAGATGATAACAGTTAAATGTTCTGCATTAATACTTTTTTATTACATACAGTTTTAGAAGAATACTGTCATCTTTTGACTATTATTTTCGAATTTTGTAATGGTTTACCACACTAGGATAATAAGATGTTATATCAATCAAACAAGTGTTTTGTTTTACTCTTGCGTTATTATATATTGATATTTTTCTGAGTGACACTTTAAGGTTTTATCCACGTTTGTCGTATTTTAAAAATAACAGTGTATTCTGCCATGCATTAGATTCATTATTCTACATATATTGCCTATAATGTGGCATGCATAGTTCAAAGCATGGTTGTTGTTGATTGTCCTACTGTTCCATTGATGTGGCTATATGTACATATGTTGGCGTAGTGACTATAAGTTGAAATTTATTTTATAAATAGTATAATTTGAATAATATTCACTGTAATAGTGAATAATAGCCTGTTTTTCATCAGTAATATTTAAATACAATAGTGAATTAATTACAAATAGAAACAAAAATATTCAAATAAAAAATTAAAACAGGATTTGAATTAACAATTAAATGGGTTTTGCGAAAAAATAGTATATTCAGAGAATTTTGCTTTTTGAACATTTATATTATTTATACTATGTTGGCTTAATTCTAAGATAGTGTAAGTCAGTTTACCCTAATTTTACAGGAAACAGATAACATTGAATATTTCAACATACAGAAACATTTTTTTTTTAGTAGAATATTTTAATATTCTCAATAATGATTTAAAAAATGAATCATTTTTATATATACTTAATGTAAAAAACTTACGTCATATTAGAATAAATACATATAATAAGAAATACGTTAAATTATGTTGTTTGTTTTTTAACCACCTTCCACTTGCAAATTTGGACATTTAACGAATGGAATAGATACGTTGATTTGATTTTTAATCAAGATCACCAAAACATGAAATTCAAAAAAAGTGACATACGTGATTTTAGAATTAGCTGACGATATTTAGTATGGAGAAATCAAATATTATATTAAAAATAGCCAGATTTTATCTCAATTTAAAAACAGGTAATTAATTGCTCTAGTTACACCTCGTTATTTTAGGGTATTAAGGGTGAGAGGGAATTTTTAGACATCACAAACATCCATGCCGTCGTCACGGAAGTCAGTAATGTTGATCACTACAAACCAGACAATAGCAATATAACTCTTTAATGTGGCACAACCAAGTGGTTTAAATGCCTCTCATTTTTGTGATGCTTTTATTCTGTATGCAAAAATTAAATTAATATTCCCTTAATGAAACTTTCCAATCATCCATCATGGCTGAGGTAGGATACTTAAATATGTATCTTTTAATTAAGCTCAACAATGCCTTGAGTTGTGAATACAAAACGTACATTGTATGTTACACTCCCTCAAACATATTTATCATGTAACGTGGCAGTCATTCTAGCAGTGCTCAGCAATCGGAAGGCTTACTGTTTAATCCTAAGTTGGATTGATAAATCTTCAAAGATACAAATTATCTATTCGACAAATTTGCAATGCTGCTTCGGGAATCAATATTTTTGTTTTTATTTCGTTCTTGTACCTCATTTGTGAATCTTCTCCAAAATATCAACAACAAATAATTTGATTGATGGATTAACTCGAAATGTATTGAAAAGTATCATTTATTATTTATTTTATTGTTAAACGTTGATGAAGTGCATATTGTCGAAAGTTATGCTACATTTTATGTCGAATATTTTCACGACAGAAGACCTCTTGTAGTCCTATTAAAATTTTAAGTGATATAATAATTTATCAAAACCAAATTACAAAAGCAAGTGATTTTGAAGTAACAAACGAAAAAACAATAGACTAATAATGTTCATCTTACGCACATTCCTATTGCTGGTAACTTTATAATTGTAAAATGAACGGATAGTTTGGTGCATGAATTTTTTGCACAAGAAAACTAATTACACTTAGTACAAAAAATAGTTTATTGTAGACACGAGAAAGCACGATAAAAATTAAACGTTTTAAATATTATTTTAAAACATAAATAGAAATGGCATACAAGTTGGCGTGTAGAAATTTGCGCAAGAAATAATCACTGAACTAATTTTATTGCCTATTTTGATTGAAACTATTATTCGTTTTCTTTGGGAAGTTATCCAAAGAGACAATAAATATATGATGCCTAGTATCATCTATATATATAAAACAAAGTGGGGTTATTTACACCACGTATATCTCGAGAATTACTCCAAGGATTTCAATGATCTTTGCTTTATAAAATTCCTTTTTGCCTAGAATAGCAGAATAAGCATTAAAACATCGGAAAAATATCACGGAAAATAAATTATAAAGAAAATAAATATCTTCATACAGAATAAAATTTTCAAATGAGGAATAGGTCAAATAATGACATGTTGTTTTATGCTCGGTTCAGGTAGATGACACTAGATGGCGCTGTATTTATACGATAGACTTTTAAATAATTTTGAATTTAGAGTATAATCGATGATATGAAATGAAAACGAAAGAAAATCGAATACTATTGAAATGAGGTTATGTTTATAATTAGGTATGATACATTTTTTGACAACAATATTACGATGTTTGCACGAACGTTTGTATCGAATTGACAATTCAAATTTGATGTTCGATTGTGTTCGATTGTTTCGATTTCATATCTGTCAAATCTCTGGTCTAAATATTGACATTACATTTAAATGTGTTTCGTGCATTAGGTGTGATTGTTTGTTTGTTATTTATTCAATGTTCTTAGATTAGTTTTATTTGGAATTAGAAACTGTACTCTTTTCACTTCAATTAATACTATACTATTTATATATAGAACGTCAAAAAAATATTTCGTGATATTTGACAGCAAAAGTACATTGTGAATTATATGACATAACGTTAGTAAGCCATTACTTTATGGTTATTTTTAAATGCATACTGCTACGTACGTAATTCCTGTGTCCACTGTCAATACTTGATGGAAAAGCATTCTATATTTAATTAAACGGTTTTTCTCTTATATAATGTCGAATGCGAAATTATTAACAAAGAAAGTTTCAATTGACTATTTTTATGAAGTTCAACGAAAATTGTACAATTTCTTTTTTATGTTTTGTCAACAATTATATCGACTATGGAAAGCAAGAAGGGCGTAACCCACACATGCGCAAAAAAGTGTTTTGATGATTTTGGGCCATATGCAAATTATGAATTATACAAAAACTTGAAATGCACGGACACGTCTAAACTGGTGTTTAATTGACAAAATAATCTATATACATAAAACAAAGCGGGGTTATTTACACTACGTATATCTCGAGAATTGCTGCACGGATTTCAATAATCTTTGATTTATTAAATTCCTCTCCGGCTAGAATAGCAGAATAAGCATTAAAACATCGGAAAAATATCACGGAAAAGAAATTATAAAGAAAATTAATATTCTCATAGAGTTTTCAAATAATGAACATTTTGTTTTATGCTGGGTTCAGATAGATGACACTAGATGGCACTGACACGATCGACTTTTAAATGATTTTAAATTTAGAGTATGGATTAGAATAAAAAAATCGATGATATGAAATGAAAACGAAAGAAAATCGGATAATATTGAAATGAGGTTATGTTTTCTGACTTGGAAATTCTTTCTGAATCTCCAAATCAGATACTCACATAATTTTCTATCATTATTTTGACATGCTTTCCATCGAATCCATGTGAACTGTGAAACAAGGTACAAGGATGACATGTCAGAAGACATTTTACATCAAATTCGTGTCAGTTCAGGGAATCCCGATCTCGAGATGAATGAAGAGATACATAACCAGGCTTTGCTTTAGATCGAAGACATGTGTTACCTCATGTGCGGCAGTT
The DNA here is from genome assembly GCA_031772345.1 of Himalopsyche anomala. Classification (NCBI taxonomy): domain Eukaryota; kingdom Metazoa; phylum Arthropoda; class Insecta; order Trichoptera; family Rhyacophilidae; genus Himalopsyche; species Himalopsyche anomala. The sequence goes on along the minus strand of CM062824.1, from coordinate 5,141,520 downwards.
TGTTAGTCAAGTTAGGAATGCCAACGCCAGATCGTGGAATGAACGACGCTTTCAATCGAAAATTGGAACGTGAACGTGAATATTTTCGAGATGCATTGAACCAATCAGTTCAAACGAATTTACCACTGTTGAACCCACAATAGAGGGAAGTGTACGATACGTTAATGAATGCAATTTATGATGGAAATGGTGGCTTATTTTGCCTTGACGCGCCCGGTGGAACTGGGGAGATATTCCTCATGTCATTGATTATGGCTACTGTTCGTGCGAGATCCGAAATTGTTGTAGCAGTTTCTTCTTCTGGAATAGCGGCTACGTTGATAAAAGCATGCCGAACGGCTCAATCAGCGTTGAAATTTCCGTTAAACCTCCAAACGACTGAAAAACCGACATGCAATATTGCGAAACACTCAGCAATGGCCGAAGTTTTGGAAGCGAGTAAAATCATCAACTGGGATGAATGCACAATGGCACACAAACGCGCATTGGAAGCACTCAACCGAACTATGAAAGATCTGCGCAGTGACTCAAGATGTTTTGCAGGCGCAATGATTCTAAATACTATCTGGCGATTTCTGCCAAACACTACCAGTCATTCCAAGATTGACCGTTGCCGATGAAATAAACGCTTGCCTCTGCTGACGACAAACATGCGAGTTACATTTCTAAATGATCCATCTGCCGAAGATTTCTCCAAGCAATTGCTGACTATCGTCGGTAACGGCCGTGTTCCTGTTGACGAATCGAACGGATTGATTTCGATTCCGCCGAATTTTTGCAATTTCGTCTCAACGAAAGACGGCTTCATCAACAAAATGTTCCCAAACATCTAATCACAAAAATCACAATTGGTTGATTGAACGAGCAATTCTTGCGGCTAAAAACAAAGATGTGGATCATTTAAACTTCACAATTCAAAATCAAATCGTTGATCTACTGCATTCCTTTAAATCTATCGACTGTGCCACGTGAATTACATCAGTTCAATGTAATTTAAATACTTTTCATTTTGAATTTTGCCCATTTATTGAACTTAATTCATTTTGAGTATTCATTCAAACTGAATTTAATTCATGCAATAAATTAACACAACATTTATTGATCCTGAGGCGGTACGAAGTTCGTCGGGCCAGCTAGTAAATATAAATATATATTTTTGAGAAAATCGAAAAAAATACAATTTTCTGTTATTAAAAAAAAATGTTATGTAAATACACTGAGGAGCAAACATTCGAAAAGTGATTTGTCACACTAATACAGAATTTGGGAAATGATGGTTTGAGTGTTGGAGAAATCATATTTTGCTTGAATGTGTCAACTTTGTGATTTAATTTTTATAGGAAAAACATTTTTTGAACATTATTGCTTTTTAAATTCATAGATTTTATTATAGACTATCAAAACTGATATTAAACGGTATTTTTCAACAGTTGTAACAAATCACTTTTTGAATGTTTGCTCCTCAATTATCATGAATACTTATCGACAGTAAAAAGTAGTACTTTGTTAAGATGCGAAATATACTAGTTCACTACGAAAAATACTGATTGGTATTTTCTAACCGTATCATATTATTTATTTTAAAAGGGGGAAAAATAAATGGTCAGAGTTTATATACATTTTTGGTCAGAATAGAAATTTGAACGGTCAGAATAAAAATACAGTGGAACCTTTCATAACGAACACCTTTTATAACGAGTAATTCGCATAACGAGCAAAACAGATTGTGAAAAAAATGCTCCCTTAACGAGCGACTTTTCACATAGAGAGTGACGCAGAGTTTTGGAAGGATCATTTTCACATTGTTGCTTGACTCAAGATGATTGAAAAGGCGTGGGAAGGGGTTACCAAGAGAACCCTCACTTCAGCTCTGAAGAAGCTTTGCCAAGGAGCGTTGTCGAATGTGATTTTGAGGGGTTTGAAACAGTACCTGTGAAGTCTTCAGTCATCGAGATTGTATTTTTGGCCAATACTATGGGACTGCAGGTGGATAACAACGATATTGATGAGCTTTTATCATTTTTTGCAATTTGCAAGTTTCGCATTCCAGGTTGTTACACTGCTTAACAATTTATAAGTATGTAATTTTACATACACGTTAAAAATATAAAAAACAAAATTCCGGCATGGAACGCATTATTTTATATGGGAAAAATTGTTTCGCTTAACGAGTAAGATTCTGGAACGAATTAAACTCGTTATGAGAGGTTCCACTCTATTATACAATCAGATTTTATAACCATTTTGGTTAGGTTAAGATAAGTTTTTTTTTTAATTTCATTTAAATTATGACTATTTTATATAAATTATGACCATTAATTATTTATCCTACCCTCTGTACACTGACCGATATATTATGACCATTTAAAATAAATATTTACCAATGTAATATAAATTCAAACCAATGTGATACAAATTATGACCGAAAATGTATTTAAATTCCGTCCGGTTAAATAAGAACCATTTAAAAGTGTGAGCTTTGTGTGCTGTGAGCAATGATTTTAAAAGTTTTCAAGTAAATTTTAAACTTCTTCGTACATACATTCATAGTTTGGATTTTAAGCTTCTAATATATTACAATACATACGTATATTTGGCAGCTTTACTTTACTGAATTAATGCTGTGTTTTGGTTTTTTTTTTATCAAGATGTAGATATTTTATAATTGATTGCACTAAAAAGGCTGAATGAATGAATTGTGTAATAAAACTAAAGTAGAATTTTTTTCTAGCGAGAAGTAAAATTTAAGCGATTTTCCGATTGAAAACTCGTGATAAATTGCGCATTGCAAAGTTATTGGCGTGGCTGAAATTTGCAAGAAGCCACGCGATATACTCACGACACGTATGCCTCGTTGAGAGCTTACAATGTTTTTGCACTTAATTTGCATACTACACGCATAGCTCTTAAAACAAAGACATGGGGGCGGAAACGAGTGGGGTGGGACGTGAAGTGGGTTAAAAACATTTTTATGTTGTGTTGTGTGAACAATTTCAATGAATTATAATGTTTAAATATATTTTAGATGGCGAAACAAAGGGATATAAAAAAAATACAAAAATACCTGTCCTGTAACTTAGAGGTAGAAGCTTTTGAGTGTTGCGTTGTTCACGTGTTCAATTTCCTATACAGACACTTTTTATCCTCTTTCTATAATTCAGGGTTTCCCAAACTATGTTCCGCGGAACACTGGTGTTCCGTGGGACCTAAATAGGTGTTCCTCGAAAATTTGGAATGGTAATATACTCTGCAACACATCTAAACATCTACTTACACATTAAAAATCGAGTGATAGTAAATCTCCACTGACGTTAAAAATGACAAATATTTAGGTACAGGTGGAGATTTCAAATAACTAAGAGCTTTATTTACTAATATTTTTATGTAACATGTTTTAAAAAATGTTAATAAATAAATAATAGGTGAATTAATATCTTATATATTTTAATTATGAATTACCTGACCTAAAAAAACTGTGTTTCGGTAACATTTCCGGATTTACGAAGTGTTCCATTGTATAATAAGTTTGGGAAACCCTGCTCTATATGAAACCTCGATATTAAAAAAAAGTAATTTGAATTGAAGTGAAATTCATATTATGCGTTTAGTAGTATCATCTTGCCACCTGTGTGGTTGAGTGGTCAACGTCGTTGGTTTTAGTTACGGAGGTCACGGGTTCGAGTCCCAATACGGACTGTTTTATAAATTGATTTTTCAATCGATTTATGAATTTCTGTTCGAAGGCTTGGATGTGTGTGATATCTTTAATTCCCCTCTCCCACCCATTCTATCCTATTAACGGGGCGTATCAAGAGCTATTAGCTAACCACTAGTCTTGTCCTAGCCTTATCCTTCTATTCATACTCTCTTTGGAATAAGAGAGGTTGAGCAACTGAGCAACAAGCAGTTCTCTTAGAAACACTTTTGTTGAGATAAACTCTATTCGGAGTCCAAATGCTCCTCATTGGGAGTGAACATGGTAAAAAATATATGAAACTGATAAGTTGAGCCACTTAAAAACAACAAGCTATTGTAGAATAACCAATGTCGATGTACTCCATTTAAAATGTTTATACTACGCAAAGACCGTTTAATTATAAGGTTTTTAAGAGTATGGGATATCAAGAAGAAAGAAGCTTCTAATACTCATACTAGAACAAACATTATGGAATTTCTCGGGACTAAAAAATATTTCACTTTTCGCTTAATAATAGCAGAATCCACATTTTACACAAAACATTACAAATACAAAACGTCTCATACGAAATATATAACCCAATAAATATGGTGGTAAACATTATCAAGACTATGGTTGAAATCGATATTGATCTTTGCTACTTTTATAACATGATTGAACCATTAATATTATCTAATAATTTTTTAACCATAATTACATACGTTAATAGTATAGTGAAAAATATCAATGTTTTTTTTTATTATTTGTTAAATGATTTATATATTTGATAGCTATATTGGCTTACGATCTCTTCAGAACTAGGTTTAAACTTGCATTTATTTTACTACGTAAACTGGCTTAGGCTAGACAATATCGTTCAAAATGAAATAAATTATAATACAAGTCGACAGTGGTGGATTATCCTATAAGAAAATGAGGCGCACGATTGGGGCCTTCGAATTATAAGGGCCTAAAAACCAGCTACTATAATATAATCCATATTCTTTTGGTTGAGATTTTTATATATTTTTACTATTTTAGTTCAATTTTTTTATGTTATCCGTTAAACAGGGCAACCAAATTGTACTGCGCCTGGTGCTTCCCATGTGCTTAATCCGCCAATGTAAGTTGACTGTAAATTATTTGTAGAAAAACATAAGATTTATGAGTTTTAAATCCATTTTTAGAAAAAATAAACAATGTCAACTCTAATCATATTCATTTTCAATATATTATTTTGTTTTGCTCAATCATCAATTAAAAATGCTCTATATATAGCTGAGGGATACTAATTTTGACAATTCTACAAAATTATGGTTCTAATACTATAACACATTAAGCTATGTATAGATGGCTTTTATTTTTGACAGGAAACAACTAAAAGAAATATTACAATAGAAAAAATAGAGGTACAGTTAATACTTCTAAAGGGTAAAAATTATTGAAAAGTTTTAAATTATATTAGATAACCTCGATTAAAGTTTTTGAAATCATTTGTAGAAAAAAAAAACATCACATGTCCAAAAGTTCAAAAGTTGTAATGAAAATAATCTAAATTTGATATCAACTCACTCTCTCTTAATTTTCTTACCTCTATACTATATGGGCTGACCAATTATCGATAGTTTCATACAACTGTCATAAATGTTTGAAGTGTAGAATGGACAAAGGTGGACGAGGCAGGTGTAGTGAAGTTAAGTAAAGGTGGTCACGCGACGAAATTATTCCTCAAGTACACGGAATGGGCTACTTTTTAAGCTGGTTTTAAAGACTTTTAGCTTGGCTTGATAACGCCCGTTTTTTGTGCACGACAGACCAATTTGACGGAGGTATTTTATATTCATGTTTATATTATAGCTTAAATAACAGTAAAAAATAAGTTTTAGCTGTATTAACAGTTTAAATTTCTTACATAGCAAGTTACAAAGTAACGAAATTTTCAGAGTGACGAAATAAATCTGAACACACTTTCTTACTAAATAGATTAAGCGAATTTCAAAATAACAAAAAAATACGTATTATATATATTTGAGAATAAAAGCCTCAAATGATAATGATTTTTGTTACATTTGGACGTTTTGAGATAATTTATCAAATAAAACTATTTTGTTGAGGATAAATTATTTATAATCAATATTTTTATGTGTATATATATGTTTATCGTTTTCGGCTTTTATTAACCCTTTTTGCAAATGCAGCAGTAATAGAAACTTTTGTGTAATGTTTTGTTTTAACAGTGTATAGCTTCTTATCAGAAAGGCCAACATAAAGGATGTAAAACAGGTAACTTAGAGCTGCCAAATCAAAAAAGGAAATAGGTAAACCTAACCAGAGGGAATGTTTTTTGTAGATAGATCATTGCTGCACATTTATTTCAAACTGCCAAAATGTAACATGGATCATTATTCGTGGGGAAGTTTCAGTTCGTAATTGATGTATTTAAATAATAGTCTCTATTTCTAAGTTAATCAGTATTTTACCAAGAGGCGGTACGATCAAAATACAATTGGTTGTGGACAGGTAAAACACGTTTACCATTTTAGTTCCACACCATTTGATGGTTATTCAAAAGCATTACGTTATATTATATTAGTATCGATGCAAATGATCACACAAAGACCTTTATATCTTACATAAAAATATATTGATCGTGAAATTTGTAAACGGTTCTTTATATTTTTCCCACCTCATTCAAAATAATGAATTATTTGCAGTGGTCCCACTGAATTTGTCGTAATGGGATTTGACCTGCATAATTGATTTTTTTAAGACATGTTACTATTAGTGACACATGTCTCTTTACTAAACTCGCTTATTGAAAATAATAAACCAAAAAATTATTGATGGATTCGTTTAAAAAGTATTTGCTGGTCCTTAACGCAACAGTAAAGAAATTCAAAAAAAATGCCTTCGAAAGTCAACGATTGGCCCAACGGTCGGCTTGAGGTAACTCAAAATATTTATTATTAAATAAATGTAAATAAAAAAAACTATGAGATTAGAAATATATTGTTTAAGGAATAGCGAAATAATGCCAACGATGTGTCAAACAAGTCGATATATTTAAAATTGAAGTGCATTTATGCATGGATAGGATGTTATAACTAATTTGGAGCATTATTTTAATTATGCGAATGTATAATTAATAGTTAAATTGGCATTTGAAAGCAGATACCTTTAAAGAGCTTGAGAAGTTGACTTATCAAATGTTGCTTATTAATTTGATGATAAACAATTGATCTTTGAGAAATTACCTGATTAGGAATAATAAATAATTTTTCGAAAGTCTAAATATGAAATTTATCTGATTACCCAAATAAACTAATCATAAAAGGCAATATGTGGCATACTGCCGGAAACCATTAAGTTTCGCATATCGTCGCAAAAGTTTTCATAGACCCTCTGTCGCAAAATCCTTTTAAACTGATGTATGTATCTTTTGTTTGTTTTCGAGAATGTCTCTGTATACTTTAAATTATGAGTCACCATGGCGTTAATTACGTACTGCCAGGCAGGACCTACATAACGTGAGGCTTTATGAATAGTGAAACGGGCCATTTGCATATTATTATGGACAAAGTTTATACGCCCTAATCTGCTATGGTCATGCGGTACAAAATCAATGGCAGGTACAAACTTTGCAAGGCTCTACAGTCAACGTGTGCGCAAGAGGTTTTGGATTAAAGTGAAAATTGCGGAAAATATTCTTGAAATTATTTATTTCAAAATTCCATAGGATGAATAAGTATTGCTTTTTTTGATTTGTTAACTATATTAATTAACTTGAATCGATCACTCATCTCGAACATTTTCAATTGATCAACGTCAACAAATATGTGAGATGAACAAAACCAAAAAACTTTAAAGATTTAAAGACAAACTACGATTTGATTTTCAAATTTAGACATCAAAGTAAAAGAACAAGAATGAAAATTTAGACGAATTCATGAAACAAAAGTCTTTAATTTAAAGCCGATTGTACTATTTTGTACAATTTTCAATACGAAAACAGAATCAGTATGTCTAATATTTATGAAAAATACCTATATTAAAATTTATATGTCATCTATTTACTGTATGCCGCCTGCGTGGTCCAGTAGTCAAAGTCGATGGCTTCAGTTACAAGGCTCAAGAAGGTCATTAAAAACAGTTTTGAAAAATTGTTTTTTAATCGATTTATGAATTTCTGTTCAAAGGCATGTATGTATGTGGTGACTCGAATGACGTTGTTTCATTCAACTATCCCAGTGAAATATATTAGATAACAACTAGTCAAGTGATTGCCCTATACTTCTATTCCTTCTCTGTTTTGGAAATTTAAATATAAACAAAATTTATAATGAGTCCATATGCTTACCTAATACATTGGAGCGGACATGTTAAAAAAAATATGTAAGTTTAATATCAATCACATTTCAAATTTGTCTGGTTTTCCACAGGGGATTTCTTAATTTTACTTCAATAAAAACACTAATCACTAAAATAATTTTTAATGGAAGCAAATTGACTGTCTTAGGATTGTGCCAATCAAATATCACAAAAATTATAAATTGAAAATATTCATAAATAATTTGAGTTTTAGTAAAATCAAATATCTATCTGGATCATATTTTATTTTAAATAATATCATACAGTTAAACAGATGCCTAATTTTATTTAGTTAGCCGTACCAAAAAGCTGCTTTTCTCATATTAAAATACTGTGCCAGAAATAGGCGATCTTGTAAGCTTTAACTTCATGAGCTATGTAATAGTATGCAAATATAATCTGAAAATAAGTCACTCATACCTGCAGTAAAATACATAAGTCAAAGATACAAATAGAATAGGGTGTGAAATAAATTTGTAGAAATAAAACAAAATATGTGTGCATGTTAACGTTTATGAAAAATATAAAACAAATGAATCATCACACATACAATTATAAAATTTTATTGTAAAATTGACATTGCAAGAGAATGCCAAGTGAATGTGAAGCATATGAACTACTAATAGAGTATATCCAAAAAAAAAAAAGAATTAATTTCAACATTAATGTTCTCCGAGGACTGCCTGTTACTCAGTTGCTCAATATCTTTTTTCCAAATAGTAGGAAAATAAGGATATGACTAGGACAGGACTAGTGGCTTAGAATAGGATGGGTGGGGTGAGTGAATTCAAAACATAACATCATCCATGTCTTCGAATATAAATTCATCAATGGATTGAAAAATCAATTAATAAAACTGTCCGTACTGAGATTCACACTTGTGACCCCCGAAACCAAAGCCGACGACGTTGACCATTCAACTACGAAGACAGCTATAAAAATAGCTGTGGCTGAACGCACTTATGTGTCACTTCAAATGTGATGATTTTGATTATAGTAAATAGAACGTTGATAAAAAAAGGTTTTTTCTTTCGGGAAAACGTTCTCGAAGGAGTTGGTTTTTCTTTAATATGATTTTAGATTCAGAGCGAGTGCTCGTCATTCGCACATGAGTGCAGGTGCGAACAATCACACAGTTTCTCGACGCCTTGCCTAGATCATTTAAGAGCCCTTTTCGTTCACCTCACGATTCTGATGAGGACGATAGACGTGCTCGCTGGAAATGATTGTTTTAAGCGATGGAAATTTTGATTGCTACAAAAATTTTAATTTTATTAAATGGCATTTACGGAAAAACGATTTTGTATTGTTTATTATACTATCATGATACCTTTCCACTTTATGTTTTATTATTTCAAGTTTATTAGCAGCATACATTAATGAATGTTTTTTTATATTTTTTATTATGACTTCGCATGCATTTTTTTTTTGTATATGTTTTCTGACCAAAAAATCAAACATAAATAATAAGAAAAAAATAATTTGGCAATTGCTAAGTGAATTCCCCCCTCCCACTCATCCTTTCATATGAACGGGGCGTATCGAGAGCGATTAGCCAACCACTAGTCCTGTCCTAGCCCTTTCCTTTTATTCCTACTCTCTTTGGAAAAAGAGAGGTTGAGCAACTGAGTAACAAGCAGTTCTCGTAGAAACACTTCTGTTGAGATAAACTCCATTAGGAGTCCATATGCTCCACATTGGGAGCGGACATGGTAAAAAGAAAAGCGACTGTTCCCCCAAACTCATTTTTTTAAATCTGTTCGTATTATTTTCTGCAGCTGTTTTTCTTTATATCAAAATAAAAAAACTTAATGCAGCTAGCCTTGTATTAATACTATTCAAAAAAGAAAATTGCGTCTAACATTAAACTTCTCTTACGGTGCTAAACAATACTTCCGATATGTTGCTGGCCCTTTAGGAACCGAGTGAAAACATGTTTTTTTTTTATATATACATCCTGGTTCTTTACCATCCATCAAATGGCGGGGTTCTTTAAGGGTCAGCAACATATCGGAAGTATTTTTTAGCACCGCAAGGAAAGTGTTAAGAAGGTTATATCTTATTATCTTAGCATAACTTTAAGTAATATTTTCTCTTTCAGTACGTGGATTCAAACAATAACTGAGCCAACTAATAAGCCAACTAATAACGTAGTAGTACGACGTACTAAAATACTAAAATGTAAAATACTTATACGTACTACTTAATTAACGTAATTAACGTATTGGCTTCAACTAATAACTTATAACGGTATTTAAAACAACGAAAAAATCAATAATTAAAATTATTTAAGCCAATAACTTTACAGTAAACACCACTGGCTAAGAGTAAACGTAAAACATAAAAAAACTTTCGTAAAACATAAATATTCGCGAATCCATTGTCCAGTTTTTATTACGCATAATATTAAAAACCATTTCTTTGCAAACAAATATAAAAGCATAAATATGGATGTTGAGAAGTTATTTAAGAAAATTCGTAATAAACAAATAACGTTGTAATATTTTGCTGTGACGACGGAAAAAAATCGAGACCATATTAACCCTCCAAGGACGAGCGTGACCATATGGTCACAGTAAACACCGTTGTCTATTGATCCCACTATTCATCCTTTTTCTACCTGAATATCGTTGTTTTCACTCGTATTTGCTTAAGAAGGGTTACAGACTTGAGTTAGTCATCAACCGCGGGGACAAAAACGGCAACCAAAAGCACATGCGATTTTTTGAATTTCCGTTTTTTTTAATAGACTTTTTGAAACTGTTAGTTATTTTTTATGAAAATATCAAATTATTTAAAGTTATTTTGCTAATATATTTGTTTTGAAATTATGTTGATCAAAAGAGGTCAAATTGTAAATATTTTTAAAAATTTCACGTTTAGCTATATTTTAACCCCGAATGTTTGCGTGCCCACACGGTCAGGCTCGCCTTTACTACTGTCCGTACACAATATTACACGGCAATAAAAAGAGGAAACAAATTAAATGGTCAGAATTTAAATCAATTTTTGGTCAGTTTGGTTAATTTCATTTAAATTATGACTATTTATTCTGACCATTTAATAAAAGTTCTGACCAGTGTTATTTAAATTCTGACCAGAAATATAAGAGCCATAAAAAGATGAGCATGACCATATAGTCATGCGGGGTTTCTATACAAGACTTCAATATGGCTTAGAAAATATTTTTTTTATCGAAAAAAAGCTCTCGTCTCTGGGGGTTTTAAGAGAAATATCGTTAAAATACTTATAAATAAATCCATTCATTGTAAACTAGTTATTTTGTTGCGTTTGTTTAAGTAAGCATAAAACAAACAAAAGTAATAAATAACAAAAAAGAAAAATTTATTCAGCCAGCGTCACAAGCTTTTTCCAGATAAATAAAAATATCTTAGTGAAAATATTATTTAACGTTTGATATAGGCGTCCAAATACTACATTTCAGTTGCGAGTGCCTTGGGGATTCTTCGAACAAGTTATGAATTACAAGTGGTTTTTCCATTAAAAAATGACTGCTTTTCATCTTCAAATAAAACGAAAACCAAATATTATATACTCACACTTATGCAGTCAACATTTTTTTTTATTCCCAACTACCAAATCAAATATATTGTATACTGTATTTTCAAAATGACAAATTTAATATTGAACTTGAGGTGTTGTTTTTATACCCAAATATTTTATTCAGTTATAAAATGAAAATATATTTTTCTTTTTTGTTCTGTAGAATAAGTTATACCTTTAATATTATTTTATTATAAAATTGAAATGATATACGCTTAAACTTTTTATGCATTTTTTATTTGATGTAACTTTAGTAAGATTGAATTTTTTGTTTCATTCGTGATATTGGCAAACTTTTTCAGAATATAAATCCAATAGTAAGAAAATTATTATTGGGATGTTTATAAAATATAAAAATTATTCCACTGTAAATATTTTTTGTGATTCGATACATCTGGCAGTTGGAGAGAAAGAATTACCTTAATTTATTAAATAGCATTATTTTTTACATGATACCTGTAATATTCCAAAAATTAAGGCACTTATATACAATATCAAATAAATTGATTAAAATCTTGGCAAATCATTAAAAGCGTTTTTTTATAAACCCTCAGAAAAAATATTTTTTAATATACTTATAAGTATTATTTCGTTATTTAAATATATTTTACTTTAAATTTGAATCGTTTAAACTATGCACATTCTCACAGATTATGTCACTAACGACCCGGGTTTCAGTTTCCTTTCGGCATCTTCAGGCGTTCAAGTGCACATATGAACTTGAATTGACGCTGAACTTGAACTGAACTGCGTTAGTTCAAGTTCATCCGTGCACTTGAATGCCTGAAGATGCCGGAAGGCGAAACCCGGGTCGTTAGTGACAAAATCTGTGAGAATGTACATAGTTTGAACGATTCAAATTTAATATTAAAATTCCACCAAGCACCTTCAGTCGAAATCTTAAATTAAAATAATTTACTTTATTTTGTAAAATTCAGTTAATAACTGCCGCATTTGCTATATAAAACCATGTGTTTACATGCCGCCTTTGTTATAAACTCGATTTTAATTCATAAAAAATGTACATGTTATGCCTTACTGTTTTTTTTTAAATTTATCATACTTCCATAAGCGGAATTTCCAGCTCTTTGCGGTGTCATAATATATTACTCATTTTTAACGAAACATGGAGTATGCAGTCTTAGTTTCCAGAGCCTTAATTTCATATCTTTTGTTTTGACACAGGTTTCCAAATATTTATTTTTTATTTTTTAACCAGCTAATGATAGATAGCTTTTTATAAATCTTAGATGATGAATCTTATAGCTATATTTATATGAAGTGTATGTGAAACCTCCCAGCCGACACTCTGATTCTGAGACAACTGGGAAAAGTAGAGTTTCCACATACTTGCTTATTCCAAAAACAGATAGAGCAGAGCATGATCCGAATGAAAAATGATACGAAAAGTGTTTGGATAGTTCTCGCGAGAAGAATAAAAAATGTAGCAATGTTTGGATACTTTCTCGCTGTGGAATAAGAACAGAATAAAATATCTCTTTACTGCTTTGCAAGCTGTCTTTTTTTATTACATGGTGCTTGTTATGTTATAAAGTCATTATTAAATTATTATTAAACACATAAAGATTATCAAAAACAAGGGTTTATTTAACATGACAAGTTAAATACAGCAATTTACGTTTCCTGGATTTACATTTTTTCCACTATTTGAGTGAAATTTCTGCAGCTGATATTAATTCTAGTATATTTTTGAATTTTTATTTTCCGTAATTTATATTTAAAATATTCAAAATTTAATCTAATTATTTGAGGGCACTTAAAGCTATTTTACTGTTTTTTAACCTTCTAATCAATGAATTGAATTGTTTTTTCATATACATATTATACACGATCAAAAAATATTAAAATAACCAATCAGCGTAAATTTTAAAATAAAGAAAATCTATACTAATCTATACATTTTTACTAGTTAATCTATTGATTTACGTTTTATCTCAACATTTTTTCAAAGCTCTGCCTAAAAACGTTACATAGGGGTCTCACTATTTTTAGTTTTACTGTGATTATCAACATTTGGTTTATAAATATCGATTTTTTTAGAATTACGATCAAACGGGTTTTGCTTAATTTATCCTACAATAACAGAATAAAAAGCCGGTAGCAATCACTAACAGTAGCCAAGTACCAAGAGGTTGGTGACTTTAGGACTTCGACTAATAATTTGTGAGGTCTTAGGCTCGAATCCCATAATGACAACATCCATACGTTGGTTTATGGATTTGTTTCAAACGGCATATGGTTGGTCATCCCTTGATACCTACTCATACGATTTTGAAAACTGAGCAAACAAAGCAACTACTAGTCCCTTTCTATATATATTCTTTTGTCTTGATATTCTATAAAAAAAATACTCAAAAAAGTTCCTCCATTAGATGAGAATAATAAAAATCCTATATTGGCGGACATTGTTTCTATTTCTCTTCTTTTGACCCTCTATGTAAGATGTTTTTTCCATATAATTTTTCAATACTCATTGATTTCTTAAAAATATACACACATGCGTATTGATGCAAATTTTTTGTCACAATCATTTCGATAAAAATATTTTTATCGTTTGATCTGCACGGATTCATGAAAATCCATATTTTAACTACTTGATAATTAATTCTAACAAAACTTCATGAACATTCTAATAAAAAAACATCATGTATATGAACGTGAATCTATGTCTGAGACAAATAAAGGATAGGTCTTAAAGTCTAAAAGTCAAAAAATATTATATCAATATGAGAAAGGACGTGACTGAGGCGAACGAAAAGAAATATCGTGAATCCTTGATTCACTTGATTGTGCCCATTGAGAATGAAAAAAGTATATTTGGATTTCTATTGCTATAAATTTAAGACCCTTTGACCCATCTAATACAACTAATTATTTTCAAATCTGTGAATAATGTTTAGACAAATTTAGCGTTGTTTCAATTTTATTCTGCAAAAGATTTGAGGAACGACATTGTAGGATATAATGCACATTAATCTGTAGGATATTTTTAATGTTATATTTAGAAATAAGGACAATTTTCACATCACCAGGAAAATGTTTGTGTAATACAGTATATATATAAAGCATAAGATACATGTAATTTATTAAATTAATTAATTAATGAAAACCTTGTAAATATTAAAGCATGTATTTCTTCATGATTCATAAATTTTGAGACTGCTGACTTGAAACAAAGATACGAAATTAAGTAAGTAAAAAAAGATAGTAAACAAATTGAATTATTGATCAATGTTGTTTGTTATTAAGCTTTCTTCCACCCATTTGCCTGGTAATTTTTTTTATCACCATGCGCAGACTTTAATAAATAATAATTTTTAAAGCAATTTATATAATTGTGTTTAAAATATATGGATATTTGTGATGATTTAAAAGCACCCCATCCACATCCTATCCGACCATGAATTATTACGAGACAAAGAGAATGTGGCCCATCTGCATCAAGCTATTTTTTCCCGTGAATGACTGGTAAATGATCCAAAAAAAAATATACTACTAGGCTGTGTGTTCGAGCGATAAATTAAGAACAATAAGCTAATCGCTAGTCTTTCCCTAATCCAATATTCTTTAAAAAATGATAAGCAGCTGATTTACACTTAGTTATATTTTAACAACATCTATTAAGATGCTCTATTAGACGTCCATAGTAAGCTTTGATTTTATTAGATTGTATGGCCATCGGGTCAAAATAGGATGGGATTAGCTTACTTCAAGTCTTTTCTTAAGAGCTTCTTTTTTTCTTTACTCTCTGTACAAAGATGTAGAATGTAAAAAAACTAACTTACATTTAGTTTCCATTAAACAAATTTTACTAAAGAAGCATAACTAGAAATCCATATTTTCGTCTCAACTTCGAGTTAACTTGTATCTGCCGTGTTGAGCACAAAAAATACGAAATATCTCGACTGTGGCAGCCATAGAGTTAAAAAAACATTCAACATTTTTAAAACTCTTATCAGAAAGAGCTGGTATTATATCGTACTTAAATCATAAAAAAATAGCGTTTATAATTCAGGCCATTTTTTCTCGATGGCACTATTACGTGTATGCGGAATCACGCAGTACGCGTTCAAATATGTGTGTAGAAAATGTTTAACGAAGCATAATGACATCACACTCGGGAGTGGTGTATGGCAGCCGCCTTCCAGATCAATCATCTTTATAGCCAAAATGCTTTTCTCTCCTCTGTTTAAATCTATTCTGCCATATTATGTTATATATCAAATACACCATGATAATTCATTCGACATTATGTAGCTTGACAGGATATTGGCTTCTATAATAATATTATATCTCGCTGATATCGTATGGCCTATCGGTTATCCCTTTGTTAATATTTTATCAATAAAGACATCTTATATTGGTGTAAGCTTTCTTGGAAATATTATTCTGTCTCATAATGTCACTTTATTTTATGCCAACCCTCGAAATCGATGCTTTGTGGTTTCACTTTCAAGAGCTCAAATCTCAGAACGCAAATTACAGTTCATTTTAATTTATTGAATTTTTAAAATTATGTTAATAACTAAATCTAAATTCATTGATTTTTTTGCTGTTTCATTCTTTATTACCTAAGCCAGGGGGGGAACCTTTTTATTTCTAAAGGCCACATTCATTTATCTGATTCAACATAAGGCCGCAGTAAAGAAAACTTTGACACCCCCTTTTTTCGACTATCGATTGTCGAACATATAATGGGTTGATTATATTCTTTTTCCAAACGCTTGAGTAAAATTTTTGAAGACACCGAAAGGCGAAAACCGGGTCGTTAGTGATAAAACTTGTGTGCGTATAAAGAACGATTCAAATTAATATTCTTATTGTCTATCGAATTGAATTCTTCTTTCTAAGCACTGACAAAGAAAGAAAATATTATTTTTTGTTGTTATTTTTTTTAACCGAATTGAATTCATACTATTTTTTAATTACAAGCAGTTAAACATAATGTATTATTTTATTTATTTACTATGAATGGGTATGTATTTCGTGGTGATTTCTAAACATTTGTGCATTTACATCCAATTCAACCTTGTAGAGTCATGTTTTGTTTGACCTACATGGGTCTTAATTAAATGCAACGAACACCATTACTTCAGGGAACTCTGTACCAAACTGCAATATGTACGAATTGTACTCAATTAAAATACCATAGTCTAACGGTCTATTCTTTTTTGAATGAATTAGTCCTATGTGGTTCTAGAGAAATCTTTTCTGTGTGAAAAGGAATGTTTAAATTTAAGCCTTCTATATAATATAATTAAATTACTCAAAACCAAAATTCAAATATATTCAATTTTCTAAATCTAAAACTAACAAATCAAATGTTTTAAGTTTAACCATTAAGTTATTTTCCGTCAAATTTTCACTCATAAGGGAATCTTAGGGTCATTAGCTTCATTCACTTGGTTGCACTGTTACGGTCTCAAATGATAAGTGGTAGGACTGCTATTTTTTTAAATTAAAATAAATGTCATTTAAAGAAAATTACAAGGGGACTGATAATCTGACTAATTCAAGATTAAATTAAATCTTATTTTCTAACTCTCTATGAAAAGGAAACATGAACGACAAACTAACAACTTGCTATCATTAAACAGTTTGTAAAAAGATATTTTGTTAAGAATACATGTTCTTGAAATTTAAAGTATACCATATTACCATCAGATATGGAATATGTATACAGATATACAGATAGCATTTATTGTAAACATAATCATTAAAATTATTATTTTTTTAAGAGAAAATAGTCTTTATAAAATTTGTCATAAGTTTTATAAATTATACTTGATTTTTATTGCAGATATCGGCAGTCCACGTCCTGAACAAAATCCTAAGCCCTGTGGTCTTTTCTTGCATTTGGTATATAATCCCTTTCTCTACAGTAATATCGTCCACAGGATATTCTCTGAAGATCCTTGTACGAATTAACTAGCTCTTAATGACCAAGACGAGGTTTGTGATAACCTAACAAAAAGAAAATTTAATGCTAAAGAATATTCGATGTTAAAAAAAGTTGTTTTATCTTAACTGATTTCTTGAAATACATCTTAAAGTTATTTTAATTTCGTTTATATACTTTATACATGACATATGATCTTATATTTAAAAATTTAGAGCAATTTCAGCTTATTAAAAATGACATGCACAATTTTAAACATGATAATAATAAATCAATGATTGAAACACAAAACATCATTGTTACATAACGTTATTTTGATAATTATGAATAAAATATAGTTCATAGTTATTATTGCAATATATTAAAGATTACCTGTCCATAAATTATCTTAAATCAATATTTAATTTTAAAATTTCGATATTTCTTTCCTTTGGTGTTTGGTAATTTCAAACATTAAATATGACATTTTATTGTGCATAAAGTAATTTATAAAAAAAACAGTGATGTCTATTTAAGGACGGCACTTACTTTCTTTCGGCCGGACTTTCGGATTGAAAATGTACTATAGTGTCTATAATATACTGAGAAATCTTGATCATCAAAGGTCTTATTAACTTAACAAACGTATGTATAGATCATTTTATTTGCAACAATGATACTTATAATTGTCTCCTTCGCAGAGTTGGAAATCTTTAACTTATCATTTACTTATGATCCAGCCCAAATATTTCCGAAGTCGTATAAGGACCAATTATTGTCGATTTCGACTCACAGGGGGCTTATGTCAGCTGCCAAAAACACAAATTATTAAGTTAAGTCAAATTCAATATTAGACATACAGTGGTCTACGTAAAACAAAAAAAAATGGGAATCATCGATCAAGCTGGAATTTTAAAATAATAATTTTATATTTAGCAGTTAGTAGATAACAGAGCCGGACTAATGAACGCTTACGTCATAATAATAACCATGTTGACTAAAACGGGTAACCGGCATTTAAATTAGCAAACAATGGGTAGATAGTTAAGTAAAATGCATTAAAACGCCCAATGGGCAATACACGGAATCGTATTAAATCGAATGCTTTGCCCGGGCTTCATATTTACAAATCATTTACGTGGAGCGGCGAAACAACGGGCTGTGGTCAAAACAAATAACCCATTTGTTTGCTCACATTTGATGGCTGTTGATACGGAAATTAATTCCGCAGCTAGGTTTTCGGCAAAACGATTTGGTGCACAGAAATTATTAATAAAATCGAAATGGGTATTAGTGAACGAAGATTATTATTGATTAAATAATTCTAGCGCCAATAGTTGTATTGATCATTTGTTACTATTGTATAGCTGAACAATATACATACATGTGTGTGGCTTAAATTTAATAATTGTGGAAATAATAATTACTAAACTGACAAATATAACGCACCTAGGGCTGTTAGTGTTAGGTAACCTTTTTGCACTACGCTTAGATTGGTTAAAAACAGTACTTGACACTGGAGATCTAATTAATTTATCATACAAAATAGAAGACTTCCGTGTAAAATGCACTCGCGCCTTGCCGATAGTCACGTGATTATCGGGTTTTGCGATAAATGCGTCATATACGATATATGCGAAAGTATTGCGAAATTGTCAAAATAAGGGAATATATGTGAATGAATGATAGGGCTAGGGCAGGACTAGTGGTTAGCTAATCGCTCTCGATACGCCCCGTTCAAAGGAAAGGATGGGTGGGAGAGTGGAATTAAAGACATCACATTCATCCATGCCTTCGAACAGAAATTCATAAATCGATTGAAAAATAAGCCTCCGTAGCCGAAGCCAACGACGTGGACTACAACCGCATAGAGCAATTTGCAAATAAATAATAATTTCCTCATCCAATACTTTTTCCTTCGCCGCCAAACAGATTAGATTGCAGATATGGGTTAAAAATATCCAAAATACATTGTGAAATTTCAATCGATTTTCTTTGACAAAAAGTACATCAATTCAGTCAATTTTTCGCAGGTACTAGACGGAAACATGTTGGAGTTTTAGGTTCATAGTTTTTAATAGTTCTCTTCCTAGTTCAAGTAGACGTAAAGATACTTTCCCCCAAATATTTTTAAAACAACATGACGACGGTTTATAAAACATCTTTTGTTTATCATAGACAAAAAAGAGGAGGCGGAAGTCTATCCCCGCTTTCCTGGTTTCTGGTACGCGGGCCGATCACCGCCCGCGGGACGTGATGAAAGTGGCGTGAAATTGGACGGGCGTTGCAGGACCACCCTTACCCAGCACACAGGCGCGGACTGCATTGGAAAATTCATAACATATAACAACAATATAAAACGTACTATTCCAGTTATTCGCAATCTCCAAGCCTCCCCACGCTCTCTTCAGACTCTTCGGTGTATGGTTTCTTGTAGCTTAATTATTTTATCAATCTAACGGCTGCTTGAGTTTGTTTTATGTGTCTTGTCTTGCTTAATCTTCGGGTTTTTACGGGTTACATTCGCATTGAAAAGTTCTTATTTCAACCATTTGCTAAAATCAATAATATCTAGTTGATATTTATTATAATCTACAATGATAGCTCAATCAACGCAATGCAAATATTACGCAAATTTGTCTGGTGTCACTTTGTACCTCACTGTTTCTCAATCCTATTATCGATGTTTCGGTACTCGAGATATTTTATTTGTGCAGACATTCTATGTAGATTCGGTGACGAGTGCATATATATATAAAACACTCTTTTATCTTTATTCTAAATTTGATCAGCACCGGTTTTGCTTATTTTTAACTGATAAGAATATACGTCCATTCAAACATGGATATTTATACTTAATGAAGTGTAGTTAAGGGTACAAATAATTTACTATCATTAGTCATATATTTCAGTTTATGAAAAATAGCTGAAAAAGTATCATTTCGTTTATCTAGTAAGCCAATATTATTCATAGACTTGTAATTACAACACAGTCGGGCTAATTGTATTGTTCATTGACTAGATTAATGGGTGTTTACTTGATATCTGATGGCAGAATCTTGCCCTGTCAATAAACTGTTTATGTACCTAAGCAAACGTTTTGTACCATGAATTGTGCTTCGCTCTTTCCCTGAGGTCAACAAGGGTAGCGCCGTATCATCCCCAAAGGATATCAGTGCGAGACGTCTACTGCGCTTAACTCGGAAACTTTTTTGATGCAGTGTCATTCTATATACCGTTGATCTCTATCTTTACTTGAATCAACAAACACAATATATTCTATTTATCATGATTATTCGACATAGTGTGAGAAGAACGCAAAGAATTATTTTCAAAAGACTAAATAATATCGCCACGTTAATATTTCAACGCATTAGCATGATCTTCAATAACTTAAAGATATATAGTAAATCTGATCTTACATTTCCTCCTACAAAATTAAATTGAACATTATTAAATTTTTCCCAATTATACGAAATTACTTTTAACGTGTCTACTGTCAATTCTTGGTTGAAAAGTATTATATATACAAAATAATAGACGTACAGTATTTATTATACGTAGATCAGAACCGTTTTCACTCATTGCGATCAATAATTATTATCAACTGTTAAAATAAAAAGCAATATAAACCTGTATTGTTTTATATTTGATCAGATGATAATACTTACGATGAGTTGAATCAGTTCTAATATAGGCATTATAGCTAATTTACAATGAGCACAAAAAGTGTTTTGATTTTTAATATTATTATATATACGAGTATAACATAAAATAATATTTTAAGAAATAAGTTTGAAATTTATTTTACTTCAATCACATTTACCTAGTTGAATCACAGTATTGAGTTTGAGATATGAAAGTCGTGTGTCAAAACTTCCTGAATTGAAATCCTTGAAAATATGAATAAAATGCTGTTACTTACTGCAGAAATTATCTAAAATGTTTGACATTATATGTGGGGTTTTTTTTCCAAAACTAGTGAAAATGAGTTACGTTTGCAGGATTGTAAATTTTCG
Source organism: Himalopsyche anomala (assembly GCA_031772345.1). NCBI lineage: Eukaryota > Metazoa > Arthropoda > Insecta > Trichoptera > Rhyacophilidae > Himalopsyche > Himalopsyche anomala. The sequence continues at coordinate 5,119,994 of CM062824.1, read as the reverse complement.
TGTCGGGGACTGATTGTCTTATATAATACATTGTTCGCAAAATCGATCGAATCGCACGTGATTTCAACAGAATTGGTTTACAGTTTGAAATCAACAATTGTTTTTTATAACAAACTAACTGGAAGTGAAAATTTAAAAAAAAGAATTCTTTAACAAATATAAACTTGCTGTATATATTAGTCAAAATTTTTAATGACACATCCACACTTGCATTCTCTGTTATAATGTATTCAAATTAAGTAAGAACACGTAATAGAAAATTGCGTTGCCTAAAAAAGTACAAGAATGGAAATAGTCAGTTTTGTAAAAGGATCCAAATATGTTAGTAATATTTATTAATAAAATACATTTTTATTTGTGTATAATAAAAACCTACGTCAAATATCTATAAAAAATAATTTAGAAGTAATAAAATTGTACAATTAAATAAAATTATCATGTTCAGAATATTAATTACATAGTTAATATGTAATTGAAAAATCCTAGACAGAAAAATTGTTTCTCTATCCGAAATTAAGAAGTGATCTAGCAATGTTGGGAAGAGTAATTGATTTGTATATTGAGACTTTTCGGACACTGATAAATTCTTTTCTGTATATATCATCAATAAAGTTTTCCGTAGTGATTTAAGAAAAAAAATTCTTAATAGATGTTTTTTTAAAACGGATTTTGTTTTAAAGCTGATATTGATTATTTGAATTGTTTACTCTTTTTAATCATTTATTATTAACTTTTACTCATCTGTATGGGTTTATTATATAAATTAACTTCACTATAGCATTAATTTATTTTTAAAATTTAACAGATAACCAGTCATACAATATAACGAATGTAAATCGTCGTTTAGTATATAATTTGACCCAAGGTTTATGCTTCCTCTGATCAATTAGTATAGGAATGGAAGAAGTTTTTTTTCACTTTCTTAGTGATCGACTGACAACTTATTTTTTCTGCGTCTTATTATACTATTATATATACCACCACTGAAGACAGACTAAATTAAAAAAAAATCATGACATGGAATTCTATTGAAATCGGAAATATAGGTGAAGTGTTCATCCTATGTAAGACTATTGGAAAATGGCAGATTAATAAGCAGGACTATGGTTATATGTCATGCAACTATTCAACCGCTAGCAGTATTTCACTCAGAAAAAATCTTTAAAATATACTGTTGAGATTTAATAAGCTTTTTCAATTTCTTCTAGCTGTTGGGGATCTAGTTTCCAGTGTCGTGGAAGGCCATCGGCTAGTAATAAAGCTTAAGCTGTGATCTATTTTTTAATCCATGTCCGCTCCCAATGTGGAGTAAATGGCCTTCTAATGGAGGTATATCAACATAAGTTTTTCTACTAGAACTGTTTGTTATTCTTAGGGGTAGAAGGATGGGTCTAGGATAGTTATTCCAGTTATTGCAGGATAGGAAGGGTGGGTGGGAAATTTTAAACATCACTAACACCCATGCTTTCAAACAAAAATCGATATATTGATTGATAAAAATCTGTTTGTACTTGGACTCTAGCGCGTGAGATCCGGCACAGAAGCCTACAACTCTAACCAAAGAACCCGAGTATGATCTAATTCAGTATTTCTCAACCTTTTTGGGAGCGTGGCCCCTTTTGAGTGTCTTTACAAGCGTTGCAATGCCACTCAAAGAATAAAAGTGTTTGTGTTTTAGTTGTGTTTATTGAAGTGCATGTCTTCTTCTTGTATCTGTTTGAACAAACATTTATTTTTATATATTATATTAAATATGTATATCTTTTTAACGCTGGGTCAAGTGGTCTCTGTAGTTGGAGTGGCGTTGATATGCTAATAAATATACTTAAAAGGGTATTCGAATCCTTCACACACCTAGTTAGTTTGAAAATTCCTAGTTGTTGGTTTCCCTTCTAATGTGCAAATAAAACATCTGTCGACGAGTTCGGAGGAAGTGGACGAGGAAATGATTGAATACATGTGTTAAAACAAAGGATTTTCGTAAAGTTGAACCCTTTTCCGAGCCGGATTCCCGAAACTTTTCAACGGTACATCGGGACGCCGAGTTCACTTTGTTTTCAATTAATTTTGTCAAACTACAAAATTATAAATTAATTCTGACAATGATTTAACGTGGCATTTATTTAGGTCCGTCGCGATTCCGAATTTTGAAATGAATTTATTTTTCAACAAGCTTTCAATTAAACCTTTTGTGAATATTTTATAAAAGCTCTCAAATATAATATATCATTTTTTTACAAAGGTCACATTTTTTGATTTAATATATTTTATAATTACAAGCCATGATTATTACACAATTAAATATTGACAAATAAACTTAAAAGTAAAATGAGTGTATCGATTGTATTTCCAGTCCTGTGGCTTACTCTCATATTTCTTTACTCAAACAAGGGTTTAAATCACTAAATATTATGAGGCTTAAAAAAACAAAAACCGGTAGTACATTTGGCAATTTTAGTAGTAAACGATACTTTCATGTTTCATTATAAAATTAAGCGATTGTTTTTTTCAGATTTTAATAGACGAAATTAAATAAATCATTTTATTTTTAATTCATTAAAAATACAAAAACCAGATACCATAGCTATACTTAACAAGGCAGTATAGATTGAAACTTTTCTACCAACTTTCAAAGTAACTTGTTGGGTAGATAACCAGAAAACATGGTCCTCTAAATGGCTTTGAAGGACAGTAGTTAACGTTAATAGCAAACGCCTGTTAGGTCAACAAGAGATAAGAGAGTGATCAGAAACATTTTTTTTTTATTTCTGTACGTTTTTGTCATGGACACTAAAAATTTATGAGAAAAATATCATGAAACAAAGGCACGTTTTTAAATATATTTTTTTAATGTTTTATTGGTTATGTTGGAATTAAAATGTATAGACAATACTCATGATTAAGTATAAAATTTATATCAAAACATTCATATTTTAAGTAAAGTATATTTGTTTGCACTATTCTGTTTGTATTCTTTTTGGTGGCGTGAAACAAAAAGTCTCATCGATTCTGTTTGGAAAACGGTGCGGAAATAAAAAATGATTTTATTATACTGTTGGTTACTTTTTTAATAATAATTAGTAAGATCATATATTATGTATGTATCATAAAAAGATAGTTATGATTTTTGCTGTCTGCTTAAGTTATTTTTTTTAGGCCAGGATATTATAAATGTGAATTTCAACTCTTAAATGACTTGAATCTCTTAAAAGTGCCAATATTAAAAGACCTAACTATAGAAGGAAAAGCTTTTAAGAGTATCATTGTTGTCTGCATACTGTCTTTTCCCACGATAAGGCTACACGGTTAGTCAGCAGAGATAAGTAAAAGTTACCTTGATATATTATTATAAAACGTAAAAACCAAGTGCAATAATTGATCACACGTAGAAAATGGTGGAAGTGAATAAAGTAGATCACCTCTTCATTAGTTTTTTAATAGTTTATTGTTAGCACAATAGTCATATTTGATTTTCAGTTTATTAAATTTTAATATCAAAATGAATAATTTTATAATATTAAAATAATTAATTAATAAATAATAATTTAAAGATATACCAAACCAAAAAACCTATAAAAAGTCCTGTATTAATGTATTTTCTTAGTAGTCAAAAATTTTGGTGATGAGAAAATCCGGTTCTATTCATATTAAATAAATGTGGAATTAGTACAAAAGGGTGTTTTATTTTTTGAATATAATTTCTTTCTACCAAGTATTGATAGTGAAAACCTTAAAAATGAAAAAAAAACAAATATTGTCGTCAACGTTTGTCTATCAAAAAATGAGATTGAAAGAGTTAAAGATATTGAAATTTTAGCTTCACTCCACTATCCTTTGAAATATCAATATTTGAAAAGAAAAAGATTTAAGTTTATTTGATATGTGATGATGAACAATAATTTAGAACTTCATGGCAGTAGTCAAAAGGTTATAAAATATTTTTATACCAAAATAATAAAGTATTACGTAGAACACATTTCTCGTTTTTGTTTTAGTCTTAAAAAGGTTTTCAATATACTTAACAAAGCGGAGTTTCAAAAACAAATCAGCAAAATAAGTAAGCACTGCAAAAATACGTGAGTTTTATCAAATAAGATTTTCTCTTTAAAAGAAACAAATGTTCTGAAATGTTTCACATACTTTTCAATTGAGCTAAGAGCGGGGCCCGAGTCAACTGCTAAATGCTTCTAAGTAAAAACAAGAGAGGCAACTATAACGGGGTTATGTAGTGGAAAATTAAAACGGGAACAACTTTGCAAACAAAAGGAAAATTCTTTGAAGATATTTCAGGTAAGCATTATGTTGCTGTGAAATTACTTTTTTTTTGTTTATTCAAAATGAATACGTACCTGGAAATTTGTTATTTATAAGCGTATGATATTTCATTTGTAAATATTGCAATAAATAATTTAAATGCTATGTTTACGTTGAGAGTGAAATGAGTATAAAAATATTCTAATGATTGTAAAGAATGCAAAATGTCAGTGTTGGTAAAAAAGGACAACACAAAAAATCATGTCTTTTTCATCTATAAAAAAGTTTATAAGCCTTTTATAATTAGACAATTAAATTAAATGATAACTAAGCTGACTAAATCTTGTTAACACTAATTGTTTTAATTAATTTAGTGGCAACAGAATAAACTACCATGGATCTTACAATTTCATCGTCAGTAAAATGATTGAATACATCTGGAGTAAAATAAACTTATTTTATCTAATATTATGAATCATTTTATCCTCAATACTTTGTGGTTAGATTTTTGTTTTAAATTAGTTGTTTTCAGATAATCAGATTTAATTTAAACCTTGATTAAAATTCGTAACATTAATTAAGCTAGAATGAATCGTTAGCTTTTTGCAAAACCTCCTAAAAACTCGGATCGGGGATTCCGCAACTATTAATTTATACTACCGAGAAAGCTTAGTACAAATACAAAACTTTCAGATGGTTAAGCAAAGGGCGCGAGCTAACTAAACTGCGGTCACCTGATTTGGGACACTGATAAACTGGGAAAAGCGCTAACGATTCCCCGTACCCCGTGGCATTATTGCGCGGAACCGCTCCGCCTTCCCCCCCGTGGGACACTGGGACAGGACGCTAAATCAATTGGGGTTACACAGGAAATTAAAAAGAGGAATTTCGATTGTGAACGACCGTTTACTGGCGATCCTTCTTTGCGCCACAAACGGTTCGATTGAATTTCTTCGTATTCTACTTTTCAATAGGGTTGGATATATTCGCAAGGGAAATAAGAGTGACCGCTTAGATAAATCTAATGCTGGAATTAAGGCAAATTCGATTATTTTTACCTCGGGAAGTTATTTGAATAAGATTATATAATATATCGTAAATTTAATATGGTATGAATTTATCTTTTCAGTATGTGTAGACAAGTATGTTGAAAATAAGACGGTTGACAAAAATTAATTAAAAACATTTCTTTTACATTAACAAAACTTGAATCTAAAATATGAATTTTATTCAAGCATCAATATTAATCATTTTTTCCTGATATTTAAAAAGCGAATGAATTATTAGTATGTCATAATTTTAAAATAAATGTTTCAAAGTATTACACTTTACCTATTCATAGATACAATACTTAAAAAAGGTTTTTGGTACATCAAAAACAACACACTTTAAATCAAGAGCTCAAGTGAAAAATAAGTTATCGTTCCAGAAATCGAACCTTTATATTTCTGATTGATCAGAACAATTCTGACCGCTAGTTTGATATGAGTCAAAACGTATTCATACCTTGTTAATATAAACTATAATGAAAATTTGTATTTCATATATTTGCTTTGTTCTTGTTATTACAGTTTATTCTTTTCTGTTGAGATTAATCAACAATATAGTTAATTTAGCATGGAAGCGGCCACCTTCGAGTAACTTTCAAAAATAATTTAAAAACTGAAATTTCAATTTTAAAATCAGGTAGGAAAATAGTTATCAATTATTACTGAACACTCACCACTAATATTCAAAGGGGGTGTTATTGACAGCCTGTTTTTTTAATACATGCTAGAACGGAATATAAAGACTGTATCTTACATATCGACTGTGGAAAGGAAAAAGGACGTTATCCACAGTTTTTTCAAAACAGGTTTTTTTCAATAACCACAATCAAACTTGATACACGTTCTGTCAAAAGAATGCAAATGCCGAGTTATTATCTAAATTAAGCTTTTAAGTTTGCAAAAAATAACGTAGACGTAAACAAGTTGATGTAGTAAAAAATTAAAACCAAGAAAAAAGACTGAAATATTTTTTTTCCTAGACAATTTCTTTAATTACTATTAGATTATTTCAATTTAACACCAGCTCAGAAGTCTCAGTGCACTTCGAGGTTGTGTACAATTCATTATTTGCATATGGCCCAAAAAAGCGCCTCCTGTAAAGTTTGATATGTGTGGGCTACGTCTTTTTTCCTTTACACAGTCGATATAAATAATCAAAGAATTGAGACATCATTTACAAGCTACAAAGTAATTTAGTTAATCAGTATTTAATAAATAAGAAAAAAATATAGTATAAGATATTATGATTGTTGTCACTTTATTTTAATATATTATAATTCAACATTCTAATGTTCATTACAATGATATATGTACTGGGTTTAGGTACAGAAATATTCAGTGGCTCACTAGCATCAATGTGAGATAGAATTCTGTGCCTGAGGCAATATGTCTCTGAATAGTATTACGATAATATCCACCAACTAACCATCAGATTTAAACCTAATTTACCTGATCCGGTAACCGCAAACTATGCAAGTTATCTATTGTGATGTACTATGGCACATTTACTAGTAGTATTTTCTTAACTATGGTTAATATTATTGTCAAGTAAAACTGCCGTTAAGTCATTTAATAAATAAAATCGTTGCTAAACCAGCGTCTAAGAATTTTTAAATTTATAACTTTACGCATTTAGAAGACACCAAATTGTATATACGATAAAATAGGCTGTGGTAAAAAATAGCGGTTAGCTTTGTTGGCTTCGAATCCCAGTGTGAACAGCATTTTTTCAATCGATTTATCGACTTCTGTTCGAAAGCATGGGTGTTTGTGATGTCTAAAAACTCCATGTCACCCTTTCCGATCCTTCAATAAATAAGCGTAGCGAAAGCGATTAGTTAACCACTAGTCCTGTTCTAGCCTTATTCTTCTATCCCTAATACTCTGCTTAGAAAAGAGAGGTTCAGCGACTGAGTAACAAACAGTTCTTGTAGAAAAACTTCTGTTGAGTTATCTCCATAAGAAGGCCATACGCTTCACATTGGGAACGGACATGATTTAAAAAAAACTCAGTGCAGAACCTTTACAGTCTTACCACTTCACATATAATATAGCAGTGTTTCCCAACATTATTTGTGCCTACTTCAACACGTTAAGTCGATGCTATTTTTTTATTTAACTTACACTAAATTATATTAATGTATATTATGTAGAACTCAAAAGAAAATTTGTGTGATCCTTGAGCTTGGTGTGAGTTGCAAAGCCTTTTTGTGAGAGGTCAAGCTTAATCATTAATCTCAATCTTTTTTCAATTCAAAATGACTTGAAGCGCTAAATACGTGTTCAGTTAAATATGATAATGGAAATAAAAACAGTATTGTTCTTGTAATTAGATATTTTGTTTCTGTCTCGGCACAAAGTTACTGCATTGTAGCTTTTATGTTTAACAGTGTTTTAAAAAAAATAAACACATTCCTTGCATGTCACCTGCTGTGGTCTAAGTTGGTTAGAGCTTGCTCTACCAACCAGGCTGGTCTGGGCTTGATTCCCATTAAGATCAATGTCAAATTTATATTTTTCAATTTAAAATTTGAGATTTAAAACATGGGTGTCTGTAATGTCAATTTACTTCGAATTGATCTCGAGTGATTTACAATAACTTTTCATAGAGTTTTTCTCGTATCATTCAACTTTAAAATATTTGACGCATTGGCTTTAGTTGTAATGTCAAATATTTATTTAAAATCGACCACACTACATCTACCTACCAACATCGGCTGGGTAATCAAACGTGGAAGAGCAATTTCATTTGAATTTGAAACATTGTCTGCATTTCTATACAAAAAATGTTAAACATATTTTTGATTTGCGCATTGCCTCCAAAATATTTAAATCTGAATATATTTTTTAAATATTAAAACAAGTCATCTGGTATATTTATTTTATTTGAAATTTTAACATATTGAACGCAAAGTAATTCAATTGTAGAGAGCTTTGAACCCAGTGTAGGATTGCTTAAATTAAGCTACTTAATGAATTGTTAGTTGTATGTGGATGGTACTATAAAACTTTCGTTTCATTAAACTTATACAATGTCCTCTCATCAAGCAGTTAACGTTATTAAATGAGTATGTACATAAGCAGGGCTATTCTATTATTTTTTTTATATATACGAATATGGACGACATACGCAAATAGTTTAAGTAAAATGTAACATATATTTTTTTATGTACAATACAGTCTCAAACAATTACTCCGCCGTACCTGTTTGATGCCGGTTAGCAATGTGTTACCTCGAAAGAATAATAGCTACTTAAGCTTCATAAAAGACTCAGGTATAAAGATAATCCTATAATAAATTGAAAGATATACATATAATTATCTACCTAATTATAAAAATAAGATATATTTGATCACTTTTATAAAAAGTATTTGAGTTTTTTAAATTGAAACCTACACTTACATATATATCTTCAACGTACTGGTATAAATAGTAAAGCAGTGGTTTCTAACCGATAGGGAATTCCCTCTTTAGGGGGGAATTTAAGAATTTCAGTCAGTCATTTTTGGCTCAATATACTGCAACTGCTAAATTGAATATTTTAAAAATATGAATGATGTCAAAACAATTCTTCTCATCGCTCACTGTGGTCTAGTAAGTTAGAGTTTGGTCTACCGACCAGGCGCGTCTGTTTCCGGTAAGATCAATATCAAATTTAAATTTGAGACATGGGTATTTGTGATGTCAATTTACCTCGAGTTAATCTCGAGTGACTTACAACAAATTTTCATAGAGTTTTTCTCGTATTGTCTTTCAAATTTAAAATTTAAAAATGTAAATTGTGACTTTTTTAGAAATATCAGGTGTATGGAATTTTACATACTAAATGTAGATTTAATTTTTATCGTCCCATTCATGTCGGGCCGCAGCGCAATAATAAAGACAATATAGGGACAGAATTTAAAAAAAAACCTGTTTAAGCACAGAAGAAGTTCGAAGATGTTCATGATGATTGACAATTTCTCTCCCACTATTCCAATCTTAAATAACAGGTATAGCGAAATCGGTAAGCAAACCACTCGTCCTGTCTTAATCCTATCCTTTTTATCCCTACTCTTTTTGAATAAACGCGAGGTTCAGCAACTGAGTAACAACCAGTTCTCGTATACAATTTTTGCTGAGATACCTTCATTAGGAAGCCATATGCTCCAAATTCAAATTTCAATTGGTTTATAGTTAATCGAAATATGTTTAATAATCATTTCTTAATTAATGAGTATTGTCTTACATTACTCGCTAGGGGAGAGTTAACAAAGACTCCAATTTACCTTAAAAGTGATTTGGTAACAACAAACAAAGTTTTGCAATGTACTATAATGCGTTTGGTTAAATTAGTTATTTTCAGTAATTACATTTCTGTTAAAAAATAAAACGAAAACAGCAAATTTTACTAGTAAATTGGATGGTTCCTTCGTTTTATTTAACTGAAAAAAAACACTCACCGAAAACGGCGCAAACAAGTAATTTAACTAGACGCTTCATAGTCTATTGCGAAACTTGAGGTGTAGTTTTCAGTGGGACAATTAGAGTTGCAGTTTGCTCTCCTCAAGCGAGCAATGCACAACTATTAACCGGTCTGATTCATTTCCATCCCCTGCGCGGGGTATGTGGGAGCTCACTTTATACGTCTTACGTGATAACGAATTTCAGCCCCGTAGATCAGACGGCGCTGCTTCGTAATGGTTTTATAGCGGCCCCCGCGTTAAGGAGAACCGACGCCGTAATGGACGCCCAGGGAGCACTCGACTTTGCGCGGGCGTCGGGTTCGCCGCCGCCCTGCGCACGCGTGCGACGCCGGGTAATGGCGGGAAAACGGACGCCGCGATAACAAAGTTTTCCATTTGGACCTAATGCGCGCTCCGGAGTTTTAAAATTTGTTTGGGAGGTCTTTGAGTATCAAATCACGCTACCTTTTACGCAGATATAAAGAGGAATCAAATTAAATTGACTCTCATATGTCGGATATTTTTTGGAACGAAAGTAATATCAAATCATAACTATTTAATTTATTCATGAAGGAGCTTTTATATGTTTTGGGATAATGAAATAATGAAGGATATCAAAACTTTTTACTTGAGATCATTTTTTATGCAAAGCTGTGAATTTTAAACTAAATGACACATTACTGTGGAAATAATAGTCTGGTTCTGTATAGATGGTGAATTGTATTGTATTTTTATTTTCTTTAAATTTATGTCTACTTCCAATGTAGAGCACATGGCTTCCTTATAAAGCTATTTTAACAGAATTTATTCATCGAGAACTGTTTGTTACTCAATCGCTCAACCTCTATTTTTCAATTTTCAGACAACACAAACACCCATCGATAAATTTATAGAAAAATGCTGTTCGTACTGGAACTTGAACCCGTGAAATCCGGCACGGAAGCCCACAACACTAACCATTGCGCAATAGAACCCGACTTATTACTTTCAGTAATAAAAAAACAAAACCTGTGATTTCGTCACTGGAAAATTCAATATGTATATAATTTTATTACAATATCTGAAAACAAATAAATGTTTTTTTCTATGGATTATAATCCACCATCATACCCGAGAATACCGGAATTATCAACGTATCAACCTCGGTATGTCAGGATTTACTGTTAAATATTTTAAATTATTTCACATTTCAAATGTAAATACTTTCCAATGAACAGCTTAAGAGTTAAGAAAGTTTTCGCCAATGGCATTCGGTTAGAACAATTTAAACAATTAAAATATATATTTATTTATGTAATGTCTTAATTTTTTCAATTTAATATGTCAACAAACTTTTGCGATTTTTTTAATTTATTTTAAAATTATTTCACATAAGAAAATTAAATTACAATAAATGATGGCGTTTTTATGATAATTATTTGATTTGAATATTTTCGTTCAATTATTTATTTAAATATTAGTTATTATAATATTGTCAAGAATTTTTTTAGTTTCAAGTTTATTTTAGTAGTGAAAAAATTCAGTTTTTGTGACATTCAAAAAATAGTTTAATATTTCTAATTTTTCACTTTTTGCCTTACGGAGCGTTTTATGTATCTAGACTTCAAAAACTTTCTCTCAAAATTATTTGAATTTTTACTAAAAAATAAATTTTACTGTCACAGTAATTGCTGCTTTTTTCACTTTTGAAGACATAATAAATAGATAGTGTGAATGATTTTATTTATGAATAATTATCAAAAATAACTTTTAGAGACAAATTTTAATATAACAAATTGAAAAATGCTTCAAATCCAAGTGAGATATGACTGCAAAGTGCACTCAAATCGCAAAATCTATCGCTCGATTTTTCAATCTGCAACATCCGGCAAACGTTTGCAGTAGCCGTTTATCTCTGCATGAATTTAATTTCCTCTCCGAAACGACGCGAATTTCTCTCGGCATCCGAATCGAGCGCTTATATTTTTTCCAACACTCTATCCTGATATAGTGATCAATCCAAAGAGGAAGAAGCGCACTCCTGCCGAACAGAAAAATGGCACGCATCCCTGGAGCCACAAATCACTTAATAATTCAACCACTTGGCCGTCACTGCCTTTTAACATCGCCAACACGTATACGGTCTAGGCTGTGTTCATACGAATTTTCGGTGCTAGCAGATGGTACCTTGGTACTTTTCTTCTTTTAAACCAAAAAATACTGCAAAAAGACAAAGAATACCTACTCTTTGGTTTGAATGAGCACGGTGAAATCTTTTCTTTTTTACCGTAAAAATATATTGAGATAAAATCGTGTATCAATTCTAAATCTACTGAAAAATACGGTAGTATCATATAAAAATTCAGATAAACTATCAAATAAACATAATTCTATATAAAGCAGCTCTTTATAACATCATAAACCAATGTGTAAAGACGTTTTTTATATTCCATATAAGATCATTTGTTGTAATAATTCTTTTGTGTACCAATTCTTAAAATAAAACTAAACATCCTTAATGTTAGAATAATTCATTAAGAAAAATATCAATTTACTTTTAAATAAATGTAATTTAATTATTTTAACATATTATGTGACTGAAACTATAATTAACTCATTTAAGAGTGTTCGTTAAGCCGTAGACCGTAATAAAGTTAAGAGTATATTGTTTCAAAATATAATACTTTAAAATCTTATCCATTCTTTCTCAATGAATCTATTTTTTGAAATAAACATTTCAAGATGACTCATTATAGGAAAATTGATGATATAACGTGATAAATGCACTTGTACGCCCCAGAAACGCATTGAATAAGCCCCTTATTATTGACTTTTATTTTACAAATCATTTCAGTTAATATTACTAAGTGTATTTTTTTTAAATATTCTCTACTTATAAAATTATAGATCAATAATTGTATGTAATGTAATCATATGTAATGTCGATATGTAACACATAAAAAAGTATGGTTTTAGAATATTGTTTTAAAATTAAGAATATTTCAAAATGTAACAAAATATTTTATTACTATTTTTAGATTATTATTACAAAGTAAATTACATTTATATTTATATTTTTAAATCTATTACTCAATTTAAATCAGGTAAGTAGAACAGTTTGTAAAACAAAAAATACATCGTTTTTTTTCAGATAAATATGTATGTATGTATACTGTATCTATGCAATATACTCACAAACGTAGGTTATTTAAATCGTCAAATGAAATGTTGCTTACCTTCGTTAGATGGCAGTAGTACTCCTTGCAGTTTAAACCTAATATAAAAAAATAATATTCAAATCATGAAAAAGTCTATGTCATGTAGATTTTTTAAGACACTGAAACAACAACAGTGATTTATTCACACAAGATAATGGCTAAACGTTAAATTACGTATTTTTAATTATTTAATCTATAAAATGAAACAGCAATGAACTATAAAAAATATCGGAATATATATTTCGTTGAATAGTGAATCTAATAAAGTTTATTCAAGTAAAGTTTATGACTGTTTGTTATCTAATGCTTTATTGTTTGATCTAAAATTTATTTTGTGTAAAAATGAGCAGAATAGAATGAAGCGTATGAAAAGAGAAATTATTTTAGAAAAATGTATCTCATTCATTATTTTGAAATGTATATTTCTTTTTTGTTTTCAGGGCTGTGAAATTGGAGTCGGATTCGGAAAAAAGAACGACTCCGAATCCCTTTTATTTTTTTGTGTACGATTATCAACTTAAAAAATATAAAAAGTCCAAATTTATTAAAATCGACAAAACTATTATAAATAAATAAAAAGGTATTTTGTGAGATTACAAAAAATCTTGGTATGATTTTCAATGCATTATCAACGTAATGAGATAACATAGAAATTCACAACCCCATTCATCTGAGATGTTATAATCCATAAGTAGATATAGTATTAATAAATTAAATGTGTTTGAAAATTAGCCAATTAATTGTATTGATAATTGAAGAAATAACTTGATGTACAGGGCCATAGCGAGGACCTTGGACTTCTAGTTTTTGACAGCTGATTTTGTGCAAAAAATCTGTTATTATTTAGACGCCCCTAAGTTTTCCCAGCGCCTTGGCGTTGAAAGCGGTCACCCTATTTTCCAGCCTCTAGCTACGGCCCTGTGTATATAATAAAGAAAAAAAGTGTTTGCAAAAAAATAAGACCACGTCGAGTCTTTTTATTTAACGACTCGGCAGCCCTGGTTTTTAGCTTCAATGAGCAAAAATAACTTGTAAGAATTTTGTTTACTGCTTACAAACAAAAAAAAATGTTATTATTTACCGTAATATATTATAAGACATGTAGACAGTTGTTTCTTTAGTTGAAATAGAAATAAATTAGTTGAAACACTGCATATAAATCAAATCAAACGTTTCTCATTCCGCGTAATTTCGCAGATTGTTTGGTATTTATCATTCAGGCCGATGTTGACCCACTTATGTGAGAGCCTCTGGAGCATTTTTCAGGTCTCCTCTTCTCTCGGCCAGACCGCTATTCTTTTGCCAGGCCTCGGCCGTAACTAAAAAAACCTATGCTATCAATTACGCAGCCAGAATCGTACCAAGGAAGAGGCAAATATCTATTTACCCGAACGATGCGCAATCAATTCGAATTACGCTCACCGGTAATTTGTTTTTGGTTTTGCCTTTCTGTTATAATTGATTTGGATCAGATATAGTTAAGATTTTAGTGTACCACGCAGTTACTGTTTAGTTAGTTGTGAAAAAAATTGAAACCGATCGAATATTAATTGAATTGTTTATTAGTACTTTTGACTAGGCTTCTAAATCAAACATGCCGACCAATAAACTATGACCAACACCGTTGGTTTCTATTCCAGACCTTACTGGTTTGAATCCCAGTACGAAAAGCATTTTTTCAACCGATTCATATTCGTAGGCATGGATCTCTGTGATGGCCCACCCCACCATGCTAATTCTTAAAAAACGGGGAGTAGCGAAAGTGATTAGCCAACCACTAGTCTTATCTTAGCTCTACCTTTTCTATCTCTTCTCTTAGTAAAAAAGAGAAGTTGAGTCTCGTAAAAATATGTCTGTGAAAATATCTCAATTAGAAGGTCATTTGCTTCACATTGGAAGCGGGTATGGATTTTAAAAAAAGAAGATCAATATATATATATATATTAATTTTACTTTATACATATAACGGTTTATTTCGCAACATATTTAAAATTACTATAACCTACGTAGTAGTATTTTTTATTACCATACTTGCTATCAACATGTATCCTTAATATAAAATTGTTATGGGGTTTATCATGGCATTAGTGTTTCTACGAGAGCTGTTTTTTTTATAACTCAATATTTCAATATCTTTTTTAAAAAAGAAAGTAGTGATAGTATGATTATGACAGAAATAGTGGTCAGATAATCGCTTTTGATACACCCTTTTTTAAAAGTAGTATTGTTGAAAGGATATTTCAGGAAAGGAATTCATAAATTGATTTGAAGATTCAATTTATGAAACTTCCCGCAGCCAACGACGTTGACTGACATTAAACAATCGATCACGTGCCTGACAGTTAATGAAATTATTTTTACTCACACCAAAAACAGTTCTTTTAAAATAATTGACAGCAAAATAATAATATAATAACTAATGTAATTCACAACGTATATGTAATGATATAGGTTTAACGGATTTGTTTATTAATTCATAAAGTATAGCTTAATAAATTCTAAAATGTTACGGCAGAAATGATACTAAAATATCAATTACGTTCTTTGAGTTCTTTAAATATTACTATATATTTTTATATTCGAAGCATTAGTAAAAAGTAAAGTCTTAATGACGGTAACATAGCCAGTAGAAACTTCTATCACACAAAACGACAGTATGGTTTTTACAGAAAGACGAAGAACTCTAAAAAGCCTTTGCAATTTGTCTTCGAAGAGTCTTATTAGGTTTTTAATCTCCCATTAGATGTAACCATGCATCACTGCCAAGAGGTTTTTTTTTTAATTACGTCCAATGGCATTTGCAAAGAGCTTGTATAGTTTTCAAGAGAAAGCCACAACGTAACCAAAAAAAGCTTTAAAGTAATATAGTACAGATCGATATATTGTTCTGTTTAAACCGAGTCGAATTTTTACCGACTTTATAAATGATTTATGTTAAAATTACTCTATTACAAATTTAACAAAGAGGTAGGTAAGTTTTATTTGAATTTAAAAATGCATGGAATAATCATTGTAATAATTTGTCATAAAAAATATAGACATATTTAATAGATTCGTTGGTTACCAATCAAAAAAATATTTTTAATAAAAATTAAAAATTGGATGTATGTTATTTCAGTAACACAATAAATGTAGAAGTCAAGGAGGCAGTTTTTATTTTGTCTTTATTTTTCTCCATAGCGTAAGTATATTTCATTAAAGAAAAAAATATTTTACGAAAATTCAGGGTCTACATCTTAAATATTTTATTTAAAACACCAACATTTAATATTAGTTATAGTATCACAACAACATTTAAAATTGAATAAAAGTAAAAAAATTGGATTTTTATCCAAGTATTTAAAACCGGATTACCAATTTGAATATTTTATCATGTCGAATATAACTTGAAAACCGGAATCTCAAAACCAGTTTTCGAAAACCAACAAGCCCTATATATATCACTAAGCGATAGAAGCTGTAAAATTAAACTTTGTAACTTTAAAAAGTTTTTGGATTCGATACTCAACAAAATCAGATTACATTAATTTTAATTTGTATCTGATATCTAGGACATGGCTTCTTGCAGTATATGTTTTTGTGATGAAATGCTATATGTTAATATATAACTTGTAATATCTAAAATAGCCACCAACTAAATGCTCTTTACATTTTTTTCTGCAGTCTTTGCAATAAGAAGTAATTAAACATTAATTCAAAGCAAAGGAAAGTAAGGTAGAATGAATTAATAAAAAATAAATCACACAAATCTGTTTTGCAGTTTAAAAGCTTTACCCGTGCTTTACAATAGTGAGATCGTTAATTTATTTTGACGTTAAAAATATATAACAAAACTTTCCATCGATACATTGGTTCCTCGTCGTAAGAGATTAAGCGACGTACAGACAGTATTAATGTGCCAGCAAAACGGTCCTGATTTTCGACTGCAAATCTCACTCTCTTGCTTGGAAGGACCGCGAGAATCAACCAAGAACGGTGGCCGAGCGACGGCATAATTTACGACGCACCCTTACTAACCACCCGCTCGGACACAGGGTGATAAAAACTATTGCAGATCAAAATAATACCAAAAAGTCTTATGGAGTGGTAATAAATCATTTTTCACGTTACTTAAATGTGACACAAGAATTCTGATGGATAAAAAGATGTCGACTATAAAAAAATTGTGTGTGGCTTTGAATACGAAGAATGAATACGGTACCGATAAGAATAAAAAGTGATTTATCTAAAATTAGATCTACAGCACTTACAAAAGTTTTCTGAAAGCTTTTTACAACATTACACAATCACAAGAACACTTGGATTTCCCGTGAAAAGTAATACTTTCCATAGAAACAAATTTTCTTCTTTTCTGGAGCAACATTTTAAGGTGAGCCTTGGCCGTCTTAATTTGTCTCGTTAATTTCAATTGGGCCTCTACATTCTTACATTAATCGTTGACTAACAGCACTGTAAGTCGTATGACATGCTCTATATTCAAAACATAGAATGTTCTTTCAAGAAGAAAAAAAATATGTGAGGCGTTTTATGGACATAAATAAAATCATATCATCATTTTATAAAAATATCAAAGTTTTTTAATGTGTAATTGCTCCAATATTAAGGCCGCAGGTTTTACCACAGAAATTAAAAGTTTATGAATGTTTTTATAGTACACTTCATTAAAAAATATTTTTTTGTGTCCTACAATCACTTATTTTTCTTCTTTGGCCATATTCACTTCCTATGTGGAGCATATTGCCCTGTCTCCCACCAATTGTTTTGCTTCTTCCCATGACATGAAAACCTCCCTCAGTTCCGCCAAGTCCATCCTATGGATAGTGCCCGATAGAAAAACACCGGTCAAAAGAAGAGGCAGGCAGGATTAAGGCTTTCCGAAGGCATCATCAGTACGTGACTTAGCCGGTTCCAACGTCTCTCCATAACTACTGACGTGAAGGGGCGCTGTCTTATTACGTTCCCTAATCTTCGAATTCCTCACAAAATCAAACAACATCACCCCCATTATCTGATGCAAGCATCTGTTCTCAATGCTGTGTACGGTTATTATTTGTCAGGTGCCATAATTCGCTAACGTAAAGCAGTCCGAAAACAATCACCTTTGTTAACATAAAAATAAGTTGGTTTTTGAGATTGAGCCTCAGTTCCAATTATTAATTATCGCCCGCTGTGGTCTAGTTGGTTAGAGCTTGCTCTACCGATTAGGCGGGTCTGGGTTTGATTCCCGGTAAGGTCAATGTCAAATCGGATTTTTTTCAATTTTAATTTGAGATCTAAGTAAGACATGGGTGTTTGTGAAGTCAATTATTCTTGAGCTAATCTCATGTGACTTTCAAAACTTCTCATCGAGTATACCTCGTATGATCTTTCAACTTTAAAATATTTGACGCATTGGCGTAAGCTGTCAAATATTTTTTTAAAACTAAAATTTAAAAAAAAAATGGTTTTATTTTCTCAAAATTTTGATTATATACTTAAAGAGTACAGAGGCAGAGAATATTTTAATATTAAAAAATAATTCACCCATGCAATAAATTAAAGTTTGACAATATAATATGTTGTATTAACCAAATTCAGTGTATATTTCTCACTGGCACTGTATAAGCGCTGGGGATCGTCGAGGGGATGTGAACGAAGTCGGCGCGGATTCATTTCCGGGCGTCCCTCTACGGTCGAACCGTTCTTTACGGCCGCGGACCGACACTCGTGAAATATGCGCGGCCGTTTGACTCTGCGGGCTTTGTCGTGCGGTCTGCGGCCGGCGCCCCGGCGCCCCTCTCCGGATGACGTCACCTTTGAAGCCTTTTTCAGGGAAAGCTCCGCGTGATATTTCACATTAATCTGCGACTGAAATCATTGCGGAAGCGGCAAAATGGAACGAAGCGTAAAGAGGATTACATAAATGATGTAATGATTGATTTTCTTGTACATTACACACGAAAACATATTAGCGATTTCTTCACGCGTGTCTTTTTTCAGTTTTATCGCATTTTTATTACTTTTCTTAATCTACGAATACGTATATTTTGTTTATAATTATCAAAATGCTCCAAAACATAATCATATCACCGCTGAAAAAGTTTTAAACAACATTTAAAGGTTTGTATTTAAATGGTCATAATATATCGGTCAGAATAAATAGTCATAATATAAATAAAATTTAAAAAACACCCTAACCTAACCTAACCTAACCAAAATTGTTGTAAAATATTCTGACCGTATAATATTTTTATTCTGACCAAAAATTAATTTAAATTCTGACCATTTCATTTGTTCCCATATTTAAATATAGCCAGTCCCATTGCCTAACTTAAGAGCTTTAGGAAATTTAGTACATGGACTCGTACACTGAATAAATAATATATAAATATAACAATATGCCTAAGCTTAAAAGCTACAGATGGCGACTTGAGTTTATCTTAATCGTAGTTTCACATATATTAATCCAGATCTTGATATTTGTGTTCTTATATAAATACAGTTAAAACTATTTACTATGTGCCAGTTTAAGTTTATCCGTGTAATTGAATGCCTGGAAATATCGAAAGCTGAAACGCGGTTCGTAAATGACAAAACGTATTAAAATGTACAAAATTTAATCAAACTAAATATGATATTCAAAATGTACTTTTCTACTAATTAAACTTATATTTAATAAGGTCAGGACCTGTTTAGCTCATGACGGGACTAATCAACTGATGCGATCGTGACAAAATACTCGTCATGAGCGAAACCGGTCCTGATCTTATTAAATAAAAGCGGAATTAGTGCAAATATATATTTCTTTTTTCTTTAATATAGTAGTGTCTTTCCACTAAGTATTGAAAGTCTACACACTAAAAGTGACCTAAATATGACATTGAAATTCGATTTAACATCTTAAGTAAAAAACTTAAATTATACTGCATGTTATTTTTTGAATTTAAAAAATACTTGCTAGTAAATTAATTAAATTCCCGCCGATACTCTTGTTTCTGCGTATAACATTTAGGTAGACAATATGTATGTTTATTTTGTATAAAAACAGGAATGTAAAATATTATTTTTTATTCAAACACAAATATTAACGCCTCTATTGAAGTGTCGTATTAATAGGACTTACGATGAATAAACCTTTTTCCGAAAATATATATTGTTACAGATTACGTAAAAAACAATAAGCTTAAAGGCATCATTAAAATTTCATTTCAGTATTTAAAGATTTGCAAGTTTCATACTGTTAGGCGTCTAGTCTGACAATATTGTATTGTAAACAGCTTTAAGCGTTTGGTTAGTTTTGAAAAAAATACGCAATTCCATTATTCGCGGAGTTTTAAATAAATTTTAAAATAAGAGTTACGTTTCCAAAAAGTTTCCCAAATATATTATTCTGTTACGCATTATAAAAAATCCCCGAGCGTCGTGTCCGAGCTGGTGGCATAAAACAAAAGAATATTCGGTCGCCAAGTAAATTGGTACTGAAAGAGAAGCGATAAAGCAACGCTTAACAAGTTTATGAGCGTTGATCGCGTATGTTGTTCCGCAGTGTACGGGAGCGAGCATTAAGAAGACTAAGTCTTTCCTTCGCATAATCCAGCCATAAATTGGTACGCGCTGGAAGCCACTAAGTGCCGGGAGGAAATTGGATAAATTAAAAATCGGCTATTACTTCATTCTTCGCGGAAATCGAATTTTTATACCCTATTAAAATGCGCTATTCAAATACATTTGATGCCTTATTCACGTCTCAATTGTGATTTTATCCTGAATATTACTGTTTTAAAAATATAGATAATAATTCGACGTTAAAAGTGACAATTGGCTTGAAAATATTTTATTTCTACTTTATATATTTAACCCTCCAGAGACGAAAGCTTTTTTTCGATAAAACAAATATTTCTTAACCCATATTGAAGTCACTGATAAATTTTATTCCTAACATTATTTAAAAAAAAAAACGCGTTTTATAGAAACCCCGCATGACTATATGGTCATGCTCATTCTTTTATTACCGTGTAATATTGTGTACGGACAGTAGTAAGGACGAGCCTGACCGTGTGGGCACGCAAACATTCGGGGTTTAAAATATAGCTTAACGTGAAATTTTTAAAACTATTTACAATTTGACCTCTTTAGATTAACATAATTTCAATACAAATATGTTAGCAAAAGAACTGTAAATAATTTGATAAAAAAAACAGTTAAAGTCCATTAAAAAAACGGTAATTCAAAAAATCACATGTGCTTATGGTGGCCGTTTCTGTCCCCGCGGCTGATCGACTAACTGACGTCTGTACCCTTCGTAATTAAATATGAGTGAAAGCAACGATATTCAGGTATAAAAAAGATGAATAGTGGGATCAATAAACAACGGTGTTTACTGTGACCATATGGTCACGCTCGTCCTTGGAGGGTTTTAAGACGCTGTCATTCATATTGTGCGAAATAATATTGCTAAGCCCCATACAGTAAATGATAACTGGATTATATTTTGTTCACGGAAAGAAAACAGGTTTATTTATTCAGGAAGATAAAGTATTGTATAGGTACCACATATTTTAAAAGAAATAACCTTTTTCTTGAAGTATTTTGTAAGAGCTGTATATTTTTTTGCGTAACTATACTCAATAAACTTTAATTGGAAAATATAAAATATGTACATTCGTGAAATGTATAAAATTTCTGAAGTATAAACACATTGACGATATGCCTACATCTGAATTTATCTTAATGATCTTATCTTCTTGTTAAAGACATTATAAATTACTACGTTTCTATCCTTCAGAGTCTCCCGGTAAGATAATGTTCTAAAAGTGCTCTAGATCAGGAGTTGGCAAGCGTTTTTTTTTTAATAAAGTGTCACACTTTTAATAAATACTTTTGCTACAAGGGCTTGTATTCAGCATACTGAAAATTGAAAACGAAAGATGTATAATACTGATACACTAATTAAAAGAAGAAGTTTTTAAAAATATACTTTTGATTGTTTTTTAGATATTTATTCATTTTCATTTTAATTGATAGAAAGTTTTCACGTAGCATTAAAATTCTAATGAGTTTGTTTGAAGTATTATATATTTTAACTCAGGTACTTTCTGCTAACTATACATGCGTTTGTACTTATAACCTTTACTGACCATGATCATCACAAAAGAGACATTCAAAATTGTTCAAATTCGGTTGGGTTTTCATCAAAATACAGTACACCTACCTATAGAGAAGTTTCATAAAGCGTATGCAGAATTCATCTGTATAGCAGCCCTCCTGTAACGTAGTTTTTTTTACAAAACAAGTGAGACAAATAAGAATTGTCATAAATAATTATTTTACATACTTGGATTGAAAAAATATTTGTCAGTAGTTATTTGTCCGTTGATTTGGTTAAACGTGTTATATGAAATATATAAGAAAATGTGAAAAAAACGTTTTATTTCATTTAATTCCTAAAATACAATTTAACGAACCTAATTTCAAATGTTGTATGGGTGCTTAGTCTTCTATAACGTATCATTCTTCAAGTTTAGTCCCAACCTCGACGCTAAAGGTGTACAGTCAAACACCTTTAGCGTATAATAAATCAGTCAGTTTTGTCAGAAGTTAGGTTGAACAAATTTATTTGAATAGTCAAGTTGATACTGAGATATGAAAATATCTTCTTCACTTATATTAAACACTGCTGAAAAATGGTTTAACATCAGGTAATATGCGTGGTGTCGTAGATGAGACCAAACAAGCACCATGCGAATGCAAAGCTATACAAACTTCAGATGCCATTTATTTTTCCACTAATTGGCAGTGGCGGTTCGTGACCTAAAATCTTGGGTGGGCTAGAGAAAAGTGTAGCATTGCATACTATTTACGAAATTGTGCATGTTTCCACTTCACATTATACATTTATCTACAAGCAAAGTTAAAAAATACTACGACACTACTGTAAAGAGTATTATTGTAGGTAGACATAGCATTGTCTTATATTGACAGAGGAAAATCAAAACAAAAATATTGTATAAGTTTGGGAAAGGTTAAGAAATGTATTTATTTTGTTCAGCGGCCGAATTACTGTTCATTTTTATTCAGTCATCTAATGTTTTTCTCTACACATTTTGGGTGAAAAATGCAGGTCGGGCTGAGCCCACCTAGCCCAGTAACTAGAACCGCCACTGCTAATTGGTAACTTTTTATACTATAACAAAATTATTTAAACTTGTAGGAAGCTGAAGCAGAAGCTGAGGGCCGGATTCGTCCCGCAGGCCATAGTTTTCCGAGCCCTGATTTAGACTTAGAAGCTTCTGAGCTGTGAACGTTTCGTATTGGTATTTACAAACGTAGTATCCGGATTCGATGCGGAACTTTCCGAGTCGCTAGAACTAACTGCGGCACAAACAATCCAGCTACAATATTGTCTTTGCCACAGCAAGTTGTGTTATTCTATTCTGTCCCGTGAATGTTAATCACTGTGTCTTACTTAAGTAATACTCACAGAGTTGTGCTTGGAATATATACGGATATTTAAGATTTCACAAAGCCAAAATTACAAACAGCCGAGGGTGGATTGGTGACATTGGATCACCCTAGAAATTGTCTATTCAACCATCCTAGAGTTTTTTGAGAACTGTAAATCATAAAATAGATATCTTATTTTGAAGAGGAAAGAAAAGATAATGTTAGAAAAGACGGTTAGGTAGTAAACTGTTTTTTTTAAGGATTGCATTGCATTGATTAACCGGGTTCTATGGCGCATTGGTTAGCTGAGTTCGAGTCACAGTACGAACGACATTTTTTCGATCGATTTATCGATTTTCGTTCGAAGACATAGGTGTTTGTGATCCCTCCTACCTCCTACCATTTCCATTTCCAATCCTTTAACTGGGCGAAGCGAGAGTTATAAGTTTACCACTATTCATGTCCTAGCCTTATCCTTCTATCCCTACTAATCCTCTTTAAAACAAGAGAGGTTGAGTGACTGAGTAACAAACAGTTCTCGTAGAAAAAAACTTCTGTTGAGATATCTCCTTTAGGAGGTCATATGCTCCACATTGGGAGCCGACATGGATTAAAAAATATATATTACATTGCGGTCGGATAGGGAGAGATGAAAGGATATTTATCTATCATATGACCAAAGAACAATATTTTTAAAATTTACATAGGTTTATTTGTTAAGTTTCTATATTATATATAATATCAAAATCTACGCAATGATTATTGAAATGATTTTTAGATTGAGGGTATTGCTTCCAAAGTTGTTGAAACATGAACCATGAATGTAATTTAGTAGATAAAAATATTTTTTGGAAGTATTTTTAGAAATCAGTCTCCAACATGGCTTGACAACATCCAAAATATCATTCCAAAGTAATGTAAGACTAAAATATAAATTGTGCATTGTTTTCGAAATGAAATTCAAGATTATTTTTTTAACCATTTTGGAATAAGCCGTCTTTGCAAGTAATTAATACCTTCGATTGATATTTGTGTTTAAAAACAACAGAATGATATTTAATGTTCGTTGACTATTTTCTCAATACCTCGAAAATATTGTACGCCGTTGCATGCAGGGCTTACTGGATTTATTCTCTCTTTTTCTAG
This sequence comes from Himalopsyche anomala, assembly GCA_031772345.1. NCBI lineage: Eukaryota > Metazoa > Arthropoda > Insecta > Trichoptera > Rhyacophilidae > Himalopsyche > Himalopsyche anomala. Next base: position 5,095,480 of record CM062824.1, on the reverse strand, counting down.
TATAACGTATGTATGAAATTAAAGGCTTTGTGTTGTAGATATTTGATATTAAAAAAAAAGAAAACGATTGTATATTATTGTATTCAAAATCAATAAAAAGATCAAAGTGTCAGGCGTGAAACTTCAAACGTGTGTCAAATAAGCCGGTTAAAAATCCGTTATACAGAATTGCACGTCATTTCACTTTTCTTTATACAGTATATCATGTCAAGTGCTTTGAAGGCATGAAAGAAATGAGAACCACCATTTCTTAACCTCTGAGCATATTAAACCGCTCAACAAAGAAAGAGTAAAAAAAAAATAGCTGTCACGCGCAACCCGCTCTCGAAGCAATCGAAAGTTGTGCCTGTCAAATCTTTAAACCTCTGATAGAGGGCGCGTATATTTGCCAAAACACGGGCGTCGAAATATATTTTTTGTTTTTTTTTCGTAGAGGTAGGTATATGTGTAAAACAACTTGTGGAAATGGTTTGGAACTAACAAACAAGATTCTGTTGACATGTTGACAAGAATATAATGTAATGCGTATAACAGTATTCTTTTATCACAAACATGTAAAAATATATTAAGTAACTTTTGAGAATAAAAAGAAATGTTGATATTTTTCAATAAAAATGTTTTTCCAAAATCAGTAAATCATTATTTTTTAAGTATTTTTAGAACATTGAATCTTTACCAGCTCTTCGCACAACAATATTTGAGTCACTAAGCGGTTTCCATCAAATCCAAATATCAAAAAGCATATTATAATATGACGTGTTCTAAAAAATATTTGTAATTCAGGTATTTCTTGTTATTAACATATTTGCTAATATTATTATTGATGGTTTACTCTGTTTAAAGCTTAAATATAGTATTCTATATCCATTTTTTGCCGAAATAGTGTTTTTATGTGTTGAAATATTGAACAACAGTTACAAAGAAAATTAATATAAATATTAAAACAAAGTATTTTGAACGCTACAGGCAATATTTTTATGACCACAGATATTTTATTTCTTTAACAATATATAATAAACGTATCTTTAAACTAAATGAAAATTTTCATTCCAGCTTAAAAAGTTCATTGATTTAACACCATGCAGTATGGACTTTTTTTATTGATTATGAAAGAATTATAAATAAACTTTAATATGAAACTAAACACTCGTTTATCAAAAAATCTAATTTCCAACAATTAAAATTCAGTTTTCAATATATTAAAGCTTATGTAGATATCTTTTTTTTTTTTTAGGGTGTTCACTGTCAATACTTGGTGGAAAGGCATTATATTAGTAAAAACACAATTATATCAGTTGACGATGCTCGTAATGAGCGAAACCGGTCCTGACATATTAAATAAAGTGAAATGAAGTACAAAGGAATATTGTGTTTTTACTAATTATGTAGATAAAATATTTGATGTCTTGGCCATGAAGGTTGATTAAATAATCTATTTTATATAATATAATATTCAATAAGGTTTCTACATATATTTTCAGTTGTCGCTTTGTACCAATGAAGATTTTTTATGAATGGAAAATATTTATTTTTATATATTTTATATAGGTATGTTTTGAAGAACATGTTTTAAAAAAACACCTTTTTTGAAAATAAAATTCACTTTAAAGCAGCGATTTCCAAACTGGGAGGCATGCAAATTATTTTTCAATGTTTGGGTGGATACAGAATCCTATTGTCGATCTTCAAGATGTTAAATGTGAGCTGATAGCTATTGAAAAAAAAATGATACAATTATCATGTAACAGTTTGATAAAACAAATGTTTTTAAATTTAATCTTCATTCAATTTTGAGTAACTTTTAGCCAAGAAAATGAAATGCAAATGTATCTATATTTACACACATATACACATATATAAAGCCAAACCCAGTCAACTGTGTTTTATTTGTTTTTTTTTTTGTGCTAACATATTTTCATACCATTTAAATGTTTCTTTATAATTATATGAAAAAATGGCTTGGAGGTACGAAGATTATGTATTTTTTAAAGACAGGCGTAGGTTTATAAAGTTTTGAAATCACTGCCTTGGATGTTAATGTTTTTTTATTAAAATAAATATTTATGGTTACTTTGGTTTGCCAGCTTCAGCTTTATAATAATTTTATAATAATAATTTTAATAGATTTTATTAGATCTTACGAAAACTCTCTCTTGTAAAGTTAATATTTTACATTTAACAATAGTTAACATGACTGATAAATCATAAATAATTTAGGTGTTGACAAACTACACGAAATAATTGATTTGCGGAAGCAACACTTAGTTAAGGATCAAGAGATAAAGTAAAGGTAGTATAATTAATTAAGGATATACATAATTTATATACCTACGTATTTGTAATAACTTAAAAGCCACCAACAACATATATTTGAAATATAATAATAATAAACTTTGACAGTAGTTAGTTTTAATTAAAATGTATTTTCTCAATACATAATATTTGAATATTACCAAAAGTCCTATAAATATAATTTTCTACAACCTTCCAATGTCAAAAAGATTACCAGGGTTTGTCATTTAAATAATTAATTATATTGTTAAAAAGGTTACATGACGATTATGAAATGAAGTAAGATTGTTATAAAAATACCACTGAGGTTTCACTGTTGGATTCTTGTAATAAAATGCGTTTTATTTTCATAATTCTTCACCAAAAACAATGTGCTAATTTTAATACCGTCACACGGCTCAGTGAAAAAAGTCATGTTATTTCTGTCTTCATTATTAATATTTGCGTGCAATATCATATGATTTATGTTCTAATAAAACCTACCACCATGTCCGGTAGAAGCAAAAAGCTTTTCTCTGTATTGCGTCGAAAAACAAACATAAATCTTCCATTATAATTGATATCTCCATAAAGCTAATTCAGTAGTTGATTGTAAATGCTTTTTTGCCAACGGTGTCAATTATTACTATTAACTATTTTCTCCGTAATGGTTTTTTAAAATGAAAATTCGTTCGATTTTACAGTTATTTTGGTAACTGTAGCGGATTAATTTTCGCAACTAATAAAACCGCTGTCATATATAAATTAATTACCATTTGTTTATATTAAATTTCAAACACAAAAAATTGTGTGTATTTGCATATTGACTATAGAAAGTAAAAACAACATAACCCACATCTTTTTCAAAATAGTATTTTTTCAATAATCAAAATGTACACAACTAAAAACACGTTCCAGAAGACGTAAGCTACTACGAATTAGTATCTAAATTTAGCTTTCATGTTTAAAAAAAAAGTTCTGTGTGATTGTGACTAGCTCAATGGTTTTCCTTAAAAAAATGTAAAACAAATGTAAACAACTTTTTAATTCCATGTGCACTTTAAGGCAGTTTATATTTAATATTTTTACTTTGCGATAAAATTATCAAAAAAAAGTTTTCTGTGCATATTGTAAAATTCGTTCTGTATGGGCTACGTTCTTTTACTTTTTCACAGTAAAATTATTAAAATGTTATAAAAACGTTTCAAACATTTAGAATTATATTTATCATTTATTTAACATATGAAACTACTTTTTTACTAAAAAAAACACAGTCACACCAAATAGTCGTAAGCGTTAAAAAAAATGCTTTGTGCTTTTTGTAGTGCTTTTAGGGAATCCTGCACATTTTAATTAGATTTTAGAATGCATTAAATAAAATGCGGCCCTGTAAAGTTTCAGCCAACTGAATGCGGCTTTCAACATATAATTGGTTCGACTCCTGATTTAATACTTTGGATACGAAAATGGAATGAGAAAAATAATGTTAGCCAACCGCGCACAAAATAGATGAATAGAGTCGATTTTCTGTGAAAGATTGAAACAACTATCAACTTAGTTATAAGGCTTTGTTTACTAAGCTTTGTAAATCTTAATATAGGACCTTCAACTTACTAATAAGTACTAGCTTACTAAGCAATGAGTAAGCTCGTAACAAAAGGTGAAACCGAATTTCTATTCCACGGTCGAATCAATGTAGATTAAATCAAACTTAAAATACCTGAGAACTTTGCGTAAGGTTTTGAATTTATTACATTGCCACTTAAAGCTTAGTTAGACAGAGGCTGTCACGGTTGTAGATTCGATCGCTTCTGGAGTTGCCAGGAGTTGGTCGGCGCTGTGGGAAGGGGCCTATAGCGGCGGGTCGCGGGCCGACAGGCTGCCGTTGCGTGACGTCAGCAACAGACGCTCATTCGCTGCTGTCGACGCCTCTGACCACCAACATGCGGCGAGTCGTCTGCTACGACCGGAACAACTTGTTACTCACGCTAGAGATACAATTATAATAAATTATCATTTTTAAAATAGTGCAATTTTATTAAAATAATAAAATGTCTCTAACGACGACAAAGCGTAGTTATGCATAAAGCAGGCAGTTCATACAAACCTCTAACAGAGGTATACATATATTATAAACGAAATTTTGTGAATTTGACCATAAATAAATGTTTAAAAAGTTAAATGGAGAAACAAGATTAAGAAACTTTGGCTATTTTTAAATCCATGACCGCTACCAATTTGAAGCATACGGCCTCTTAATGAAGGTATCTCAACAGATTTTTTTTCTACTGAAAATGGTTGTTACTCGGATAGAGTAGATATATAAAGAATAGGCTTTGAAAAGGACTATTGGTTAACTAATCGCTCTCACTAAGTCAGCTAATTTTTGATTAGAAGAGTGGGAGGGAATTCGCAGACATCACAAACACCTGTACCTTCGAACATAATTGAAAAAATGGGATTTGAACCTGTGAGATACGCCGCAGAAGCTAATGGCGTTGACAACTGCGTTTCGAAAGCATAATTAGTCATAGCGAGTAGCGATATTAATGTTTTTAATCGAGTGCGCTCGCTTTTAAAAAAAAATTCTGGTATCCATATTCAGTGATTTGTATTTATTTGAAACGCATTTATGAAGCTTATTGCCTGAAAGAGGACTAAACGATTAACTATGCGTAGGGTGGAGAAAACACGTTAAATTTTGTTAATCACAATATGCCGAATATGTGCTGCTTTTTTATGCATAAATACTCGTATTTTATAGTAAATTGATTCCATGCATTTTACATACTATAAACTTTCATCGTGTCAATTTTTTACAAATCGGTTGTCAAGAGAGTTTACACCAAACGCCTTAGATTCTTGGCTATATCTTAATGAAATCACTAGCACGACCATAAATCTTTGACTTAAACTAAGAAAAGCATTACAAACGTTAAATAAAACAATGTTTTTCTACGTGTAACTAAATCTTGGCTTATAATTTTTTCAGACCTCCACCTCAATACATACAATTAATTGACTTGATTTTTAATAATTTCGTAAATACTTATGATAATTAATTTGCTAATAAACAAAGCACAATTTTACCTTAAACAATAACTATAGCTTAGAATTATGCTAATAAATTACAGTTTAAATTTTGTTTTCTCAACAACGATCATATCAGAGATTCCTAGTTGTGGCATTGAAGTAGAAATATAAAATTTACTGCAGATTGTTCAAAAAAAAATAACAGTTACCTAAATAAAATGAAAATATATTTCAAGCTTTCTATTGAAAAAAAATAGTAAAGGTTAATTTTTTAAAATTATTGTCTACCAAATTATGTATTCCGATAAAAACTATCATGGAAATCAATAAAAATATTATATTTAATACTACAGTTTATTTTGAATGCAGGTTTAGATATTTTTATTGTAAAATTATTTTATTATTCTATTTATAGAATATTTACGGCTTTCAGGGCTTATTTTTACGAAGGAATTAGAATAAAACTAGTCAAGACTAGTGGTTAACTAATTGATCTCTAATGGGTTGGAGTAAATTAAAACATCTATGATTATAATTCATATTCATAAATATATCGACCTTGGAAAGGAAAAAGGACGTAACCCACACATTTTACAGCAGGGGCAAAAAACGTGTTTTGAGTTTTGGGCCAAATTCAAATTATGAAATATACACAACTTCTAAGCTAGTGTTTAATTGCCATAATCTAATATTAATCAAAGAAATTTTCTAGGAAAAACATTTATTTCAATCTTTTTCTTGGTTTTAATTTTTTACAAGCTCATCTTTTTCAAACTCAAAAGCTAAATTTAGATACTATTTCGGCATTCGCAGCATACATCCTTTTGATAGAACGTGTATCAAGTTTGATACATTATGAGAAAAAAGTTGTTCTGAAAAAACTGTGGGTTACGTCCTTTTTCCTTTCCACAGTCGGTATGAAATAATCAATTGCAACTGTAAGATTAAGACTCATGAACATCGTTACTAAATCATACAGCGATGATCCCTTGGCTAAAAACCAGGTATAAAACATGTCTAATTCGAATTTATCATAATGTTAAATTTGAATCGTTCAAATTCCACCAAGCACCTTCAGTCGAAATATTAAATTATTGTAATGTATTTATTTAAAAAAAAAATGAGTTTTTATTTGACACATTATAACAATTCTGAAGAACACAGTAAGAGATATACCATGATATAGTATGGTAGATATGGCATGGCATATAAAAATAAATATTCATATAATGTTATTTCCTATGCCTATTTTTTTTTATTTTTTCATATTAAAACACGCAAAATTAAGCATTTCCATTATAACTGTGTATATTAACGCTCTATACACCAAACTTTAAATCCCCATCCTTGGCGCCTTTCGATCTTGTACCCTTCGCGGGGATTTCCCATAAATAACGTTCACTTCTGGCCGCGGTGGCTCTCCAATAAATCTTGCAGTTTCTCCGGCTGCCTGCCGATCGGAAAACTGCGCGACCCCCGACCAACCCCTAGCACTACCACTTTGCAAGAGGAGGAGGTCTCTGTGAAAAATGCGTAATAGTATAGGGAAAAGATTTTAATTCTCTTAAGATTGGATGAATAATTACAGTCATTATAGTGAGATTTTATATTTTTAGCATTTAGTTCAGCGGCCAATATCGTTGGAGTTGTGGTGTTAATTAATAAGTTATGAATCCATGTGCTCTAAATTAAAGATGAGCATGACTGAAAAAATAATCTATATATTAATAGTCGATAAGGTACGTTTATACGTTTGTATGTTTGTATGTTTGCATGTCCGCGATTGCGCCTTTTCGATGACGTCAAGAAAGACTTTCTTAGATTTTCTGGCTTATTCAATAAAAAGGTTTGTATTTTATTATTCACGCCAGTAAATTTTCTGACTACTTAAAATGAAACAAAATTCCCCCCGTTGATGTAAACGGGCTTACAGCTAGTGTTTATAAATATTAAAGTTTGATATAGCGTGTCACATAAAATATATGTAAGTATATCTGCACCAGCCAAGTGATTATATTTTATTAAATAATGTGGAAATATAAAAAATAAGTCTTTTATTCTTTAATATAATTCTTTCAGGACTTTACTTGGTGTTTTTGTGGATTGCATATTTTTATTTTATGTACAAAACACTATTGCAGTGTGTATTTAGTAAGCTCACTTAACTTTTACGTTACTTTAAGACGTGTATAATATTAATACGCACCAAACTTAACGTTATCATAAATACATATCACTTGCCTCATTTCACTTCTCATAAGCTCATATTATATATTATAATATGTCTTTTACTACGTTTGTATTTGTCACCTTATTACAATGACGTTCTATGTAGTAAATGTCAATTCATTAAAAACAACTATCTTCGTAAACGTTGTGATAGTCTGATGATGCTTCTCAAAGAGGCTGAAAACTTGTCGTAAGCTGTAGCACAAAAAGTGGAAAAATAAATTTATCAAATTTAATTTTATATTTAAAAAATTTACATTAAATTAATAAAAAGATACTTTTTTATTTTATCTTGTTCTGGTTAGTAATGTTCTGTCCTGTCCGTTTACTGAATACTGCAGCTGCAACAGTTTAAGCCCAATGTCGTAAAGAGAACCTTTGGTTATTTTTATTGAATAGAAATTATAAATTGAAAATGGTCCTGATTTACAAAATGTATATTGTTGTTACAGTGTTTTTCGTTTTAATTCAGAGAGATTTTAAATAATGTTATATTTTTTCATCTTTATCTGTTATATTCGCCGGAAAAATAAGTATTTTTTGTAGAAAAAATATTGAAATTTTAATGTAAAATTTAGCGCTAAAAGTTTGTTGCGGGACTTTGACCCATGTACAAGGAAACTTGCTCTCGGTGATTATTTTAAGATAAGAGTTTTTTGTCAGTAAATCTCGAAAAAATATTTTTTAAAAGTACTTTTTTTTTTGAAAAATGTTATCTGCTTTTGAAAGAAAATAAAACTTTTCAGGAGATTCACGTCTTTGCATTATTTACGGATGAGGTAAAAACAAAACTGAAAGATTAAAATACTACGACAAAGAATATTTATTATGCTAAAGGCAAAACAGCTGTTTACTTTTCTTGCCATATTTTTTTTGTGTACTTTTATTTTTACCATTGCCCGTTGTTATATATGTATATAGAATATTAATGTTGAAACATTTAAAATTAAAAACATGTTTTGAAATATTTAGCAAGCTCTATCAAACCTTCACGATAATCCAGACATTGTCAGATTTGTCAAAATTCAAAGCCTATGTTAAATATTACGCATGAAAGAGTCAAAACCTCAGAAACGCGACATATTTTCTACTCCTGGGAGTCCTGAGGACAGATGAATTGGTTAATTATCATTACTTTACTGGATGTATGTGTTGTCACCAGACTTATGAGTTCAGGAAGTGTTCGAAATAACTGCATTATCAATCATTATCAGTAAAAAAGATAATTTAGTGAATGTGAGGAGTCTTTTTATAGTGGGTAAGGTGCCCTCGGACTGAAACTCCAGAAATGATTAAGTAGTGTTACACCAGGAAAGCTAATTCATTTAAAATTTTCTTTCAAACATAATTAAATGTATGAATAATACACTGAAGTACAGATATATCAAAACATTATTTAAAATTTTCTATCCATTATCACACATACATAATATGTATATGATACACTATTTTGAAATAACACGGTGCAATAAAAATAGTTAATATGTACAATATTTTTACACCAATTATTTGTCATATAATGTTATTTGTAGTCCCCATATATATTCAAATAGCGATGAATAATATTTTGGGTAATTTAATTACGAAATTGCCAAAATGAAAAAAATTGGCACCTATTTTTTAGCCCTCGGGTAACTTTTTCAATCCTGGAATTAAAATTATCACAATCCTGGGATTTCAGGATCACGAAATTGGGCAGAATCCAGGGATTGGAGCCCTTAATTTATACTGGAATCCTACTAGATAGTTGAAATAAGGGCTGCTGGGGATGAGATTCTTCGGATTCATCCATATCATGAATTTTACCATGGCCAAGAAACGAATTATCTTCAACAACCCAATTTTTATTATTTTTGTTTTATAATAGCTTTAAAAATTGCTGAAATATTTCAGTATCAGCATAAAAAAAATATACGCCAAAAACTCATTTTATACGCAGTATTATTGACACGTACCCTTTATTTTTTGTTTTGAAATATCTCACCGGAAAAGTTTTAAATCTTGATAAAGGGATGTTTTTCAAAATATCTACCCAATCAGTGCTTTCATACATAGCATAGCAGTGTCATCGCAGTCAGGTAATAAAAGTCCATTAGCTTTTCCTAATGAACGGACAGGTGTTGGTAAAAATGCTTCTCAAAGTTTTAATCTGCCAGGAAACTGCCTAGTAACTCAAGTCAATTCGATATAAATATAAATGAAGACAACTTACATTATATCGCTTAGTGTGATATTGATGATTTATATATAATATGAGGCTATTACTTGAAACATGAAACTTAAATTTAATTTTATAAAACAATATAGATACATTTTAAAAGTATTTTTGGTTTTGAATGATTTTGGATGATATTTTGTATTTTACCAAGCTAGTGTAGTCTTCTTTTTAAACATGGTTTTAAAATGTATTTGTATTTACTAAATTACATTCACGGTTCACCAATTTGGAACAAGCCGAGTTTGGAAGTAATAGACTCATATATTAGTTGAATATTTTGTTTGTGATGATTGATGAAGAGATCTATGAATATTTTGTAAATTTTATCAAACGAAATGTTAATGGAGTATATTTAAAACCTTGTTCGGCTATTTCACAAATTAATTAACAAGAGAGAATCATATTGAGTTCGTGCAGTATAAAAGTACTTAAATAATAAGCTAAAAGTAGTAACATAGCGTGAACAGTTTTTTTTTTAAACCATGTCCGCTCCCAATGTGGAGCATATAGACTCCTAATGGAGTTTATCTCAACAGATGTGTTTCTACGAGAACTACTTGTTACTCAGTTGCTCAACCTCTCTTTTTTCCAAAGAGAGTAGGAATAGAACGATAGGGCTAGGACAGGACTAGTGGTTAGCTAATCGCTCTCGATACGCCCCGTTAATAAGATAGGATGGGTGGTAGGGGGGAGTTCAAGACATCACTTACATCCATGCATTCGAACAGAAATTCATAAATCGATTGAAAAATCAATTTATAAAACAGTGCGTACCGGGATTCGAACCCGGGACCTCCGTAACCGAAGCCAACGACGTTGACCACTCGACCACACAGGCGGCTAAGCTGCGTAAACAGATTATGTGACATCATTTATTTTTTTATTTTGGTATTTATATATATTTTTCTTAATTTTAAAATCATACATTATCTTATGAAAAATGCGTACGAGTAAAAATGTTTTGGTCTACATATGATAACTGTAATTTCATAAAGACTACTAATACAATAAATATGACATAAATATAATATTATTAAATGTTCTGTTAAAACAATAACATTGAAAAGCAAAAAAATATAAATTTATTTGACACGTATTTGATACCGTCTAAACCGGAATGGATACCCCGCGGCACGTGGACCGCATTTGGCCCGTTTGATTTTTTTTACTACCCTTGAATGTTTCATCTCAAAATTAAAATATCATACATATTGTTAAAGAAGTAAAGTTATGCCTAGAAGTTTTTTGCTGATGAAGCAGAATAATTCGGTATATAGAAATAGTTTATGAAAATCTGGTTTTGGGTGTGTGTGACGTCAATTCAACATGAGTTAATCTCATGTGACTTGCAAAAAGTCTCATCGAGTATATCTCGTATGATCCTTTAACTTATTGCTTTCAAATATTTGACACATTGGCGTAAGAGCTGTAATGTCAAATATTAATATATATATATATATATATATATATATTTTGTGGCAAAAAAGCTTTGAGACCCAGTTGACGTTTAATGTGAAGCAATCATGCAGACCTCTAATACGCCCATACAATGCCATTCAATATACCAAGCAAGCCTGCTAGAAAAAAAGGTTTTGTATGCCTGGTCTAGACGTTTTCATTTTTTACGAAAAAAACATGTATATTATGTTAATTATTTAGTTGCAACGCAAGCGGGTTTGTTTTCATTCCATTAAATCCCTGACCTATTATTTTGAAAACCGAGAGAGGCCTGCTAAATCGAAAGTTTTGAGAGTGTGTAATATTGATGATTTGTATTGGATACATGGGCTGGAATATAGCGATGAGTTTGCTCTGTATTTGCTGGAAACATTACGAGGACGCGATGATTTTGTGTTTACCTCTACGTCATTTTGATCCAACCGAATCAAATATGTATAAAGCTCAAAAGGTATCGGCCAACGTAATCGCCATTACGTGTTTATTGAAACAACGATGTGGATTGATTTTCCACCAAAATAAAACAAACACAGCGCGACGGTATTTCACGTGTTACTAGATTTTAATTATAAAAGATTATTTATTACAAATGGTGATGCGATGATATGTTTTGTATAAATATTTGAACTGTATATCTCGGAAAACATTCGTATAATTGATACAATCTATCTTTCTATTATAAAATATTGAAAACACGTCAGTTGTTTAAGACATTAATTGTAATTCTTTTCCAGTAGCCCTTTCTTGTTTACTGTAACAGGGTGAATCGAGAGACAGTGGAGTTTTCAAAATGGGACCTTTTAAACGTCGTAGGCAGACAACGGCCTGATGCGACCCATTCCTGTCAATAAATTGTCAGTAATTAGAAAATCATTTTTTTGTTTGCGAATTCCGTTTCCATCTTATTATCTAATTTATTTCTGAAAAATATTTAAGGATCGGTTTTCAGTTCATTTAGATTTATTTATGTCGTTTAACTAAATAGTTTGGCTGAACAAATGACAGTTAGTGGAATATTTTAATAGACAGTACCTAATTAAACTGAGACGTATTAAAAGCTGTCTTTATCTTTATTTTACCAACGATAAGATTATTTTGTATAAAATCATTTTCTTCAATTTTATTTCTAGATGTCGCTGTCATAGAATCTAAGCCGTGCAAATACCTAAAGTTGCAAGCAAAGCTCTTGGTGTAAATGTTTTAATCTATTATTTAATAACCAAACACATAATATTTGTACAAAGATAATCAAATATCATAAAGAAACAATCAAAGATAAATATATATTTAATATAAGTATACACACCAGCTAGGTACGTGGTCAAGTGGTCAACGTCATTAGTTTAGCGTCGAGGTCACGGGCATGAATTCCATTATGAACAAATTTACAATCGATTTATGGATTGTTTGAATGATTTGATTAGACCTCTGTGATGTCTAAAAACCCACTACCTATTCGATCCTAAAAAATGTAACATAGCGAGTGCGATTGGCTAACTACTAGTCCTCTCTTAGCCACTTCCTTTTTTCCATTCTATCTTTAAAAACATGATTGAATAATTATGATGTAAATGATATTGATGAATGTATAATTATTTGTCTCATCATTTTAGGGAATTATTTCGTCATTTATCTCAATTCAATTCAAACTTATTGGAAATTTGACGGAACCATAAAATGATATTTCGAATTTCATTTATATGGAACTGAGAGATTTTTTGTATTTATTTATTTCCATTTGTAAACATCTGCCTACCAAGAGAAACTCCAATTTTTTTCTATGTCTACTTTTGTGGAGCTACAGAAGAAAGGTATTCGAATATAATGGGGAAAACAACTCCAATTTTTTTGACTTATAGATATGAAACTAGACCATCGATATGTTAACACACGGCTTAAAAAAACACACACACTATCCATTTTAAAAAAACAAGCTTTTTCTTTTCTTGCCGCCTTGAGGCGAGTATATCAATTACTATCCAATATATTGTCTTAAAAACAGCTACTCTTTGCTACCAAATAAACATAATTCACCCAAACAAAAACAAAAAGTATTTTTGTTTCAACCTTTCGACCGCTGTTAAAAAAAACTAGTTCAACCAGGCAGTAAACTGGCTCGTAAATTATTTAGTCAATTATAAAGAGTAGCTCTAAATAACTGATGGCCTATATTGAAATCCATTTCATATTTACGGAAATGCTATAACAGATAGAACTTTTTTCTACAGCTGGGTAGATTTTATATGCCGAAGGGGAATTATCAAGTTAGAGATTTGATTTATTATACCTCGGGTCAATTTGTTAGATTTATGATCCTTCGATTAAGAAATATTTTTTGCAGTCTAATTATGATATAATAAATTCACCACCATTTTATAATCAAGGGCCGTGGAGTCGTGTAATAAAACGACTCCGACTTATTTTTTTCACTAATTTTCTTTTAATTTTATATGCTATATATATTCCATCAGATTATTTTTAGTCAGCCAGGCATGCAATGTCAACATTTTTGACTGTTTTGTTTGAATACACATCATTAGATATATTTTTCAAACATATTTCGAATGCTCATTTTTCACGACTCCGACTCCACAGCAATGCTTCTCTAAGACAAGAGATTAGCTGCGCGGAAATTTTAAAGGCTGCGCGAACCGATCAAATATTAATTGAATAACTGTCTTGTATTGCGCGCCAACTCAGAATGAGTGCGCGGGGGCTTTTCAACTGCTGCGCGGCCGCGTGCGCGTTCAGCTTAGAGGGAACGTTGCTCCACAGCCCTGAACCTATATTATATACTTAAGTAAAACATTTTTATTGTTATAGAAACATGAAAGAGTGATACTTTCATAATATTAATTTTAAATAAATTTATTAATTTTTAAAGTGTTCCATTAATATAACTTAACATTATAACACAAAATAAAATGCAACGAATTAATGTAATATAATAACGTTTATTTTAAATATTTTTAGTTGCTAAAGAATTAAACAGATGTCGTTAGTGCGCTCTTTAAACTGTCTAATTATTGTAATATAATATTATGAAAAATAGTTATAACTGTTATGTTTAAACAAATTACAACCTTAAACATAATTAATTATTAAAATATATTTGACTTATAACATAAAAAAATTGTTTGCCACAAATATTAAAATCATAGCGTATCGTATTTTTGTAACTAAACGCTTCAAATAATCCTTGTTATTTTATTTCAGTTTTCAAAATGAATTTTTATTTTACATGCAATTTTGCGTTGTGTATGTTATCCGAAAACAGGGCCTCCAAATTTTATTGCGTTTAGGGTAATAGAATAAGTGTTTAATCCGCCAATGTTTTTTTCCACAGCTTACACTATACGTGATTATTTATCGACATATTAGAGAGATCGCTGAATGACAATTTATATTTAATAACCATTCACTCATGGCATATTATTACAATACAATAAATTCAAATAGGCATGCTAAGGCATCTCTCAATTTGATGTTTACATAAATAATACTACTTAAATATGAAAAACTAGAATAAAAAAATATTTGTATTAGTAAATATATGAATGGTATATCAATCAACACTTCCCTAAAAGTTGAGTGTAGCGGTCTACAGAACACATATAATTAAGACAAATTATAAAATGTAAATTATAAATTTATTCACAAATCTAGCTTAATAAGATTTTAAAAACATTTAAGATGAATTAAACATTTAATATTCTATTCCAATAAAATTTATCTCCAAAAAAATAACAAGAAGCCAGTAGCGTTCATAAGCAGTGACCTCCTATTGTTTTCAATAAAATCATCTCAATCAAAACGCGCTATTTATTTTTAAGTACAATTAAACAGATTATTATTAAAAATAATTATTGTTTTTTTTTAACAATTCTCCATTAGCCAAGATTGTAGAATAAACCCTGAAATATCATATTAAATAATTGTGGAATTAGTAAAAAGTAGTGTTTTTTTGTTATTGAATATAATGCCTTTCCACCAAGTACTGACAGTGAGCACCTTAACCTTTTAGCTGCCGTAGATAATTAATAGTAATTACCTAGCACGCCGGATATAATTTGCAACTATTAATTTAATTAGTTATTGATGAAATAACTCGTCTCTAGTGTGTTGAGCACGAAAGAATTTACAATATATCTCGTCTGTGGCGACCATCGAGTTAAAAGTGTTCCCTTAAAATGATAGCTGAGATAGAATCATTTGCCTACAGCGTGACCTATCATAATACTGACTGTTAATATATCAACCAAAGATAGACCATTTATTCGTAGTGGAGTGGGTGTAAAAAATGCTTGATTTGTATTATAATATAATTTAATACCATCAGAATAAGAATCGCTACGCTTTGAATATGTCAACTTGTTTTCTTATTAGTATGCGTAACGAAGCATCGTAAAGCATCACCTGACAAAAAATCTGCCAAGCCTTGTTTGGCTCGAAGATACATGCCCTGTTGTATCGTAATTAAATCGTGGCGCGTCGAGCAGGTGTAGACAAGGGGGTATAATTCATTCCGAAGGTACGAAACGCGATTGTATCCAGTACAACTTGACGACCAGTGCGGGCGGGACTTTTCTTATAACTTTGAAGGCAGGTAAAGCAGGTGCGAGTCAAATCAAGGACGGCTACTGTCTTATATCTATACCTCTTGTTTTAAAACGCCGTTTCATTCATGAATGTCATCGTCACAATTTTTGGATAAATTTCTGTCAATTAAAAGCATGCAATAAATCAGATTGGAATGTAAATGTTGAATATTCGATGTACACAGTGTCTACGAATAAGTAACAAACAAACTGTATTCATTCATATATCGACTCTTGAAAGAAAAAAGGACGTAGCCCACACATAGCAAATTTTACAGGAGGCACAAAAAACGTTTTGATGATTTTGGGCCATATTAAAATTATGAAATATACACAACCTTGAAGTGCACGGAGGCTTCTATACTGATGTTTTTTTTTTTTTTTTTTAATTCAAACTTAAAAGCTAAATTTATATACTAAATCGGCATTTGTAGCTTACATCCTTTTGAGATAACGTGTATCAAGTTGGATACATTGTGATAATCGAAAAAAAGCTGGTTTGAAAAAACTGCAGGTTTCGTCCTTTTTCATTTCCACAGTCGATTTTCTAAATAAAATATTCTGCGCGTGATAAGCACGTAATCGCGCAACTGTAGATGTCTTAACTCGCTTCCAATATAGAGCATATGGCCTCCTAATGGAAGTATTTCATTGGCTAGTTACTTTCGTTTTTTTGAAGAGATTCAGGATAGAAGAATAAAGCAAGGATAGGACTAGTGGTTAACTAATCGCTCTCGATGCGCTCCGTTGTTTTTAAGAATATGTTTTTTTATTCATGTCCGCTCCCAATGTGGAGCATATGACCTCCTAATGGAGGTATCTCAACAGGAGTTTTTTCTACGAGAACTGTTTGTTACTCAGTCGCTCAACCTCACTTTTTTTAAAGTGAGTAGTAGGGAAAGAAGGATAAGGCTAGAACAGAATTAGCGGTTGACTAATCGCCATCGCTACACCCAGTTATTGAAGGGTCAGAAGGATGGGAGGAGAGGAAATAATATGGATTTACATCACAAACGCCCATTCTTCGATCAAAACTTTGAATTGAATATAACTAAAATTCATTGGTCTGACCGGGAATCGAACCCATACCAACGTGATCGGTAGAGCAAGCTTTAACCTACTGAGCTACAGCAGGCGACTTAGAATATGAATGGTGGAAGGGAATTTTTAGACTTATGACTTAGATTTATGAATTCAAACAGAAATTTGATAAATTGATTGGATTTTTTTTTTTGTGCTAAGATTCGAACCCATGAAGTCCTCCATGTAACTTAACGACGTTCACTGTTGCACCACGGGTCTGACATACGTATACTGGCTTATTATTTGATAAAATTCAAGTCAAGAAATCGTGTCTACTTCAAAATAAAGGCATGTAAAGATTAATTAAAATAGCGTTAAAAAATACACTACACCAAATTTGTAAAAACCACGCTAGTTCGGCAATAATTCGTTATATCGAGGTTGTACTGTAACATAATTGAATTTTGCATATTTAATCAATATCACCGACGGCAATCAAAGAAATTCACACTTTTTCAGGAATATTATTAACAATGACACATCATTTATGTGGTAGAGAACCACAATACAATCCGATTAAGGCAGGTGTTTCATATCATTCTGTCGTTGTTTATGTCGCAACAGGCTGGGGACAATCAGTCTCTCGGTGGGCTTGAGCAGTGAGCACCCGCGTCATTTGACTTGTAAATGCACTCCGATATCAAGATGCTTGAATAAACTTGAATAATTATTTGATACGTACTGCGAAGCACAAATCGTTGCGTATAACTGATTGATTTATTAATTCATCTGGATTATTTGAACCCTCGATGTGAACTTTAAGTCTGATGACGTATTTGTCTTTCAGCGAACTATTAAAGGAATTCCAGCCATAGTTTATGAATAATTTTATTGAAGAGTCTTAGAATTATAATATTTTTACGAGACTACCGCAATCAAAAAAACTCACTTTAAACTATGTATTTAGTACTTTATTTCGTTATTTCGTTAACATTATTTTAAAGAATTGCAAATGCAGTTTAAAAAGTAATAACAAACTTTTTTGAATGTACATAATTTGAACGATTCAAATTTAATATTGAAACTCCACCAAGCACATTCAGCCGAAATCTTAAATTATTAAAAAAATAAGAATGCTGTATATTATTGTTCAAAAACATTCTTCGACATCTTTATGTGTTTATTTGCAATAAAAAAAAGCATGCCTTGTTTTAAAATAGATATAGATCTTATTCTATTATATTCTATATATACTGTCAATACGACAAGTCATTGTATGGTATTATAAATATGAAAAGGCATTGTATGGATATACTTTTTTAAATCCGATTTTTTTTAATGGATTTGAAAGTATACGTTCTCAATTTACCCTGAAGCAGTTTGAGTATCGCTTATTGCTACTAATTTTATAAATGTGATTGTTATATTTAAAATTATATTTAAAAAAATAGAATTAGAAGTACCTTTAAATTTATTGTTTTTTTATTTTATTTATTTATTTGTACATTTCAAAATTTTACTTGGTTCAGTATAAATAGCACTGTACATATCAATGTATATTCATATCGGTTGAAAACGCTCGTGATGAGCGAAATCAGTCCTGATCATTTTAAATAAATTTAGAATTAGTAGACAAGAGTGATTTATTTTTTGAGTTTATATATATGATTAATTTTGTTGTACTGATTTAAAAAATCCAAATGAATTTATGCGTAAGGTGCACACATTTTAAAAATTGAAATAAGTGAATTGAGTTTAAGCTGTTTGCAACCATTTTACTTAAATTTAGAAATGTTTCAGAAACGTTATAAAAACATATCACTGACTACCCCTTTCGCATAGCAATATTGACAATCGACAAACATTTAGCGAAGGACGAGAAATAAGAGAATCGGTTGAAAGCTTCGTTAGTGGTTCGGTAGAGGCTAAAAAATCTCGCTGGACAAAAAAACAACTGCCACTTTGAAAAAACAACGCGCTTTGGCAGGTGCAACTTTAGTGATATTCAGAACCTTGTTTTTTCTTTGTTTCGAAATAGACGATGACTTAACTTGACCGTCGTGTCACTGACTTACCTGAGATAAGTTTTTTCATTTGTTTTTTTAGTTGAACAAATAAAATGTTTTGTTCGTCGTTAAAAATAAAGCGACCGACTGCAATCTTATATAATCAATGTATTATTAAAAAATATTTATTAACATAATAAAAATATTTATTTACACTTATTTCTTACTTTGGGCTGATACATATTGTAAAAAGGTAATTTATTTTGAAAACCAACAAGAGTAGTTTTATTAGTAATGTATTAATCAAAAATGATGTTTTAATGATGTTTTGTTCAAACAGGTAAATAAAAATTAAATAAACACTTTTCTGTTGACATAATTGTCATCCACTAGTTAGTATGAACTTGGTTCCACCGATCTAGCGGGTCTCGGTTCATATCCTTGTATATTCAATATCAATATTTAAATAAGTTGATCTCGAGTGACTTTCAAAAAATTCTTATCGTGTTTGTCACGTGTGATCTTTCAACTTGAAAATATTTGGCTCATTGGCATTAGCTGGCATAACTCTCAGGTTGTTCATTGCCAATATTTGATGGAAAGGCATTACAATGAAAAAAAATAAACATTTGTACCAATTCCAGAATTGTTTCGCTGATCAATTTCAACTGATCAGTTAATAACGTTCACCATGATCGAAATTTATCAAAATGAGTATGTTTTTTTAATATTTTTAAATTAGCTATAATGCCAAATATTTGTATTATTTTAAATACTAAAATATTTAATTATTAATGTGAAGTGTATACGGTAAATTCCCTAGCACTCATTAAATCGACGAAAACGGAATATACGTGACTTTTATTTACTAATAATTTTGAATGGTAAAGTTTTAAACATTTATGGAAATGATTAATTTATTCCTTACAACATTTTTTCTTTCCAAATGGAAGTACAAACAGTGCTTTATTTATTTATACATATAATGCCTTTCCACTTAGTATTGACAGTGAACAACTTCAAATCTTACTATAATACGACAATTTGTTTTTACAAAAACTGTTTATAAAGTATTCTGCTTAAAAACGTTTTTTTTAATACTCTACTTTCATTGATCGTATGATTTAATTTATTTAAAAGTTTGCTTATCTGCAGACATGCTACGCCTCTCCGCAATTTACGTTCATTTCCTTTCGGGCTTAAATTTTATTGTATTGATAAGGATTTGAAAGTGTCAGATCAAATGCTGCAATCTTAACAAAGCTTCCATATAAGTTTACATTTTTTTTTCTTCGGAATTTCCATTCAGAATTTAACTAAGTGGCTTTTTATTCAATGTTAAACAATAAAATATTCAAATATTTAGAATATTTCTGTGATACTACGCCACAACCTGAATAATATTCATGGTGTCGCTATTTTAAGTAATTTAAAGATATAAAAATATTCACTGGCTCAAAACCCAGTATGGCAAGTAACAAAATTGGTTAGGCTGTCGATGATTTATTGGGTGTTTTTTTATAGGCTTCTTTTACTAATTAGAAACACTTTTTCCAGCTACAGTCAATTATACAGCTAGCAGATGATTTTTTTTCAGTTTGGTATGCCATTTACCATGAATAGACGCTAGCCATAACAAAGCTTACAAATTGTGAAAAATTATTTCTTCAAAGATGATGCCGGCCAAAACGATACAATCATATTAAAAAAACACAATATTCCTTTGTACTTATTTCCACTTTTATTTACCAAAATTAGGACTGGTTTCGCTCATGGCAAGTATTATCAACTCATAAAAAATATAATGTTACAGTGTTATTTATTCAAAACAAATTTAAATAAAAAGGTATAATAAACAATTGGCATTGAAACGAATTTAGCAATTAAGAAATTATGAATTAGTGACTCAAAATTGACACAAATTAAAATATTTAACACCTCTAACATGTTATCCTCTAGCATTTGTGAATGTGTAAAATTATACATACATATTAACTCATTATGGTCCGAGAAATATTGTAAATAATTGCCTTTTGGGTACAATTAAAAATATCTACATGTCAACCCATAATAGGCAGAAAATCGTGATGTTTATGAATTTTACCAGAGAAGGTTTTTCTTAAATTAAGTTCGAATAAGAAACTCCTTCGGTGTGGTTAGTAAATATTAATATACATATATGGTCAATGCCTATTCTGATATTATAATAAAATTATCTGATTTTTTTCAGTTCTCTAGATCAACGTTTCTCAACCGGGGTCCACGTAAAACAAACGATAACAAGTCAAAACACTAAAATGCAGAGGGCCTAAAAATATCAGGCAAATGAGATAACGCTCTCAAATTTTTGTCAGACGCTTGGACGATATTGAACAATTATTGGCATAAAACGCAATTTACAGAATTGTGTCGCTCAAGTTCTTTTGTAGATTATGGGTCGATATAACCAAGTGAGTCATACTATGTATGGATGTACAGAAAAAGACATAATGTTATACATATTGATTTTGCGAAATTTACAAAATACACACCCATAATTTTGAATTGATGGTTTCGAAATCGGTGCTATAGGGGGTTGATTGTATTATAAAAAGATTCTTGGTTTATAAAACTATCTTATGTGGCACGAATTGAAATGGAGAATTTCACGAAACGGAACCTCCTTCTCTTTCATAATTAAACATGTAAATTTTGTACCGGAAACCAGAAAAGCGAGTACCAAGCAATGACTCCCAGGAACTGTACAATCCGAGCCATGATTACTTGTCTAAAAGCCAGTCGTCACAAGATCACTCAGCCGAAAATAGAATGTAAGGCAACCGGATTGCAGGGCTGAAATTTGTATTACACTTGCAGAATAAATTTTCCCAAGAGCCGCCGGTTTTTAGTTCCATCTCTGGCCTAGAGAAATGCTGTAAGATTAATTTTAATCCTACATGTTTAACTGCTGAGCTCGGGGTACTGTAGATAGAGGTCAGAAAGGGTGAATTCCAAATTGTTGAGGTCTCTCAATGCCATCATTTAATTTAATTGGAGATTTCATTTTCTCAGCTAGTTCCGGCAGTGCGCATAATATTTAGCTTCGTGAAAGAAACCGGTGGTCGTTTTATTACATGAATTCAATTTTTTTTCGGTTAGATGAAATATTACAAAGTAAACAATCAATGTTGGTTAGTTTATGCCAGAGGTTTTAAGGTAAATAGAAAAAAAATGTATTATGTTTGCTTTATCATTCAATTTAACAAGGTATTGCATATTATAAAAACAATAATTCTTCGACAATGAATATATTTAGTTTTAAATAAATTACTTAAAATCCAAGGCATATAAATCATGTCCGCCTTCCACTTACTGCATATAAATTAATAAAACAGTATCTCAACAGAGCGTATTTTACGAGAACATTTAATGTTGCAAAACTTCTCTATTTGAAGAGAGTGAAAAAAAGAGACGGAATTATAAAAAATACTTGATGTCAATTAATCAACACTTCTGAAATTTGCATCAAATTCAGCTTCAAACATGCGAAAATATTAAAAAACACTAAGACAATTGCATTAAAAAAATAGAACACTACTTTGTACTAATTACACATTTATGACTATGATCAGTTCAAAAAAATGTTGCTGTCCAAAAAACTCGCGTAAAAAGAGGATTGGATATATATTATATATTTCAATTATTAACTGTACGAGTGCCACAGGCGAGATATCTCGTCATATTTTCCTTGCTCAACACGCCAAAGACGAGTTATCTCATCAATATCTAATCAAATTTATAATATCAAATTATAGCCGGCGAGCTAGGTACAAACGTATTTTTTTTCTACGGCAGCCAAAAGGTTAAGCCAAAGGCGTAACATCTATTATTATGACATCACTGTTATAAATAATTATGTGCCAACTTAAGCCTGTGAATGCAATTAACTGATAAACTATTCTTTAATGATAACCTTCGGTTCGATAGCAGCGGGGCTTTTATATTTTCTGATTTATGGAAAGGCTTACGTGGCTGACCCTACCAAAGGTCGATCCAAAGCATTGGGATTTTAAAGCCGGGTGACAGGTCGACCCTAATCTTTCACACCACATCTAAGACGTGAAAAACTTCTGAAAGAGTATATATTGCAAATGAAAATGGGCTGTTATAATGTAGTATTATCATGAAGAATTGTTTTAAAACACGCTCATTACAGTATATACTCATAAAAAATACGGACACAATCTGAATGTTCTGCGCTTAACGAGAACTCTTTGTTAGTCTGTCGTCCAACTCAAAAATAATACGACTTAAAATAACTTTAAGATAGTTACTCTTTTTCTCAACTCTGACAGGTTAAAAAAATAAAAGAATAATTACGATCACTCTTATAATTATAATATCGTATAGTTTAAGAAAATCCGATCAAATGTTTAATGTAAGTTATAATTTTTATTTTACAAAACATCTCGTCCTTTTATAGCCATACTAAAATTGCGGCCCATTCAGCTTCTATGTGCGGCCCAAAACAATCATAGTCACTAGGTGCGTTCTCAAACGTCTGGCATTGTTTTAAAAAGTCCACATTTATACAATAATTAAATATGACAGAATAAAAAAATTGTTTTATTTGACCTAAATTATTAATTAAATTAAATTATAACTAACGTTTACGTCTTGCAATGTGCTGCGGCCCACGCAACATACTGAAATCCTTTATGTGGCCCCGACGAAAATAAATATTTAGTTTGGCTGCTCTAACAATAGCCTGATATTTTATAATCCCTGTGAAACAGCAAATGTGACTTTTTACTCTATTTTAATAAAATTGAAACATTTAATAATCCTAGATACAATTTATAGATTCGATTATTGTTTTGGTTTAAATAGAGCAAAACAATGAGTTTATTCAATCACTGCGCTAAGCCCGTTGCAACATACCAAAAATAAAATTTAAATACTAATTTATGTAGAACATGTTATCTGATAAAACTTATATTAATATTTTTTAGATTCATTTCACAACAATAAAAATATGCATAGATTTTGAAAAAATAACATATTTTGTAATATTGTTCACGCAATACAAATACAATAATACATTGTCATAATCTGTGCATTATGACAATGTATGTTAATAATTTTTACGATCGCAATTAATCCTCGGTCACGATTTATTTTTTTGCAGTTTTTTTAATGATCACAGAAAACGGTTTATGTTTAGTATTATGCTTACACTATTTTCTGTAAAAATAAATGATATATTGGAATAAAGTCTGAATTAAAAAAAATGAGGGTTTATACCAGGGGCGTATATTCAGGGTGTGCAAGGTGTGCGCCGCACATACACCCGCAAAATCTAGAACATAAAGTAAATTTGTTGCGCAGTAGTATACCGTATTTGAAAAGGCGAGCGTTGTCTCAAGCGCACGACTCGTCTTCCCATACAACTGCATACAGTTGCGCATTGTAGGTACGCGTAGCGTGGAGCGAATATTTTTGTTCGCAACTTTAAGGTCGAAAGTCGTTCTCTTTATAGAGAGCTCTCACGTCATGTATGAGGTTTTTTGGGCGTTCTTTCGAAAATTTCACGTCTACTTTTGTATTAGATTATTCTAACAGATACAATTCATCACGGTCATCTTTCACTGATATTTTGGCGTGATATAATTTATTACTAATATTTATACTTCTTTATTTTATTTTACACTTATATGTAATTAAAAATAGTTTTTAAAACATTTTGACATATATTTTTTCAATCCATGTCCGCTCCCAGTGTGGAGTATATGTTCTCCGAATGGAGGTATTTGGATACTAGTTTTTCGACGAGAACTGCTTGTGACTCAGTTGGTCAATCTTTTTTTCATATACCTAATTGTTTTGCTTATTTTACCATACGCAGCACACCCAAAGCTAACACTCACCATACGCCACTGGTTCATACATTCGAAAATAAATAAGTCTTTTTTATCTAGGAATAATTTATGTAAACTAGTATCAGTACTAGTTTGCAAAAAATGCACAAGTATGTTTTGTAAGATTAAAAAATGGCATATTAGATAAACTATGATACAATAAATTAATAAATAATAAATTCGCCTGCTGTGGCCTAGTTGGTTAGTTTGCTCTGCCGATCACGCAGGTCTGGGTTCGATTCCTGGTAAGATCACAGTGAATTTGAGAATTATTCAACTAAAAGTTGTGATCGAAGACTGGATGTCTGTGATATCAATTCAAATCATTTCCTGTCCTATCCTTTTGATTATTTAATCACTGGGTGTAGAAATAGCGAATAGTCAACCACTAGTCCTGTTTTAGCCGTATCCTTCTTTCCCTAACTCACTTTGAAAAAAAAAGTTCTCCTAGAAAACACTTATGTTGAGATACCTCTATAAGGAGGCCATATGTTTCACATTAGGAGCGGACATGGATAAAATAACAATGATAAATAACGCAGAAAAATCATTGCATAAGAGACTTGCAGAATAAGTTTTATGTTTTTTCTACTACAAAATTCTATGTAATATTAACGAGGTGTTTGTTTATATCTACAGTTGCAATACAAAGTTTCCAAGCAGTTAAATTTGCTCAGTAGTACGTTTAAATGGTAAACAAATCAGAAACGGTAAGGCTGCAAAACCAGGGCAAAGACTTTAAACCGTCATCTCAAAGGCGATCGGGGAGCATTTAGTGGATTCCTCTGGTGCATAAATAATTCACGAGGATAGGAAATAGTGACCGACTCCCACAGTCGATTGGCCTAACTTGACTCTGGAAGAGGTCTTAACTCACTGCGGTTTTTAGCAGTTTGAAAGTTTCTCGAGAACTTCGGGCCTGTGTGGTATTGCTGGAAGGATCGCTTGGGATATGCGGTCTCTTTGCCACCTTGTAAAGCCCGGACGACAACGAAAAAATGCAAGTACCTACTGGCACAAGGGTTATCGTTACGACCCTTTCTCTTTGTCACTAGCATATTGCAGAAATTAATAAAACAATATATATGTATATAGCGCACTCTCTAACCTTTTGTAACTATCCACGAATGGTAAAACATTAAAACTAAAAGTGTCAATTATAATTTGTCGTCAAAGCAGTTGTGCTTATTATTGTTTTAAAACAAGACTCTTCTTAATTGATGGTAAATAGTATTCCTTTTTTTAATGATTGACAATGATTTTATATTTAAAGAATAAAAATTCTAGCCATATTCAAAAGCAGTCCTAGTAAATTAATAATCGTACATACGTTCTAGTCATAAAAATATTCATTACAATAACAACTCAATGAAAATTAATATTATTTGAGCATTATCAGAACCCTTACAGTATTTGAATTGTTAGTTTATAATATTTCAAATATGACACATTGATACGATTCCAATCAGATATTCGAATATTTGATAAATTATTAAAATTTCATTTGTTTTTATTATTTATGCAAATTATAGCTACTGTGTTGAAAGATAAATTTAACGTCTTGTGCCTTCTAATTTGTAGTTTTTTTCACTTTCATACTCATTCAATACAGTGCTGAGGCCGTTAGAAACGAATATTTATTAACAATCAATGGGTCTCGCCAAAAATATGAAAACACTACTTACATATATTTTTGTATTACATAATGATGAAATTTATATATTTTATAGTGTATTTTTTTTTATCAATCTCCGCTTACAATTTAGCCTCCTTGTGATATCTCGACAGAAGTTTTTTTACGAGAGCAGCTTGTTACTCACTAGCTAGCTAGGATAAGACCTGTGATGAACTAATTGCGATAAATCAATTTAAAAAAAAAATGCTGTTCAAAGAGGGACTTGATCTAGTAAGATCCGTGGTGGAAGCCAACAGCGTTAATGATCGTGCCACTGAATCATTAATCGAATGTATTCAAATGCTATACGGTGTATAATATATTATTCAATGTGAAAATAATGGCACATCCTCATATTAATCCTCTTCAATGATTGGTGTAAAGGTGTTTCATGGTATGTCTTCATTTTAATATTTTCATACAATTTATTTACATTAAACCAACGAATCGTCTTTTATTTTTTATATATACCAAACAAACACCGAGAAAGCAGTAACCGCTGGAAGATATTATATTTTGCGCTTTCAAAAAATATTAATTTTTCAAAGCTTGTTGTTTCATTATGAAGAATATAAACTACTATAACAATATTTAAAAAAAAATCCTGATATGACAGTTAAATACAATTTAAAATATGGTAAATACATGCTGAATGTCGGGTCCTACGGCGCAGCGGCTACCGTTGTGGGTTTCTGTGCCGGATCTCATGGGTTCAAGTCCCAGTACGAACAGCATTTTTACGATTGATTCTTCGATTTCTGTTCGAAGGCATGGGTGTTTTTGATGTCTAAAAATTCATTCCCACGCTTTCCGATCCTCTTATAACTAGACGTAGCGAAAGCGATTAGTTAACGATTAGTCCTGTCCTGGCTTTATCTTTCTATCCCTACTACTCGCTTCAAAAAAATATATTGGAAGTAAATCATCAATCACGAGTAATAACAATATTTTTTCCAAAGAAGTCGTTTCATTGTTTAATATATAATTATATGTATGTTCACAATCAAAACATTGCTCGTTATCCAACTTAAAAAATACGAAGTCAATTTTTATACAGTATCAGTATTGTTTCTGTTAGAATTTCTTTTGAATGACCTTATCTAAAAAACATTTTCTTTAAAAAAAAAGGAAAATATTTACGATTTAATTTGGCTTCAAGTTTCCACTTTTAAGAACCTTTTTTATTATTCGCGATAAAATTCCTTTTCAAAGTTTAATGTGCTTCTATGTTCTTCGGAAAGTCTACCAAAAAGCGCCAGTGGATAAACAAATTTTGCAAACCAAACTTTTACACGTAAAAATCGAGGAAATGGGGTTTCAGTACGAAAGGTCACAGAAAATCGTTTTGATACCCATTAAAATCTTTAAATAGCTTCTAAAAAGTTACGCCTTAAGCATTTAATTTATAAATGAAGTGACGAATATTCGTTTTCAAAAATATATTTCGGTACCTATGCTAATTATTTGCTCACTTCGATGGCTTAGTCAAGAGCTCGGCTTTTTACGGCTATTTTAAAAAAATGAATGTAAAAATAAAACTTAAAAATTTAACAGTTAATTAAATACATAGTCATTGGTGATATCAGCGAGAATGTTTGCATTGTGTTATATGTGAAAACTATGTTTTTTTTTCTATATTTGTGTAATCTTACATAATATTCATTGGCTCGTGATATGTATCAAATTCACTTTTTTAATCAAAGTTTTCACAAGCTTTAAATTAAGGTTTTATGAATGTTATAGAACAGATTCCTAAAATTTGATTAATGGTTCGTCAGATTTATGACTAACAGATATTTAATTTGCTTTTATTTTTTTAAATTTACATCTTAAAATATCTATAATATTATTTCACTAGCTGTTAAATAATTTGATCATTTAAAGTAGTGATGCACAACCCTGACCTTCTAGCGGGCCGCATAAAACAAATTATCGTGGGTTCGGGCCGCAAAGACAAAAAAATAAAGTACGCTCAATCCTTTTTTATACAGAGCATATGTACGTTTCATGTAAAACAACCTTAAAACCGCGTAAAAAAGGTTAATTGAATTTAGATAAATGAGTAATAGGTTCCATTATATCATTTTGACCGTGTTATTTCGAAAATAAATAAGCCATGCAAAAAAAGGATTGTGAGGACTTGCTTACTAAAAATCATTTCATTGTGAAATATTTATGTTTCATTGATTTTTAATTCATAAGTGAATGCATTCTTGGTCTTTGTTAGTTTTTAATATTTTTTTTTAATTTGACATAATATTTGTAAGCCTGTTTCTATGAACCGATTTAATCTCCTTCATTGAAGAAAAAGCTTACTTACATTTATTAATTTTTTTTTTACGTGAAAAAAATATGTTTGAGAAAAAGATTTAAAGGCCGCCACAAAATTGAAAAAGGGCCGCATGTGGCCCACAGGCCGCGGTTTGTGCAACACTGATTTAAAGTAATAATTCAACCAATTTATGTGATTATTCTTAAAGAAACCTAGCCACCTGTTAAAAACTCATCTAGAAAGATCTTATAAATAAAAACGATTCTTTGGGAAAAAAACAGAGTGAAAGCAATTTTGTTTTAATAGTTTAAGTAGTAGCGCAAAATTAAACGCAAAAGTAAAGCTTTTCGAAAAAACAGCTCATTAATCAAACCGTAAAAGAGGATAACTTAAAAAACGGAAAATAATAAGTATTAAAGTTTCAACTTGTGTAAAAAAAATATAACATACAGTATACACAATCTTGAGTATTTATTAAAAAATCGTCCGAGGATTTTAACAGATAATACGCAGTGGTTGTTAACCTGCACGAAATTTGTGTTGTGAAATGCGAAATAAAAAGTTTTCTATTATATGACTGTGGGATAGTGGCGTC
Source organism: Himalopsyche anomala (assembly GCA_031772345.1). Classification (NCBI taxonomy): domain Eukaryota; kingdom Metazoa; phylum Arthropoda; class Insecta; order Trichoptera; family Rhyacophilidae; genus Himalopsyche; species Himalopsyche anomala. Next base: position 5,066,205 of record CM062824.1, on the reverse strand, counting down.
GCGAAAAAAGCCGACCGCGGCGAACAAGCGCTGGAATTAATGTGAAAATAAACAAAGTCTAGTAAATTCATTGTGAAAGTCGGTCAGTCGGGGAGATTGGGTGGTGTTTCGAGTATTTCTAAGTATGAGATTGCACTAGACTTGTATACCAAAAATTCTTCATAGGAATCTGAATACCCAATGTTCTTCTCCGGCTGAGATTTATTCTGATTAATATGAAACATAAAATACTCATAAGGTTTTCACCAAAAATTTAACAATCAATAAAATCTCAAGATTATTTAATTTAAGCTCATTATTATTACTCGGTGTAGTATTTTTATATTCATAATATTTATCAAATATTCAAGCTGACTTAGCTTTGTATTTGTTAAGAAACTTTGATTTTTTTTTAAAACTGTATTTGAGTTTATTGGTTGCAAATGATTATTTCAAAGTATACTAAATTTTAATTTTGAATATAAATGAAATTACACTAACTTTTAAATCTCTCTTTTTAACTTGTTAGTAAAAGTTTATAACAAAACAACTTACGTCGACTATTTTGTTAATATTTTAAATTATGATAATAAAAAATAAATTGCATGTTTTTTGTACAAATATCATCTACATAAGACAAGCACAAATATAATAAGTTTCCACGAAGAATTGTCAGTTGACACATTAAACATGAAATATAATACATCTTATAAATTAATCTAAGATTCTATACTATGTTTAATAAATATTCTTGAGTGTGTTGTACGACATTGTATGGTCTCAACATACAAACAAGTAATTTTAAGATGTTACAAAAAAAAACTTTTCTCATTTAAAATAAAATATGCACCGAAAACATTTTCTACTGTGGATAATAAGGTATAAAAAAAAGTTTTAAAAAACTGTCGTAGAACGTTCAAGATATCATTAAAGGACATCGGACAGTGCTTTAAGTTCTTGAAAATAGGAGTTTTCGTAGATAGGACGGGAAAAGCTCGAAGGAAGAGTGGGGCAGCGATACGGATCATAACTCGGGCTTCCCCGGGAGCATAATCCGTAATGGGGGTTGTGGCGGCGCGCCGGTCAACGATGTCTTCTGCAAGGCTCCACTTAAATACCCGCTGGTCTTGTTTGCACGGTTGTTAGGAAGTTGCTAGAACATTCAATCGGAATTTAGAATTAGTATTTGTTTACGAGAGCTCAATTGCAATATTTAAAATTAAATAGTATCAATTGAAGACTTTTTCCAAATACAGAATTATGTTATCAAAATCATATTTTACAACAGAGGCGCACAACATTATAAAATTTCTTAAATTAAATCCATTTTGACGCCTATTTGGGAATGTATAGCTTATATCAAATGTTTTGGAATTAATTACGAATTTATAATAGTATTTATGAAGAGTCAAAAATTTCCATAGATTTCCATTAAGACTAACATAGTATATCGATTTGATTCATGGATTTGATAGTGAGAACTGATTGATATTAAGTGTTCAACATTATTTATTTTAGAGAGCAAGGGTAGGCGACTGATGCGTTCGTGGTAATTTGAGTGCCAATTGTGACACAAATTTGAATCTATCAAATTTTGTACATTTTCATAAGACCCAGATTTAGCTTTTCGGCAAATTCAGACATTTAAGTACATGTATGTACTTTAACTAACGGTTAGTGAACAGTTTTTATAATATATATATATATGAATAACTGAAAACAATGTTATCCCTAAGGTAAAATTATATAGATGGTGATCTGAATTAATTTTATGTTAAACTATTCTTGAAAAGTTATCACATAAGCAATAACATTATATGTGGGTCTTTAAAATTACATGTGATCATTAGAAGCTATGACCATTTATTTAATTCTTTAAATTAAACGACGTCTGTCATAATAACCACACTTTAATAAACAGCTTCCATTTTGAATGACCTTCCGAATTGAATTTTGATGATGATCGATTCAAATTCAATGCAATGTTAACATCATTCAAGTAATTGAATCATTCAAATTATGTACACTCCCACAGATTTTGTCACTAACGACCCGGGTTTCGCGTTTCGGCATCTTCAGGCGTTCAAGCGCACGGATGAACTTGAACAGAACAGTCAGTTCAAGTTCATCCGTGCGCTTGAACGTCTGAAGATGCCGAAAGGCGAAACCCGGGTCGTTAGTGACAAAATCTGTGGGAGTGTACATAATTTGAATGATTCAAATTTAATATTGAAATTCCACCAAGCACCTTCAGTCGAAATCTTAAATTATATCATTCAACTAATTGAATGCTTACTAAATTTCTATGGGATTTTTACAGTTTGAATACTAAAAGCCGGTCGTTAAAATAATGCTATGCTTTCAGAAAATAGCTATGATTCTCACTAAATGTTGTAAGTTTTAAAAGAGATAATTGCTTCTGATTAAAATTTATATAATTTACACTCTGATCTGCAAAAAGATTTAATGTTAAAATTAGACAATGTATCAAAGAGTTAAACAATATTCATAAGTATGTGATGCTTATAATGAACTCGTCCTACGAATATATAAATCTATTATTTTTGTTCAGTTATCAATAAAACAAAACAAAAATATCTTTAAACACCCAGTATATTAATGCATCCTTATATATCCCTGCTTAAAGGTTTCCTAGGTTAAAGCTTTAAAGTCATCCCACCAGGCTTAAACGGCTTGGTAATGTGACTTGGCTTAGTTTTTAGTACTACTATTGACCGCACTATGCCACTCGATAGTGGTATACGAGTATCTCTATTTTTCTGATTCAAGATAAGAGTATTCTGTTCTTGAGTTTATTTTTGTTGAAGATGATCATGAAATTGAGTTGAAGAACCTATTCATTGTTTATTGACGGCTGAGTACAGATTTTCCGTGAGAGTTTTCAAGATTAAGAAAAAACCGTTATATTTATCAGCAAATTTATAATGTTGTTTTACCTAAATACAAATAACTTGAAAAAAAAAACAAAATATTTAAATAAAATAACGATACTAAAAATTAAAGAATTTTTATTTTTGACCGTGTTGCAGACAGTTTAAATCACATAAATGAACTCGCATCGCAACCAAATTTGTTTATGATAACCAGTTGTAGTTAATTCATTAAAACTGTATTTTTAGATAAATGAAGGATAGCTGGAAATAATTCGTATATGACAAGTATTTGCCAAGCAATCGCCCTAACACCCTATTTGAGAATTGGAATAGAGGTTATCGGAAATTATTAATACGCTAGTGTCTATGTCTTTAAGCTAAGCTCCATACATATTTTGACTGTATATATAAAACATTTTTTCTGAGATTAAGACTTTGAAGAACAATCGAATTGTCGAGTTTGTTGACATGTTTAATTAAGCAAATTTAAGCACAGATAATATGTTATAATAAAAAAAGTTATGTGAAAATTTTTGGTGTTTTATTATAAAAACTACATATATTATATTATCCTTTATAAAAGACGGCTAAAATAGCAAAGTGAAACTTTTTGTGCCGGATTCGTAAAAGCTTCCATTTTTATAAACGGCTTCTAACGTAAGCAAATTTAACACTAAAACTACTTGCCTGGTATTTTCTTGGAAGGCACATTACTGAAATCAGTCGAGATACCTTTTACGAGAAGCTAGTTAGCATGCACGAGGTGGTAGCGTCGGAGGCTTCGCGGCGTCGGCGTCGCTGTCGGAGAAGCTTCCGGCGACACCCGACCGGAAAAACCGGATCCAATCTCGCCACCAATTGCGTGAGATACCTCCTTTACTATTATGCCTCGCATCTATTCAATAATATATAAGAGGTTTTAAAGATTATTTATTCAGCAGCCAATTTCTATTGAATTATATACTGATGTCTGTTTAAACGTTTAAATTTACATAATTCGAAAGTATTTATATCAGTTCATAAAAAAAATGCTGATCATTTAAACAGTAGCTACAATTTTAAATAGATAGTAGAAAAAATACTGTTGTATTTTAAAGTTGCACATGCTGTAAAATAAATTATATTAAATATTTTTTTTCTGTAATTTTATGTTTATGCTATTTTTTGTCATTGATGAGAGCTCAATTCAAATTTTAAATAAAAACTAGCTAAAGTATCTATTATACTTATATGAAATAAGCTTAAAATGTAAAATGAACTGAAAGAAACTGTTAAAAAAAAAATTCATTCAATCAATCAATTAATGCCCCCCCCCCATTATAAAAGGTTACAAATTTGCACAAACAACAACGTAACAAGCAACCTTAATAAAAATATTTTTCATAATGAGGTTTGATTTTTAAAAAAATCACGACATTACTTTTGTATTATATTTGTACATAATGATAACTTTTGTAAAATATTCTGTTTTAAGTAACTGGACAACGATGTTTTAAGTCTTAATAATTTTCATATTGCCATTTTTTAAAACTTTAAACTGATGTTTTTGTCTGAAACGGCTATTTGCCAGTTACGTGTTGTACGTGTAAAGTAAACGATATAAGTATTTAAGTGAATGGCAAGAAGCTTATTTTGAACGTGCGTTTTAAAAATGTTTTTTTCTTTTTTTCGTTGTCCCACACATTTATGGAAAAATCTTTTTTTTCTTACAGAACTATACGAAAGTTAAGAAGAGAATAGCACCTCCCGGAAAAGGTAGGCTGTCGTGAAATGAGCGGCCGTAATATCTTAAACGATTACGTGAGAAAGACCAGAGAAATAAGCGAAATGAGTTTATGCGAATAGAGGCAGAGAATTTCGAAGAAGAGTACAACCAAAGGAGCAGTATGGACGCAGCAGCAACGTTTAAGTGGAAAAACAAACGACAATCGAGACGATTGGCTGACGGTTCAACTTGATTAGAGATCGAGGAACCTTGTTTTGTTTTTGTTGTGACATAGTCAAGGGACATCTCGCGAGCTTTTGAAAGTCACTATAAAGACAAAGATTTTTCATAGTAACAAAAGTCAACATATATTTTTTTACGATTGATAAGAATTACTAATATTTTTTTTCTTTTATGTGATGTAACTTTCGCAAAACATTTAAGAATTCCATTTTTAGGAGTTGGGCAAGAAAAATTAACATTACAATCAATTTAAAAATTACAAAAAAATAATCCTAACAAGAATTAAACATTATCGATGGATTTGTTAGTAACTATATGAAAGTTTATTTAAAATATAAAATTAAATTTCATTTCACTTATGTTACAAAATGTGACACGTTTTTTGCTTATTTTGAAAACACTATCAGTCAATAAAAAATGATTATTATTCTTAAGTTAGAAATGACAAAATAAAAATCGTTTTTTTTTAAGTTTTTTTCTAACAAGTTACTTATTCAAATTAACCAAAAATATTTGATTATTAAAAATGTTAAATTTATTCTGACTATATAAAGCCATCAACTTGGCTGTATGTTGTTATACTTTTTAGACAAGTTTTAATATATTTTTTTTAATATTTACTGCGCTGTTATTCTTATATTCTTATATTATTTATTGTTGAGTATATAAATCGATCAAAACAATTTAGTATATAACTTTTTATTGATAAAACGATAATAACAGAGTGTCGTTTTTTTGAAATTCCGTATTCTGTGCGCAGTAAAAATACACAAATTCTGCAGTTTTCGAAAAATGTATTTTATAAACCTCAAAGGTAGAAATCGAAATTCAGGCATCGTCCTCTGGTAGCGATTTCTGCGTCTCTCCACAGCTCCTCTGCCGCGTTCCGGCCATAACTCATAGTCAGTAGTCAGCACTACTTTGTAAGATAATTCGTGAGAGGACAACGTCAGCTTTTTACATTAATATAAATATTCCATTTGATATTACTAAACGTGATTGAATCGATTTGTTTTAATATTTAAATCGGTTAAATTATCAACGCTTTAATATATATGTATATAAAAAAAAACAGTTTAATAATTTGTATTTTGAATTACTCATTTATATTCTTAATTCAAAAATATTTCAATTATTGATTGTTATAACATAATAGATGAGCCTTCTAGAGATGAAGTGAGCCAAGTAGTTAAATGGTAAAACTTTTTTATTTGACTTTTAAGCAGGGCTGTGGAGTCGTTAAAAAATTACACGACTCCTACTCCGACTCCGACTCCGAATTTGACTCCGACTCCGACTATGACTTGACTAAAAAATGCGTGCATATAAATGTATGCACTTCGAGTAACAAAAAAAAATATATCGAATCTACTTTTTCGACATGTGAAGGAAAGAAACAACAACTTTTGCGCGGACTCATATGACTCACTGGCTCGGCGAGACTCAAGACCCCTACACGTTTAATATTATTAAGCTATATCACAATAATTATAACGTAATTAAATTTTCATAAATTTTGTGAGTAATTTTTTTTTTTTAATTTGCATTTTTTTTTTAAAGTAGTCGGAGTCGCCCGTTTTTCACGACTCCGACTCCGACTCCACAGCCCTGCTTTTAAGTACAATCACGTCTTTACTTGGTGTTTTGGTAGACTGTATACTTTATTTTAGATAAATAATACTATTGCCATGTGTATTAAATTAACTGAATTTACTTCATTCACCTTTACGATACTTAAAGATGTGTAGAATATTATAACCAATTTAACTCATTTTTTTTTTCTAAAATACCACTTGGCTAACTTCATCTCTCATGGGCTCATACGTAAATTAAATAGTATTACATACTTCAAAGAGTTTTTAAATGTTAGATAATAGAATATTCAATGCCTAAATATAGTATTCATGGTTCTGTAGCTTGTTACCAGAAATGTTTAATAAAATATTCCCTTAATCCGCTAATATTCCATTTTATATAAACATTTTTAAAAAATGTTTAAGATAAAAATTAATGAAAACATCAGAAGAACCCACGTTTTTTCGACTAAGTTAATATATAAAAGCGTTTATTCAGGAATTCAAAGACTTTCAAACAGCTAATTGAGCATGAAAACAGTAAAACATAGAGAATGGCCCGTAACCGTTAAACATATGATTTTATCGGGAATTGAATCGTTTATTATAAAGATCTTTTTCTAATGATTAGATGGCTATTTTTCGATCTTTTTTAACATTTTATGGTGAATATTTGAATGAACATTTAAGATTTTATACATTAGTGTTTGTAGTGTATTTTATTGTCGAGTCAATCTCAAACATTGCAATGATTTTTGATATAAAATTAAATGATTAAAATTAAATCATTTATATCTGACGTATTGGCAAATATAATATTAAGGAAAGCCATATAATTTTAAATACAATTTTCTTATTACTATATTTTGTGTTTTTTTTTACTACTATATTTTTAGAAAAAGAATTGTTTTTCGTCATCAGCTAAAAATTTCCCAGGGTGGTGATGGTAATATTGCTCACCCTTTTCAAGGAGACGTATACTGCACCAAGTGCACTAAAACCATTGTTCCCTGATCAGCTCACATCCGGAAAATACTAGTACAAGTATTGCGCACGTGACTATTTCATGTGCAGATTATTTTGTGAAATAATAGAGCTCGCCGAACGTGTTTTAATTCTATTTATAAAAAGAATAAATACACCAGTTAACGCGGTATTATATCACATTATTATTACTTTAGCGTAAATATAATGCAATCAATTAAAATGTGTTCACAGATTATTGCTATACAGTTCGTATTTTATTTTGACAATATGTTTTAATTAATTAGTGAAAATAATTCGACGTCTCAATTAGTTTCATGAAGTTTTCCAATTTCTTGCTACTTGAGATATAATGAGTATTATTTTTAACATTTTCGACAAAACCAATTCTAGATAAAAGACACAAATTTTAAATGCTGGAGTTCTTACAGATAAACCAATATTGTCAAAAAATTAAGTTGATTTCTTATCAGAGCTCTTTTAAACATTATTTAAGCAGTAATTTAATTTACCATTTTTGCGAATCAATTTTAAAATTTGTTTATATACGCTTTTTGTAACGAAGCAGATTTTCAATAATTTGTGAATCAGTATGATTGACATGAAAAAACGTTATTAAGTTGACTTCGAGGAATATATAATATTATTACAGTTGCTGGCATAAAACTGTATTAATCCTTAATCTACTAAAAATTAAAACATTTTTTTCGACATTATTTAAATTGAACAAATATTTGAAGGCTGATTGGGCCTATTATAAGTGAAGTGAGCCAAATGGTATTTTATAAAAAAAGTAGATGTAGAAAACTGAAGTCACCTCAGTTTATACACATTGCAATTGTGTTGATCTCCGTGAAAGAATAAATATGCAATATAACAAAATACTTAATAAAGACTTGAGTGTACTTATAAGTGCAAGAAAAAAGTTTTACCATTTTACTAGTTGGCTCACTTCACCTCTCAAGGACCCAATTGTAAATAATAAAAAAAAATATATGATATGTGAAATCTTAAACTTTTCTTTTAAACAATAATAACCTTCTTCCTCTTCTGCTTCTATCACTTTATCTATCTAATAAAATAGAGACAAAGTTTTGAAAATATTATTTTTCGTATTTACACTATTTTTATCGGCTGGAAACACATTATTAATTCCAGCTATTTCTTATGATACAAATTGTTTCTATACTCGTCTTATTCCATATTCGTTAGGCCTTCGGGAACAGACTATTGACAAATATATACACAGGTTTCAATGTATTTGAATTCATAAATATGTGTATATTTTAAATACATGACGTGATAATATTATATTAACACATATCACAAATACCGAGCGAAGCCAGTAGAGCCACTAGTATACTGATAAATTTGGAAGATAAACAACAAAAATTATTCTTCTCTCGAGAAAAAATATGAGATGAATATTAATTTTCGTATACGCCTCAACTAACAAAGTTTAAGGGGTAAAATTCAACGCGTAGAAAATAAGCAGTCCTTTATTCGAGTGTGTAAGTAATTATGTAATGTACTTAGGCGTTTCTTAATACCATTAAGATTACTTGATTAGTCTTGTATAGCTAAGCTCCAACGAAAACGGTACTTTAATTAACTTCATATTATAAACAGTTCTAGGTTTCAAAAGATCTTCAAAGCTGTGTGTACGTTTATTGAAAAGCGTATTAATGTTGAAATTAAATTTCGTTAATTTTAACAAAACTTATTCTTTGTTGAAATTTAAGCTAACAAATTAACAGTTAAAGCAACGTTTAATATAACAAATAGTTTATTGAAAATAATCATTAAAAACTAGTAAACTACATTTCACGCTTATGTGCAAGCTAATTCTACGCGTATTATAAGAATCAGTAACTAACAAACAATGAAAACGAAAAAATAAAGCGTGATGTGAGAAAAGCATATGAAGACAAATGAATTTATACTTGCATCAAAAATGGTTATTCCCTTTCAAGAATTACACTAAAAATATTTTATTTTGTTGTATTATCGGTTGTTCAGTTTCAAATTATTAATTTTAATTGAATACTTAAATATTCAACTGAAAAATACCGCTGAACCTTCTTTCACAAAGCTTATTCAAATTATTTTTAGTATCTCTACAACTGTTTTATACGACATAATAGGTTTCAAAATTCAGTCTTGCGACTTTGATATTCTATTGACAAAGTGTGTGTTATAAACATACTAAAAAATAATGTTTTACTATGTTTAAAATAATGAAAAAACTGTTGTATTATAATGCTTCAAAGTATATTTAAAACTTTATCAAACATTCTTGTCGCGTGCTAAGTTATCACAATAACAGATTTTATATATTATTTTAGCTTTTATGATTCTGAAAAGTGAAATATGAACTGATCTAAGCTTATTGTCAAACGTTGGAGTTACAATTTTAAACGATGCCTCACTAACATAGAAAACAAAACAATCAATGTTTTAAAAAAATATGCAATATAATAGTAATTCTACAAAATTGTGAAAAATCACTCAAGTAGAATTAACTTCAAAGAGATAAACGATTGTAATAAAGATAAAAACAAAACAATAATAGAGTTTTGCGTGGAAGCTTAATGCAGTCAAATATTATTTAAGAACAATTAAAACAACAAAGGCCAACAAAGCGGGGGTAATTTATTCCCTGTATAAGTATCGTGAAACAATACACCTCGTAAACAAAAATATCCCATACGACCTCTTGGCCATAATGGCAGGAGTGGCACGCTCCATGTAAAGCTTTTACGCAGATCGTGAATCACTTGCGACAGCAAAGGATAAAATACCTAAAAACAATAACAAAGGAAGCTTAAAGCTCTCCCCTAAAATGTTGCCCCAAAAATATCTAAAAACACAACGAATTCAAATGCACGCATTAATTACATAAATACTCAAATTTCTTTTATTCTTATTCAAATATAACGTCTAAAGAGAATACTAAATTTTAATAGTTATATTAATTTTTTTTTCAAGCTTAGCTGAAAATAAAAACGAATCAAAGGGTAAAATACTTTTATTCATGTTTGCTTGAAAGTTTATACTGCGTAGTTTTTACTATATAATAACTAAAATGCCTCTTACATGTGCAAATTACGCTAACGAGAGTTTGAACTCGACGGAATAGAGAACCTGAACAAAACGTACAGTTTTCGATCTAGTGAGCTGGCGAGTGAAATGAGCGAGCGACTGAATAGAAACCGTTTTCCACTACATCTAGCATTTTAACCGTTCACGTAGTCGGCGTGCTCAAACAGTCGTTTGGCGAGTGTCGAGCGACAATTTTATTGTGATGCAGCATCTTTCGGTGTTTTTTTTTTATTTTTTTTTTATAAAATAGAAGAGTCTCTTCGTGATATATATTTTTTGCCCAGATCTACTTTTTTGAGTTTTAAACAAATCTTCTAGCAGCTCTTTCATCATAGGGATAAATTGATTAAGATATTTTCTAAAAATAAATGTATTTTACGATGACTATTCACAATGGAATGACGTTAACTTGAACAAAACGTCCATAAAAAATAATTGACTAGAAAAAAATGCGTGTAGACCTACTTAGGTAATAATGCTGTTTAGCCGAGTAAGCGTAATTAATCTTAATGAAGAATTGATATGAGCGTTCTCAGAATTGCGTGCTATTTGTTTTCAAATCAAATCGTTGATGTGCTTAGCATATCTGTTTATTATATTCTAATATATAAAAATGAATGTTAGTTTTTTCGTATTTTATGCTTTGCCACACCGCTCATCCGACTGTAATAAAACTTTGACAAACTTTTTTCTTGCAATTCCGGGAAGGTTATAGACATAGTAAAATTAACTCACAGTAGGTCTTATATATACAAATCAATGTTACTGCCAATCTGCCATTCAGTTCATTTTGGCAACGTATGCTTGCACTTGCGCAAAGGTTATAGTACAATTAACTTACAGTAGGTGGCGCATGTGTCGTACCATAGACACGTTAGATAGCAATCGTTAAACGTCACACAGACAGAAAAAGAAAACACGCACTTCAATAAACACAATTAAAACACTTTCTTTCTTTGAGTGGCATTGTAACGCTTGTTTATTAAAGTATTTAAATTAGCTACCTGAGACGTTTAATGTTTGATAAAACAAAGACTGACTACAGTTGTTCTTAGTTGCATTACCTTTTTTTCGACTGAATAAAAGGATAATATTGTTATGGATACGCTAAATCAACCACTGTGAAATGTTGATTGCCCTTGACATAACATAATTAAAAATTTTCGTATTTGATTTCAATCTATATTGTACATAATTTCAATGCAACAATAACTTTTCAACGGTCAAATAATTATATTGATTCCTTCCACTTCAGTTAAAATCAAAGTTCAAAACGAACGGTTGTCGACTCAGTAGAGACCTCTTGATACTCACGTCGTTATTATTTGATTATAGGATAAGTGATTTATTAAAGTGTAAAAAATTATGTCATTCGAATAAAAGTTGAACAAACATTTAAATAGTGTTTCAGTAATAATTATATCCGTAACAATATTGAATTAAATTGTATTAGTGTAAATTATTTGTCGATATATCTTCTAAATCAGAGATACAATCAAACAATCTTTTAAATGGAAAAATAATAAAGATGATCCAAAAAAGATTTGATAGAGAGAAAGCTATATATAATATTTTATTTACTAGCTTCGTTTCAAATGTTAACTACTCAATTTCAATCCTTTTACGAATTCCAAGGCTTACGTATTCGACTGATTGAAAACCATAGATATGTGTAGGCTCTAGCGCCCAATATTCAGTTCGTGCCAAAATAAGATTGATGACACCTCCTGACCCGCGTTATATTTCTGAACTCGACTTAGCCCGGAACATAATGTGGGTAAACAGTTTAAGAGAGTTAGGTTTCACCGCAAAATTAACGTCAACGCCACATGGAATCGAATGAGGTCCTTAAAACTATCACTATTGATTTCTATAACATTTACCTATTTTACGTATATCATAGTTTAATTATTTTAAGAAAATAATTTAGTATTATAAAATTATGGCTATTAATAACTGTAATATAATAATATTAACATGTCAACTATCAATGAATTTAAATGTAAATGCATTATATTTATAAAATTAAAACACATTTTTTTCGTACTAATCTTCTTTTTTTATATATTTAAATACAATATTTGGCATTATAGCTAATGCCAATGCGATGAATATTTTAGCGTTGAAAGATCATACAAAAAATTAAAGTTTATTGTTAGTCACTCGAGGTAAATTGACATCACAGACACCCAAGTCTTAGGTCTTAAAATTGAATTTAAAAATCTAAATTCGACATTGAACTTACCGGAATCGAACCCAGACTTACCTGGTTGAAAGAGCAAGCTCTGACTAAATAGACAACACCGGAGTTATTAAATTATATATATTAAACAATGTTCATTTATTTTATTATTTTTCAGGAAAAATGCTTATTTTAAGTAGTGTCTACTTCTAACATAAAGAATTTTCACTCGTAATAGACCATCTCAATAGAATGCGATATTGATTTCAGCTTTTTAAGCTGTCTGATCGAAAAGCTCAAAGATGGTAGAATAAATGTTTAAGTTAATATTTCTCCGTTTTAGTTGTTTTATGGAGCAAATAGAATAGATGGGAAATAATACATACCCAATATATATCAATCTGTAAGTCGATTTAAGATTTAGTTACAAAATTTAAAACAAGCTTGGATGCCTGAAACTGTGTATTAAAATACATGTTTTCTTCCAATGATTTATATTAATATTTGAAGGCTTACTTACTTTCGCTAAGAAATCTTATTAGTTAATTGCTAGTCCTGCTAAACAGTTGGATGAGAGAGAATATTAACATCACAAACAGCCTTTGAACTGAAATCCATAAATTGATCGAAAAAACACATTTAAAGAAGATTCCGTTCAAAGATTCTCTAATCTATGAACACTTTAACTGAATCGAATGAACATTTTTTTCTCGATGTATTTGGCGGTTACTTTATGATTAGTTCAACTTAAATAGTGTCCAGACAAAAAAAATCTTATTAACTAATCTCACTTATCGATAGATTGTCTAAAGATGTTTCTCAAAAGGGCGAAACACGTGTCTTAATTAGTTACACAAACTGTAAAATATCTAATTTATCAATTTTATTATTTATTTGAATATTATTTTAAGCGCGATAGGTTTGCTAAAATTTAACATCAGTAATAAAATTTTCTATTTTTATATCATATAATCATTTAAATATTGATTTTCCAAACAAAAAAATCTGCCTTATATTCATATCGTATAAAGTAAAAGGAGAGTTTAATAAAAAGTGGTCTAACATTTATATGAAACAAAAGTATGCCAATATGTTATGAACGCGATAAAACTTTCAATACAAGAAAAATATTGTTGTGTCAAACTTTTTATCTTGCATAATGAATGTGCGTAAAGTTTTCCACATGAGTTCACTATTCGCTAGTGGTTGATAAGTAATATAAATGGTAATAAATCAATTGAATACAAGTGAAAGAAGGGTAAATTTCCGTTTCGAAACGGAAAAAAACCTTCAATGAGATCAGTCAAGGATCAAGCCTTTAAAACAGATGTAGTCAAGCAAAGGCATCCGTTAAAATAATAAAATTAAATATAAAGTCTTCTTACATTATTTCCCTCATTATTTTTAGACACTTTTCAAATGTTTTATTTATATTTATATTTTTAGGTAAACATTGTAAAAAAAATATTTAAAAAAAAATCTTTTTTATATAATGCAAAAGCCCTGAATGATAACATAATGTTGAAACAAAAAAAAAGTGAAAAAATTCAAAACTAGCAATGGATTTTAGTTCTACAATATGTTTTACTGCGTTGACAGCTATTTTAGTTTTTGGGTTTACGTCAGAACTAGTTCTGTCGAAGGCGAAAACCAGAAATAGATATAAACGTAATATAAAAAAAATGTGGAACTAAAATACATTGCTACTTTAACCTTATTATAATGTAGTGCTACCAAATAAATCTAAACTCAATCAATAAAAAAATATGTAAAGATTAAGTTAAAATTAAGAATAATAAGGCCAGTGTTTGTGATGTCTGAAAATTCCTCCCCCCATCCAATCTAAAAATATCAGCGTGTAGCGAGAACGATAGCTTACCACTGCTGTTCTGCTCTTGCTTATTATTCTATACATCACATTTTTTTGCAAAAGATTCGTTGAGCAACTGATTAACAAACGGTATTCATCGAAAAAACTTCCGTTGAGATACCTCCATCAGGAGGTCATATATTCCACATTTGGTGCGGATATGGAACATTAAAAAAATGATTACACCCAATTCGAAAAAAGCGTTTAAAAAAATGAAGTGCACACAGAAAAATTAAAGATACGTGTCATTACATTAGACCGTGCAATTTCGAAACGTGTAAAAAACCCATGCAAAAAAAAATAGATGTACCTATGTGGCTAGATAATCATTCTTTTAATGTCACGTCTTAGAGTTAGTGGTGAGAACAGATTATAATACCAAATATACTAAAACTTTTGAATACAAATACATTTTAAAAATAATTTAAAACGGTAATGAAAGAATATCATTGACTGTGCAACGAAATTGGTTTTGTTGTTAGCTAATCAGAAATATTGAAATAGTCAACATTGGTTAATTATATTTTACGTATGGTTTATCATAACTTCCGTAGCATCATTTCATTTTCTCGCGCCGTTCGTGGAAGAAGACCCTGACCACCCCCATGCCGTAAGCCCAACTCGTGTAGGTGGGAATCTCACTCTTTGCTTTGCAAGTTTATTGCTTCGCTCTGGCGGAATGAGTTCTAGTGAAGGATACTTTCCCGCGCCGCCACTATTTTCCCGCGCTCACTTATTCGCTATTTGTATTTTCACCCTTTTCCTTCGCAACCCGCCCTTACGATAATGAACAAACACGCGTTGTTACGTGTTTGAAATAAATTTGCCGCCCTTTTTTATCATAAGTTTGAAATGGCGGAAGGAAACAGAGAGAAAAATATTCTGCTATGATATCACGATTGAATTTTTTCCTTTGCATCTTTTTTTCGATTCAATTATAAGACATATACTATATTATTATAACAGATTTTAACACTTCTCTTACGGTGCTAAAAAAACATCCGACATATTGCTGGCCCTTCAGTAACCAAGTGAAAAACATGTTTTTATTCAATATACGTCCATTTTTTTTCATTTGATTATTTAAGGGCCAACAACATGTCAGAAGTATGTTTTAGCACCGTAGGGGAAGTGTTAAGCTACCAAAATATTTTTCAATAACGAATCGGTCGTTCGCGATAATCTAAATTGATATTATTCTATTTTAATTTAGTGATTTGTAAAATATTTTTCATTTCAATCATTGCTGACAAAATACATGATCGATTAGCTTTCTATATTAGCTAGCTGTAAGCCCGTTGGCCCCAACTGGAGGATTTTTTCGTATTATAAAAAAAATGAAATTTTCCATGTTACAATCAAATGCATATTTATCAAATTAATCAGAATAAATTAACTTCACTAATTCGCCAAACGGAGCTTATTTTTAGGAATATATGAGTCTTTAAGAGTTGAAGGGAAGGGGGGAAGGGGCAGGAGGAGGGAAAATCGCGGACTATCATGCAATCATGCAATCATACTGACATTATCGAGTATTAATATATAGATAGTTTTATGTATGCTAAGTAAAAACTACATTTTAATAATATATTTTTATTTTAAAGTAGTAGAAATATCAAAATATTGTCATGTCATAATCTTGAAATATATAATATTGATTACATTTTGACAGTAATCAATCGGCTCACTTTCCAACTATTGTTGTGTTAATTTAATATTTCTCTTCAAAATTTATTACATATTTAATTTTATAATACATTACTGCCTCTATTTGTTCGATTAGTTATCGTTTTAATTAGATCCGTGGACAAAGGTTTGATTTCTCGAATCGAATCAATAATATAAGTAAGTATAATATAAGGGATCGCCATATTTCTTTTAGCAGCCTCTTCGAAGGTTGAGTGATTTAATACTAATGTTTGTTTTTTCCAGAATGGGTTTACAATTTTTCATACATTCATTCTAACCCTGCCGAGACAAAAATCATTTTATTAAATATAGTATAGCCCTTTACAATTTAGGTTGTGCATAAATTATCTACAATCAAACATATAAACACATTAAAAGCACATGGGTATACATATTACCGGATTTTTTATTTACGATATCATTTCATAAATAATTATAAATATTTTATTATTAATGTGATGATATATAAGAATTGTTTGTAGAATAAGAAACACTTTAATTGTTCTATTTTATAGTACCTAAATCTTTATTTGTGTTCATCTCAAAAAAAAATGTTTTTGTAGATAAGTTTTTCTGATACTAAGCCTTTCTCCTGTTCATTCCTGCGTAGGGTTGGTTGGTTTTTAAAACCAGGTTGTTTAGGTAAATTTGTGGCATTCGAAAAATGGTTTTTACAGCTTGGTAACCTAGTTATATTTTTTTAAAAATTATAGCTACGAATAAAGAGATATATTAATATGTTGTTCAATAGTCAGTACACATCATTGATTGGGCTAAAAATACTACTTCGAAAATGATTTTCTGGTGCATTCCGATTTGGATATACTTGTCAAGTAAAAGGCAGGAGTGATTAGTCTACCACCGAATAGGAACACCAAATATAGTTTAAGTAGTATTTACTAACAGTATGTATATAAAGATAAACGAAGTTTAAAAAAAATACTGAAATGATTTGTGAAACTTTGAAAACCAAGTAAAACAAAGTTCGAAGAAACTTTAAGACTGGTTTTTGTATAAGCTTCATTCCTGCGGTCAATAAAAAATTACATAAATAACATGGTATTTAAGTATTCTCGCTCTAATTAATCTCATAATAAAATAGCTTGGAAAGTCTTCAGATCCAAGCATAATATTCTGCGATATCGTGGTAAACAAAAAGTCCAATCTTTTTAAGTAAAGGTGTTTGTGATTTTGATAAGAGCTTTTATTACTTTCAACGATCATTCCACTTCCCTAAAGTAAATTTCTCTTTCCTTGAAGTACAGTTGAATAAGAGTTACGTTCGTCTGTATCAATATGTATTACGAAGGTGTTCTTTGAACGTTCCAGTTTTCAGTTACCTCAGCTGGCGGGTTAATGTTCCTTCAAAGAGTCGGAAGGAAGTGTTTACAGCCCGACGATGGTGCCGGGAGATCAATCTGATAGGAAATAAACGGGAATCGTTAGTATTTAGAATGATTTATCACAGCGTTTGTGCGAAATACGAGTTTCGTGATTAAACTTTGTTGTAAGGTTTTTGTACTAATCTCAGAAACAGATTATAACTAGGAAAGCTTCTTTTGCAGATCTTTAAATCTAGCTTTATTTCGTATAGCTATCTTTTATATAAATCAAACCTTTTTTTTATTCAATTTTCATTAAATTAGTAGAACTACATTACAATAAAGTAAAAAAACTATTTAGTAATAGATGAATTCTAAACATTTTTGTCGATGTCTTGAAACCAAAATAGCCATCATTCTTGTGTAACTTAATACTTAAAAACATAAAAAAAATATTCTGCAATTTTGTAAAGTAATCAAGACCGGTTGCGCTCATCGCAAGTATTAAATGAACCGATTTTAAATGATTGCGATGATAAAACTTACCCTGATCATTACAATAAAGATGTAGAACTAGTACAAGACTAATTTTGTATGTAATAAATGTATTAAAGTTGAATTGTTCAAATTATTTACATTATAAATTATTTCGCCTTTCGGCATCTTCAGGCGTTTAAGTGCACGGATGAACTTGAATTGACGCTTAGTAAATGAATGTATCGTGTCAAAACTTGTGTGAATGTACATAATATAAACGATTCAAATTTAACATTGAAATTCCACCAAGCACCTTCAGTCGAAATCTTAAATTATATAAATATATTATAGTGCCTTTCCAACAAGAATTGGTAGTTTACTCCTTAAGTCATATCGTATAGCCATGAAAAATATATTATAGGTAGTTTGTGTGAAAATTATATATTATCATTTTAATATCTATAACTTTTTAACTTAATATCTACTTACGAAGACGTCAATACTTGAAGATAGAGAATGAAACATTTAATAATAATTGACTAGTTTTTTTTGGATGGATTCGGCGCTCACTTTGTCGAAGTTCAATTTTAATATAAAAATAAATTGGATGACTATTTTAATAACTGATGACGCTTTTTAAATAATTTATCACGCTACAACGGGAAAAACACTTGTCAAAACTTTGATTTACTGGTTAATGTTTATAGTCATTAAAATATATACAAAATAATAATTTGTAATCTTTTTTACAAAAAACTAATATCAACAAGTCAGTCAAATGCTAAACATTTTGGCATTTAAACTTAATATAAAAAAATAAAATATTATACTAATCGATGATATCATTTCATTTAAACTGTTTTTAGACATTAAAATAAATCCTTAAATAACTCTTCTTTTTTTAGCCACTTTTATATAAATGTGTTTAGTAAGTAAAATATATCGCATATTTAAATTCTTAAATTTTATTTTTCTCAATTACATATTTGATAAAAGTTTTACAGCATTTAATTCTTTCAAAAATACAGCTGATTTTTTATTGCTTCTGCATAATAAACTGCATAGAAAATGTTAAAATTTTTAAAAGTTTATATAAATAATATTAAAGATATGCTCGTATCAGAGCATTCCAACTACAATATTTGTAAAGAATATTATTTCAGACGGTAAGGCATTTTTTTGTTAGTCCGGTTCAAAAATCGATCGTAATTTTATCGGGTAACCAATTGATAAGATTGTGAATGGAGGAAAGTCACCATCACGATTCGGTATTTTATTTACTATGCTGCAAATATAAAAAGGGATAATGAGCGCTCGTGAATGAGCGAACCTACAGAATGGTCACGTACAATTTTGATATCTCGAACAAATGTGAGCAGCCCTGTCCTTTTTCACGTCCATACCCCATAACCTTTTCAATTTTGCCAATGAAAAACGTTGCTACTATATTGTTTTATTGCGTCAATATTGAAGGGAAAAATAATACCGTATTATATAAAATAGAGTCGTAAATTTATCTTTTATTTGTTTATACTGCGCCGTCGACAATTTAATAACATTTTTTTTAAGTTTAACTACATAAATATAAACCAGCAAGTTATTATTTTAAAAAAATATATTTTTGATCATACTGACAACATATAACGCATATTTATTGTTAATTTAAAAACCATTTGCTCAACAAATTCAGATTAAAAAATAAAAATGTTTGACTTGAGAGGTGAAATGTAAAAACTTTTATGTAAAATCACGTCTTTATTTGGTGTTTTGGTGGATTATTGCAATGTGTATTACATGAGATTACTTCACTTTTACGATACATTAAGACGTGTAGAATATTACAATACCATTTGGCTCACTTCACTTCTAATGGGCTTAGAGAGTTAGCAGTTAATTCATATAATTCGACTATTCGAACTAAATCAAAATAACAAATAAATATAACCTTGAATTGCACGAAAATTAATAAACTGGTGCTTTTATTTACTCAATTCAAAATTTATTAATTTAATTGTTTAATAATAAATCTTTTGTGAATCGTTTTTCTTGTTAGTAATTTCCACACACCCTTCCTTTTTCAAACATAAAAGTTAAATATAGATACTAATTTGACATTTGCAGTTTACTAAATCCGTTCTACAAAACGATATTTATTTCAACGCGTGTCTTTGATTACTCAAATGATTATAAGTAGCAGAAACTTTCATATTGTCACAATAAAACATCGTTGTTATGCCTTATAAAAACACAAATAATTGCGTTGTTATGTATATTTACAACATATTCAGGTGACATTATCAGCGTTGTAAAAATAAGTAAACGCTTCACAAAAAAGAAAATTATTGTGGAAATTCTCGCCGAAAAAGATTTTCTACCGCTCGATGTAAGCATCTGTGACGGGTTGGTAGGCGTACGATAGAAAATTTTCATGCGTTGTATGTTGTATGTAACTACTGGCAAAACTTTTAAGAACTTTTCTCATAGAAAACGTATTTGGGCCGTTCTGAGTTAGGCATTGTATCAATATTCATTTCGTTTCCTGAAACGTGGCCAGCAAAGTTTTTTTTGTATGTTTCTGTAATATACGAAGCGATAATTTTTGATTATGGTAGGTACCTAATATAAATAACTTTATTCATGAATGGAAAAGTTACAGTATCTATTTTATTAACCATGACCGTTATCAATGAAAAGAGTATCGACTGAAGTTTATCCCAACATGTGTTTTTTTCTACAGATACTTCCTGCTGCTCAGTCTCGCAATTTCTCATTTTCGAAAAGAGTATTTATTAGCTAATCGCTCTTAAATCCATAAGTCGATTGAAAGATTTCTCAGTGCTGGGAACCCAGCAGTTTTTATATTATTCCCAAATAATCTTGCTTAACACTTAAGTACCGAAACGTCAAAAATTAGATCGAGTAGCGACGGAGTACAAAGTGATTATAATAAATATCAGCTAGATATTATTGGTATTTAGCAAATGGTTCAAATAAGATGAATTTTGCAATACAAATACATCCCAAAAAACTAAATAAAGGCTTTAATTATAAATGTATAAAGAAGCATTTAATTTACAACAGCTTTGTAAGAAGGTTATCTGATCTGTCAATTAAATTTAGTGAAAGGCTAGAAGAGAACTTAAAACTTTAATGCTTTGCATCCCCATAAATTTTATGCATATTATTGGCATAATATAAATATCATCTATTTAAAAAATGTGTCACTTGTATGTTGTGTGAAAAAATATCTTGTGGTCAATGGTTGTTCATTTAGATATTGTCTAATCTGCACAATCAACGAGCAAGAATCTTGAACAACTTTAAAGCTTTAAATTAATATGATGTGATTATTTCAATTTTTTAGCAAATAAAATGGAAATCATTTAATTCATTTATATATAAAACGTTATTTAAATAAATAGGCATCAACAGTCAGTAATATGAACTACTCTTGAATAGAAGCAAACAATTAAATGAGCGTCTTATGTCCACTATGTTTATTGAAAACTATTGAATTTATTACCGTAGTTGGTTATACACTATACAGAATATAGTAATTAAGTTTTTTCAACAATTCTCCAAACTGTTTGAGTGAGCTTTGCTGGAAATGGTATGAACTCGAATCCACTTCAAACTTTTACAATGGTCGGCCGGGAAACAAGTGGACCCTAATGAGGAAACTTTCTTTTGATAAACGTTGTTATACGTAAATCCACATTCAAGTTCCTCGTGTCGGTAGTGTGCCTTTAAATCTGCAGATGTTGCACATTTATAGTTTTATCGGTTTGAATTAAAACAATAACTTTAAGTGACCAAAGTAAAGCTGGTTGGGTTGGCGGTTTCAGCATTCATTATGGAAATGATTTTTTCACGCCTTTTAACACGGCTTGTATCTTAGTATCCTCGAGGATCTGCTTCCATATCGTCCTGTCTATGGAAGTTTTTTTTTTGACATCAGAAATCAAAGATCTTCAGATCAGAAAATAACAATCTTAGTTTACTTTTTAACTTTTGCCATTTATATGGAAAAAAACTTTGAATATAATAATAACAGCGTTTTTAAGGCAATTCACTCTTAAAACAACATTTTTATTAGTTTAAATGTATACATATTTTTTAAATGATTTGAATTTTTAAAGAAATAAAAAAATCTATTTATTTGCTTTAGGAAAAGAAACGGATCAAGTTACACATTTAAAAGGTGTGTAAGAGAGAAAAGGAGACATTTATAAAAACATTTTTTTATGCATGAAAATGTAGTTAGCATAGATTGAAAAAAAAACAATCACTGATTTTTCATTGTTAAAGAAGTACATAAATAATTGAACAATAATGATTAAATAATTATTTATATAATTTTGTAAACAACTAATACGTTTATTACATATATAGAAACACAGTTTAAGTATTATATAGGTATATTGTTACATATAATCCCTACAGAAATTCTAAGGGACATTATACGAATATCCCTATAGATTAAGCAGGCGTGGAAGCCTTCAAATGCTGGTTGATTTACGTTTGTCCATACTCTCCAGCGTATTGTTATCGAGCAAGCGGTCCATGTTAAAGGAACCTAAAACACTATGTCCAGTAATGTGTTTTCCAAAAGTGATCAATAAGTAATTGTTTATGATATAATCAATTTAATTCATTCAAACATTGTACATTTCATAGATGGAGTTATTTTATATAAACTGTGTTTAAAAAAAACAGAAACAAAACTTAATAATAAAATGAACATTTTTAAATGAACATTACTATATAATTTTAATGTAGGTATTGTAGTAATTCCACATTATATACTCAAATAATGACCGGTGAGTATAAGAAGTATAAAATGTGTTTTAATTTTTAATATAATGCCTTTTCACTGAAAACTGTTAATGAAAACTTAAAAAAAAAATTGTATGCTATAATAATATTTATGTTAATCTCAATTTATTGCCAATGCACTTGTAATTTTTTCTTTTAACTTTTTGAAGTTTCGCAATGTGCCCCGCATGAAAACTTTCAAATATTAATTCTTTAGCTATATGTATTTGTATAATAAACCATGAATGTATGTTATGATTTTATTTATCCCATTTAAATGGATTGAAATCATGTAAAGCAAATCATATAAAATGTATATTTATAGTTCATATTTTAAAACTAATTCTATCCAGCGAGTGAGATTGAGAGACTGTCTCAAAACCTATCGTAATAAAGATGCTTTTTTTAAATTATCATATTCTACATTGGAAGGAAGCATGATAGCAAAATAATTGTTGATAATTAAATTTCATTTCTTTATCATGTTTTTGATAATCATCGATTCTTTTTTCTATTAAATACACTAATAATTGTGCTGAAATGTATTGGTCAGGCAATTGGAAACAATACAGTATGTTAATAATAGACACTACGGGTTTCTTGCTTATATCTAATGTCTTCACTGACAATTTTAGGTGTGAATGGATTATATTTACAATAAATAACTCGTATGTTTGTAACACCTTTATTAGGCTTAGTTTAGTTTTAGTTTGAAATAATCGTGGTGAGTAAAACCAGTCCTGATTCAATTATTAAATGTAGAAGTAAGTAGTACAAAATAGTGTTATAATTTTTAATATTATAAATTTCAGATTCTAAATCTGTAAATCGACCTTTGTTTCCAATACAAGTTATAACAAATATTTCATACATATCTATGAACTTGATTGTTCTTTTTTAACGTGCAATATGTACATATTTTAAAAATAAGCAAAAATGGTTGCTTGTGTCTTTATTTAAAATTCATTTGAATGTTTAGGGTTCGTATGATATTCATAAAATATGTTAATTCAGCCTGAATTCTTTTGTATACTTGAGAGGCATTTGGAAGGATATTTCAAAACAAAATCATGATTGTTAGTAATACTTATATGAAGACTTTTAAGGTTTCATATACAAGCTTTGGTTGTTGTATCAGTACATCAAATTGTTATTGACTTTCAATCACACGTTAAAGGTTTACACAGTTTTTAGTGAAACAGAAACATTTTTTTTTCAGTATTTTATTAAAAATAGCCCGACTTATTTCACTCATTATTAGCATTATAATCTAGTGCAGTTTATAATGCTTTTAATGGAATTAATAGATACTTGAAAGCAGAAAATGAAAAAAGCAATGGTAAAGAAAAAAAAATACATTTAAAAGTGATAAAAAAAGGAAATTCATGTACAATTTTCAAATCATTTTCATTTTTAGCATGATAATAAAGTTGTGAATTTGTTGATACAAATATTATGTTGATCAATACACTGCTACATCAAGTAACTAGTGAAGCAATATATAAGTTTTATTTGTTGTAAGATTTTAGTATCGTAAATAACTAAAATCACAAAAATTTGTAAAATAACGTCATTATTTTTATAAGCTGTTAAGAAAAACATTTATTATTTGCGAGCCACATATTGAGTGGCGCGCGGATAACCAAGTACAATCGGCCAGCCCTCATTGTTTGTTGACGCAGACTAGATTTCCTATTGGTTTTCGAGGCGCTTCCCCACTGTAAATATTTGTCCACCCCGTTTTTATTTTTCTTCCGCCCGGAGTTTGAATGAATTGCGTCTGGGATCCTGTCTGCCGAACGAGAATGTTATATCTGTTTACAGTGAAGACTTTTTTCTCAGATGGAGCAACTTTTTCCGTGTTGAGATCCTTGAAACTTTTCGAATGAGTTTTCGTAGAGATTTTCCACTTTGCCAACTTTAACTTATCTCACCCACGTCAATGTCAATACTTGGCTTGAAATGCAATAAAAACTACTGGGTTTTATTCACAGTTTTATAAAACAATTATCATTACATAAACATATGTATAAGTATATTCGCTCAAATATTTATTAACTTGATTGTATCATTTTTAAGATGTTCGCTTACAATTCTTGGTAGAAAAGCATTTTTTTAAATGATTTGATTGAAACCGGCATTACGATGAGCAAAACCATTCCAGTCCATAATCTATAATAAATAATGCGTTCGAAACGCAGTGGTCAACATCGTTGGCTACCGTGGCGGATCTTACGGGTGATAATAACAGCACGGACAGTATTTTTTCAATCGATTTATTGATTTCTGTTCGAAGGCATATTTAAACATTTCCAAACACATACAAATAAAACAATGTCAAAAAAATTACCCCCTTTTATTGAATTATTTTAACTGCTATTTTGGTAAATGAATTTAGCAATCGACATGATGTGACAAAGTGATGAAGAACAGTGGAGGAAATTTTCTATCTTGGGCCATTTATTTAAATACAATTCACATGTAGTCTCAAAATTTTGAAAGAAAAAAATCTATGTCGTTTGTAACGTATATAATTTATTCGTCTTCAAACATAGTCATGGACAATACATTCAAAGAAATTCTCTTTAATTTAATGTTTAAAATTAAGGAAATGGAAAATAACGAATTTCGGGAATTTCAATTTCAACAATCAAACTTACACAAAACAATTTACATTTATGGTTCCCAGTCCTTAAAATGAAATGTTATAAATATTAAAGTTTGTAATATTTTGTAACATAATGCCGGAGTTGTTTATGTATGAAAATAATTTTCAGAAAACATTGTTATTAAATATTATTTAACAATAGACTTTTGTTGCTTGAGCATTTGATACTGTAGCTTTTAATCCGGAAGCACCTTCTTCTGCAAAAGCGCAAACGAGCATTGAGAATTTAAACTGAAGGAAATACTAAAACAGGCTTTTCGCTTCGAAGCCTCAACCGGAAATTGTTAAGGAAGCTACGAAAAAGACGTTATGCTACTGTTTAAACCTTTAATAAACACAGAAAAGGACGAGAGTTTTATTATCATTATACAGTCAGCACTTGGCCAGTATATTATTTTGAAACTGTTTTCAAAATTAAAGAGATTTTATATCGTATATTAAACCAATGACATTAAATTTGACGAAAACGTTTTAAGCATAAAGCAGAAGTTAACAGAATATTTTAGTTAAGAATTATACGCTCTTGGCATTTTTTTACTCAAGATACAAAACATACAAAAGTCCTAAATATTTTACGAAAATGAAGGCTATTGTAATTGATAAATTTTATTTACGTAATATTCATTTCCATTTCAATATTTTTTGTCGATAAGTAACAATCTGAGGCTGCCATATGTTTTATTAAACCTTCCGGTTACTAGTTGTTTTATGTAAATATGTAATCAATTTTCTATTTGAGTAAATTAAATGTACAATATAAAAACGAATTCAATTTTTTTTCGGTAAATAGTCTCTAGTATCGAGTAATTACTCATTTTTCTGTTAATTATGTTAAAAAAATATACATTAATATATTTTCAAAGATTAGTTTTCAAGGTTAGTTTTTTACGACAAAAACTTAATACACAGTTGCTCAACCTCTCTTTTTCGAATAGATAGAGGAAGAGATATACTTTATAACTTAAGTCTCGTGATTTGCTAATCACCTTCGTTACGCTACGTTTTTAGAATTGGGTGTGTGAAAGAAGTTTTTTAAATATCATAAATATCCATGTCTTTAAACAGAAATCAATAAATCGATTGAAAAACAACTTTACGAAATTGTCCGTATTGGGATTAATGGGATTATTGGGATTGTGACAGTACTAATCCAGAGATTGAGAAAATTGTGCGATGGCTAAAACATGTAAACAATGAAGATTCAAAATTTTGGTTTATTTTGAGAGTTCTTCAAATTACTGGATCTTTAAAAATGCAAATCCTGTAAGAGTAAAAAAAACAGTGTCATGGCGTTTCATTTTTGGAAATCCGCAAATGTTTGTAAAATCCCAGGATTTCAAAATCTTCTCAATCCCAAATCCTATTTTATACACGATTTTATGTTGAATTCGGGGGTTGTCAATCCCGATATACTAGGATCACAAAAAGAATCCGGGATTTGATATCCAAATTTCAACCATGAGCACTGCAGCCAAAGCCAACGTAAAAAAAGCATATTATGTAAATTCTTGTTCAAATTTATACGTATGCTTTAAATGCAGGGCTGTGGAGTCGTTAAAAAAAACACGACTCCGACTCCGACTCCGACATTTTTCAAAAACACGACTCCGACTCCGACTCCGACTCCGACTCCGACTATGACTCCGAGTCCGACTATTACTTGACTAAAAAATCCGTGCATATAAATGTATGCACTTCAAGTAACAAAAAAAATATATCAAATCTACTTTTTCGACATGAGAAAGAAAGAAACAACAACTTTTGCGCGGACTCATATGCAGTGGATCTTGGTGACTCACTGGCTCGGCGTGACTCATGACACCTACACGTTTAATATTATTAAGCTATATCACAATAATTATTACGTAACTCAATTTTCATAAATTTCGTGAGTAATTTTTTTTTTTTTAATTTGCATTTTTTTTTTAAAGTAGTCGGAGTCGCCCGTTTTTCACGACTCCGACTCCGACTCCGGCCAAAACACCGCGACTCCGACTCCGACTCCGACTCCACAGCCCTGTTTAAATGTCATAAAAGTGTGGTAAAGTAAATAATAATATGATGAGTTTCGCAATCCTCTTTTCACTTTGCCAGTTGCACTTATTGCATTTCCCTGATAGCCCGAGGATTTAGACCGAGCGGGATGCGAATGTGAGCCTGCGAGGGAAATGTAAGCCAGTTATATTAACGTGTAACACTGAGCGACAGGTATTAAAGTAGGAATATGGAATTCACATCCATCTTTTCTAATATCTTATATAAGAGACGAGGTGCCGGAAGATTTCCACATTTTGAATGGAAATATGAAAATGCATGATGGTGTGCTTTTATTAAAATGTTTTTGTGGAAAAGTTCAATTTCAAATTTTAAAAAAATGACGTAGATAAATTGAGCGTAGCTATACACACATTCACACGTGTACAGTTTTAGTGGAAGTGACATAATGTGTTCATCAAGCTTACTATATTTTAGATAGGTACAATTTTCAAATCGAAATGCCGCATTTAATCACATCTCGTACTTACATTTTGAGCAATGTATGTACGTTAATTTATTTGTAAAAGAAGACTTTGCTATGAAAATTTTTGATTGCAAATTAACAATCTTTGTTTTAAATAAATGAATCAAATTTATTTTATAAACTCAAATGTTTGTATTTGCTACACTCATTGAGTAAGTATAAATATATTTTCTCATGTTTAATGCTTTTAGATAGACACTGTGAAGAAATAAAATCTTTCGCTTTTGTTTCTTGAATGTTTTAAAAAACCAATTTGATTATATAACAAAATCAACTATTAACATTTTTTTTTACTAATATTTATTTATGTTATAGCGTTATCATATTTACTAATTAATAATAATAACTTAAATACTCCAATTTTCAGGTTAAACGGTATGATATTGCCAGTAATATTAATTCAATATGATAGTTTTGTAAACAATTGTGACACATGTTTTGCCTCTTACAGAAAGAAACATCTTTATGCAAACTATAGAAAGATTATTTACGAACAAAGTAAAACTTGATTATAATTCTTATTATATTAATTAAAAATGTAGGTTGGGTATTTTTCATTCTACTGGACACTGGAAGGGGGTGAAATACTAATTAAAAAATAATTACTCATATAAAAAAGTAATCCTGAAAGGAAATATCAACTGTCATATTTTAAACGTTATTTTAATTGTTTATAATGGAATAACAAAGTTATCATGATTAATTTATGAATTATCACAAATTTAAGCGGAATCCATTGAACATATTGATATCGTCAGTTTTAAGAATTGAATGAAAATTATTGCCATCTAATAAACGAATAAAAAAGGTTTCAAAATTACGAGTATTCTCTAAAACTACGTTTCCAGAAAAAACGAAGGATATAACCGGCGTTGCATAATTCAATTTATAAATCAAACAGAATCGCGCATTTTATCTGAAGTAATATTTACGTGTTATTCAAAGAGGTTGAAAAATGCTTCAAATGTTGACTCAGCCACCGTTAAAAAAGCAATTGTTAGATTCTGAACAGACATTTACAGCCAAAGGAAAAGCAAAAAATCTGGCAAGTGATAAATGTGAATCTAGGCAATAACGCTTCTATAAGCGGCTTATATCTAGAATTTTCAACGATAAACGTAGAATAGAGCAATTCACCTGCACTGAGTGATAAAATATTATTGGCAGGATCATTCCACTCTGTGGGCACAAATTTTTTTAAAATAATTTTGTTTTCTCACTTCACACTACGAGTGTGCAAACACTCAAGTATTTTCGACATGAATTATTCGTTGATAATCCCAAGCGTAAAATCGGCTTACCAATAGAGATGCCACTTGGGAGAATTTCAACGTTTTTCAAAGTATGCCTTACAAATCTTGCGGCATTTACGAGACCAAAATGAGAAGTTTACTATTTATTACTGGCGATTTTCTGAAAGATTATCGACATATTTTTTTCAATTTAACAAAGGGAACACAACTGAGAACAACATGAACGTTCGGTTTTTGCGTAAGATCAAATTGAGAAACATTCTATTCATGATAATGATAAAAAAACTTTATATTCCTGCCGATTGAGTAATTGCTTAGAACTAGCGTTCCAATGGGTGATTCCTTAGTGTTTGAAAAATTGATATACATACGATGTCAAATTACTTAAAAATATTACCTGTATAATGTGATCAGCTCGGCACCATATATATAATATTATATAATTACATTTTGAAGATTTAAAATAAAACGTTTATTGTTTTTTGATATAACATATTTATAAAGTCAAATTATTAATATAAGTACAGTATGCTCATCTTTTGTAGGTTTCTGCAAGCTCAGCAGAAAACCAACTGTGTTTATTTGTTTGAAGAAAGCTTTTTACGTTTTGATAGTACAAGTCCAATTACAACATGATTCAACAACCAGAAATATTATTCTAAGTAATAAGGTATTTTCTTTTAAGTTTTCAATAACTGTATTTATAATTATAGTACTGAACTCTAAATGTCAGAAATAAAACATTTTAGTTATTTTATATCGTTTTATAACTTTATGTTAAACAAACTCAAAGGCTCAAATTCCAGTACGAACCGCATTTTTTCAATAGATTTATAGATTTCTCTTCGAATGCATGGACGTTTTTTATGCTTATCCTTTATATTCTTACTCTGTCTTAGAAAAAGTGAGAACTTTAACTTTTACAGCAGTTCTCGTAGATAATGTTGTTATTCCTCACTTTACCAGAGAGCAGCATAGAATCGCTTGGAATGCTATTATATTTATTTTTTGTGATATAATAAATTGTATTGTAAAAAAGTAAAATCTTAAATAACATAATGAAAAAAATGTATCGATTCCACGTAAGTATAGGAGAAATATTTAGTAACATGAAAACCTTTACACGGCAATGAGTAAGAAATGGTTTTAATCAAACATCATAGAAACAGAAAATAATTCACCCAAAAGTTCTAGAGAAATTTAAAATATTTTAAGACTGAGCCCACGGCAAGATAGAAAAGATATTATTAATAATTTTGAATTGTATCCAAAAAATGTAATATGCATTTACTTGTTTTTTTGTTATATAACTATAACAAAAGACAATGATAAAAATATTATACTTGTATCAATTCCAACTGTTAATAAATACAACGAGGGCATGTTTTAAAAAATAGTATTTATTTTCTATGATCAAGATTCGGGATTTCTGAGAAGTAAAAATTATAAATTAATGATAAAATAATATCAACGTTGATAGTTATTTCTATTATTTATTTCAATAATGCCGAATTATTTTATATCTTCGTTTGTTTATTTATAAAACTTTGCCATTGAAACTAAAAATACAAATATTCTGTACGGAATTCATTGTCAAAGTAAGCATAGGTATTATATTTGACTCTAATTGTGAGTAGAAATTGGTGCTGTTAAAAATCTTCATTATTATCATAATACTATTTCAATTAATTTTGATATTTCTCTGAATTTACTTCAAAACATCAATATTTCAATAAAGATGTGGTTTACTTTGGTTACTTTACATTGTTGTAATTTTTAATGTTTCAATGGTGAGATAAACAGTTTCTAAATTTAATATTTGTTATCCTCTTTGGTAAGGTACATATTCCATTGCTTGGAAAATTAACAAATGCAAATTGTATTTTACCATAGAATGACATTTAATGTACACAAATAAAACAAAATATAATTTCAGCAGCTTTAGTTAGTGCTGACGGACGATTTCCGGAGTAAAATGTACAATTCACAACGCTTGGCTCAGCCACATTGTTGCTTTATCCCGTATCATTTCATTTTGCACAACAAATGCAATTCAGTTTGTTGCAGCCGTAACTCGATGCGGAGGCTTAATTTGAAAGAGCGGGGCACAGCGGAGCTTTGCACTCTGCCTGCGACGCCGACGCCCCGACGTCTATTTCATTTCAACGCCCGTACGACAACTGAGCTTAATTTCTTCTATATTCTTTATTGCTTCAAAGCAATTAAGATGGATGGAGCTTTTGCCATATAAAATGCAGTTATCTGATAGTTTCATCTTTTAGCAATTAGATTTTCTTTACGAGTTCAAAATTTATTTTTCAAGCCATTTTTGCTTTAAATGTATCAGTTCTGATATATGTAGTTTTAAAAGAATATATTTAAGACTAATATTTTATCATGTTTCTCAAAAATTCTTCAAATATTGCACAGTGAAATTTTTAAATCGATCTTTCTCTATGAAAAATCTAATAAGGCTAAAAATATTAAGGTTAAAAAAGTTCTACAGTTTTATAAAAAAAAATGTAGAACTAAATACTTTTAACCTATTTTCAAATATTTTTAATCTTATTACAATGGAGTTCTACCAAGTTAATGATAATTCAATAAATTCATATACATTCATAATATAAATATGATCATACGATAGAAAATAAATACTTACAAATACGTTCTCTACGTAAATCAAGTCTAATCCTGCTATGTAAACTTACAAAATAACCATACAAACAAAATTACAAATAACTTGATCACATCAAGATGTGATCAAATGGTTATTTGGTTATTCCATGTTTTCTTGTTACAAACTGTTCAAATGATTATCAAGAGAGCTAATGGGATGTGGAAAAACCAGTTAATTAAAAAAAAAAAAAAACAACATCAAAATAAAACCATACAAGGAAAAATAAATTATTTAAACGATCATGAAACACTTTCACATAAAACTGGAAACCGCGTAATAACAATGACATATTAAATTTCACTCGATCGCCATATATATTACATTATACTTTTTCATAAACAAACAAATGGCACTAAAATTCACGTCAACGTTAACGTGTTTGGTGTTTGGTTTCCTGTTATCCTGATTATCTCGTTAATTATGGCGCCAGACCATAAACATATTTTGCAGCGATAATTTTCAGCCTTGTATTTGCCAAACTTATTAGCGAGACAGGCAACAATTTCACAGTTTCTGTTACACACAAGAGCTGCAAATGTAATGTGCCCAAATTTTATGTGGTACCAAGAAGATATATTTTATAAGAATATATGATATAAACAAGCAATATTTGATTAGTATGTAAATATCATCAAATAATATTACAACTATCCATTATATTTGGCTATATGCAGAAGACAATTAGTGATTTTACAAAAGCTGTTAAACGTTTTTTGACTTCAACGTGATTATTTTTTCCATATTCACTTCCTAGTCAGAACATATGGCCACCACATGATTTCTCTAATATTCTCTGTCCCCCGCCAGTCTTCTTGCTTCCTCCCATGTCATTCTAGCGTCTCGTAGCTCCATCGGTACACCCTATAGATGGTCATCCAGTGGCCTTCCACGATGGCGGAATCCATCCGGTTGCTAGAAGAGACAAACATAATTCAGGCTTTCTTGTGGCATCCGCAGGACATGTCCAAGCCAGGTTCATCGTCGCTTTTTTTTACTTTGGACGTAATTGGCGGCTGTTTAGTCCGTTCAAATCACCGCACTCCCAGTATTCCCAGTATTCCTAGTATTCCCAAATACTGGGAATACTGGGAATGTGATATTTAAATAATATTATTATTTGATATGCTTTTGTTTGTAAATGTTTTTTGTAAGAAAAAATCTGCATCATCGATTAGTTATGTTTTAAATAATGTTGATATAATGGTATTGCTTTGAATATTATTCTAAATGAGCACTACACAATGTGAAAATGGTGACATGTAAAAATCGCGACCAAGAAAAAGAACTTATACAAAAGTTTTTCCTACACAACTTCAAGGTTTTTTATATTTACTTAATCACTAATTGAATATAAAATACCATTAAAAAACGTTTTTTGTGCCTCCTGAAAAAAAAATCTGCGTTGGCTACGACGGTTACGTTATTTTGCCTTTCTTAAGTCGATATATTTATACTGTTACAAAAATAGCTCAAATAACGGAAATGTGTTTATAAACAAATATAGATAACTAATGTACCAATGGTGCTTATCATATTAAAATACTAAAAGTACAGCTATTAAAAAAAACCTTCTTCAAATTCTATCCTAGGAGAGAAGTAATCAATCACTTAGTTCATTTAGAATAAATTATTTGAAAACGGAGTTCTATGCGAGATGGATGGCGCCAAAATCCTTCACGTGTCTAGTCCCGCATCCCACACGTGTTTTAAATGAGCTTTTAATAAAAGCAAAACAAAATAGTTTAAGGGGTCATCACCTTATACATCCGGAGAGGGCTTCTTCGCCCTTGTCTTGGTATTATCAAGGTAGTTGTCTAATTAACGCATAATTATGAATGTGAAAATATTTTAATTTGGAATCTAGCACAGTGTCATAATACATACTTGCTAAATACAGCTTCTGTTATATGAGAAAGAATTTGAGAACTTGTGAATTTAAATTGCTTACGCTTGGCGATTATCAGTGCTTCAAATTGAATATTTTAAACGCAGCATTATATATACAGATGTCTTGATTCTAAAGTAATATCAATTGTATTCATTCCGTAAGCCTATAATTATATTCTCACTTTTTTCCAATAAGCAAGACTAACAACTTAATTTAACAAAAACGTGGCTTTTTCGAACTACTAATGATTTATTAGTATTGGGAATAAAAATCCTCTAAATTGGTAATTTTGATCTTATTTTAGCAATTGTATGACGCCGAATAGGCTATCAGCTATATATTTTTTTAAAAATGTACAATTAAATACGCCACATTTGAATTATTAAGTGCAATTGGTGTACACAAATTCTAGCGATACCATTGGCTTTAAAATCACTAAAATTGAAAAATTTGGTTATACGCATCACGGTCACAATTAATTGTTACTTGCAGTAAAACCGTTGCATGACGTTGCATTTTAAAATAATTTGTATTTACTAAACCAATGCATTTATTTTTATGCCATTTCGAATTTATGTTTAATATCTAATTATATACAAACGAATATCATTCTTTTAATTATACAATTGTTTGATAACAATAAAAGGCGAATTAAATTAGTACATGTTTTAAAATCGCTTCAATACTACATATTTTGTAAAACAAATACTACAGATACACACTGAGGAAACCTATGTACTTGAAAATTGAAAATCGTCATATTTATTTACAATTTAAGCACTGTGTGAAGTAAAAAAAGTGTGTAGGACGTGCATCGTAAGAGTTCTTTTATTTCTCGGGTAAAGTGTCAAACATGTGTTACAGAGAGACCCTTAGGGCGCCAAAAACTCATTCATCACAATGTATAAACGCTTTTAAAATATCTGAAAAAATACGGCACTTGATTTACAATAATGGATTCCCTTACTAAACATAGACTTAAAAAGAACTTAAGTGACAAAATATAGATTTTTTTATTTTCACGCATATGTTTTCTTTTGCCAACAAATACAGCCAACTTTTTAAAACTATCTTATTGAAGAAACCGGTCTAATAGTGATAATGAATAATATCTGTTGCAAACAGGGAGTGAATTTTTTAAGCAAATGACGGAATAATATTTGTATTAATTAGCGTGTAGAGAAAAAAAAGGTAACAAACATAGGTACATAATACCGTAAGGTAATAAGTATACGCATGCTTACGTAAAATTAATCGTTCTTAGCAACAGCAAATTTGGTAATGTTTCTTGCTATTTAATAAAAATCTCAGTAAATATTTTTGGTGTAGCGAATGAAAACGTGGAACTCTATTCATTCGCACATATATAATTATATACATTTCAATAAATTATACAAAATCATACAATATTATTGTTATGTTAGTTATGAATATGTAGGTATCGATAATCGATAAATAATATAGGTTATTTTCACACCATCATTTGATGACTAATGATCACACTTGTTTAAATACAAAAATGCGTGTTATGACTTAAGCACGGTTTTTGCAATGTCATAATCATATTTATTAGTAAAACAAAGCTATAACTTATACATATATCTTTTTTGTCAGATTGTTTTGTGTATCTACAAATTAAAATTTAAACGATAGAAGCTTTATAATGAATACTTTGGTGAACTTAAAACTATGACAAGTCTCCATGTTAACTCGATAAAGTAAGAGTAAGAAAAAAGAGAACTTAAACAAAACATTTTAAAATTATAATACTTACACTTCTGACTCATGATTTTGATAATAATTAATACCAAGACTTACTTAACGATAAGTGGTAAACAGTACGTCTTAAACAAGGTTACATAGGCTGACTAATATAAGTGTACCATAAAATATTAATTTAATGGTATTAGATATATGTAGATTAATTTAATGATATTAGATAATATGTCGTATAAAAAAATGATACGTTTCAGCAACCAAAATACAAATTTACTTCGAAACAATTTTAGACAGCAAGTTATTTGTGGTGTATATTATTTGAGCTTCTCATGCTAATTGGAATTAAAGATTGGTCACGAGATATGGAACTTGGACTACCAAAAAGGATTAACCTGTCTAGGTATTATGTATTACGACGAATGTCATCCAATTTAGTAGCCCAAACTAATGGTTGCAGCTCTGGGTATAATCTACATAAATATATTATCTGATTGCGTGAACAAGTCTATGCTCTACGCCCCCGTTCATATTTGTACTGTCCTGCATACGAGTTGACTAAATGTGGCCAAAAATTTGGTATATGTAAGGAAAGTATTCTTAGTTGTTATGAAATTCTTAGTTTTTGAATTTCTGAAAGTTTACACTTATTTTCCACTACGACATGAATTAAATAGGTTAAATTAAGAAATGTATTTTAAATTAAAGTAAGTTGATATATTTAATAAATAAAATTTGAAATTCAATATGCATAATACATAATATATATTATTATTATATTTAATTTATTAAACAATTGAGGATTCAATCAAATAAATCAAAACATAAGAAAAACAGTTAAATTAATAAAATTCTTTTGTTTCGTTATAATGTTGAATCTAAAAAAAATCTTTTTTTTCGAACCCCATGTTATTTACATATTTATACTACACACTAAATTTGGTTAAATAATATATATTATTACAGCATCCGATAAGAAAAGACTGAACATGTCCAAAATGAATATTGTTATAATTTAGTTTCTTATGTCGGGTGCATGGTCAAGTGATTAGTGTCGTAGGCTTCCGTTAAGGATCGCAGGCGTTCGAATCGCGGTACGGGCAATTTCATAACTTGATTTTTCAATAATTTTATAGATTTCTGTTCGAAGATGAGTCAGTGATGTCGAAATTTCTCTTCCACCTCTTCTTTCCTCAAAACACGGCGTAACAAGCACAGTTAGCTAACTACTAGTTCTTACGAGCCTACAACCGTTGGAGATATACATAAAATATAATATGTTATGTATGCATGTACGTTTTTCTTATTTGATACGTATTAAAATAAGTTATCAAAGATACTATACTGGGCTTTGTTTTGGGCTGGGTTCATTTGTAACGTTCAAACATTGCTGATATTTCAGCTTGTTTTTTTTTTGCTTTAAGATATAATCAGATATTAGTATCTTTCTTTTTTAATCACTTGAAAAAATGTGCATATCATTTACCACGAAATGAATTTTATTAATAGCGTATATCCAAGCGGACGGAAACATAATAGACATTGGACGACTTTCCATAAAAAAATAAATAAACGACTTCGTCCATTTGCGATTAATTTGATCGTTTTCTTGAAAACTGTTATTCTGGATATCAATATGTATAGAATAGTAATGATACTGAATTACCTACAAAAAATGACAGTTGACTATTAATTAACAGATGTGTTTTGAATAGTGTTCTAGGATAATCAAATAAACGCGAGAGCTTTTACTAAAAGCACATGCATAAAACATGCCGCGAATTTATGCCTCTCACTAAAACTGCAAATTTATTCCAAAGTCATTAGTGATTCGATTAAAATCACTCGGATTTTATTTCAGTATTTTATTTAAAAAATATACTTCTACCCGATTTAGAGTTTCGCAGTTGGTACATAGTTTCAGAGTTATTAGATTTGGTGTGAACACTAACAATTTGCATGCAAGGAGAGAGTCGACCAGTGGATGCCAAACGAACCATGATTTATGTAAATTTATCTGTTTGGACAGATAGATGGGATGTTTGAAAAACGTTACGTTACAAAATCGCGAATCTTTTTTTACACAATTAGTATTTATTTTTAAAAGAGTATAAACATTGATCGTATAGACAAGTGAAACGCAAATATTTGAGCTTACCCACTAAGCAAGCCATATTCAAATGGTAAACGTCTTTGGCTTTTGTTTACTGCATTCACTGCTTGAAATCTTAGTACGAAAAAAAAAGATTTTTCAATCAATTGATAGAATTGTGTTTGAAGACATGTATGTCTATGATTTCAATTTCTTCTCACCCCTTTCGATGGCTAAGTTTTATAGTAATACATCTTCAAACGATTCAAATTAAATATTGAAATTCCACCAAGCACTTTCAGTCGGAATCTTAAATTATAGAACTGACCAAAGCTTTGAAATATTATCTCATCTGAGCGATCATTGTTGTTTGTCTCATCTTTATAGTGAATCATTTAGTCATTTATCTTAATTCAATTAAATTTATCACAACGTCAAAATATCAATGAAATTGTAAGTACCGATAAATATTTAGCATTCAAGTTAATAAAAACGTGTGATTAATTCGATGTTAATCTATAAAGTCACTTGGTATCTACAAGAGAAGAAGTGACTATCGACACAATCACTAAACGGCAACGGTGACCGGTCAATGTGACATTGGATTAATGCACCCCTTGTATATGCAGAGGCGGTTATGTTCATGAAATAATATTCAAACATAAAACTTAGACCATTCACTCATTTGAAATTCTTTATGTTTTTATTGTCTATAATAAATATGTTAGAAAATAAAAATAATATGACTATAGGTATCTAAATTAAACATAAACCTAGCTGGGAATTGAACTTAGTCCCATATGATTGCTAATGTACAGTTCAGACAAGTGAATCATTGAGGTAGACAATGCTTTGTTTATATAGCACATAAATGAAAAGGTTATTTTTTTATAATACATAATATTTGAGTAAATATAATACAATTTATTGACGTCTTTTACAACTCATATCAAAGTCTGTTGTTAAATAACAAAGATACTATTTCTTTTCTACTATGAAGTAATTAGAACTAGAAAAAGGTATGCAGATAAAATTTATCAATAAAATAATGTAGTATGAAAGCTTTAGAAGCGTTTTTTTATTTATTTTACACTTCAAACGGTAAAGCGACCACTCAAAATTTTTGAAGAGCTTTTCTCAGAAATTTATTCAGCATTGAAAAAGTTTTATTTTTTAAATCATGTTAATGTAGATAGATGATCGGCAAATTTTAAAAATGAATTTTGTTTCTTTGAATTAATTATTTTTGAAGAGTACGCATATTTTCTAACAATTTTACTGGTACAACACAAAATATATAATCAGCATAAAAATTAGCAAATCAGAGAGAAATAAAATTCAATGTAAAAAAAAATATTGCTTATTTAAAACGTTTACTATTCAACAAAAAAAAACTGCTGATAACAAAACATCGGTTAACTAAATTTAAATTATTGAAAATAGTATTATAATGGTAAATGTAGCTTTTTTAAAAATAAATATTTGAAGCACAAAACCATGGAAATAAAAAAAAAATTTACATTCACAAAGCGAAAAAATGTTTCAAAATTCAAAAACAAACGAATAATCGTATAATTTATGCGCAGGTAATCGAAAATCGCATTTAGATTAAATAAAGTGATAAGTTTTTAAAAAATATCATAAAATGAGAGATTTTTATTTCTCAAATCAATCGCAAAATAGTTTTATGAAGAAAAAATAACATCACAATCGTATAAAACTTTTTTATGGCTTTTCTTACTTTTTAAAAACTTTCGTAACTTTTATTGAAGAAACTTTATAAGAATGAAATCATTGCGAACAGGAAACTAGTATACGCTGAGTCTGTAATATCCGTCGTTGTCATTTCGTCTTGGAATAATTTCTCCCAACTTTAGAAGAATTAAGAAAAATGCTATTAAGCAGATTTCAATACGTAGAACCAACGTGAGTCAATCAGAAAAACAACTTATAATAGCTTAAAACTAAAAGTAATCAAAAATCTACAAATTCTTTACCCGAGTTTGTAAATAGTAAGTAAATCAATGTTCACTGATATTAACGTTGTCTTTTTTGTCCACAATGATAGATAGAAGCATTAAAGGTAATATTATTTTTTTCTAATTTCATCTAATTATTTTTCATTTTTATACTACATGAGATCCATATGTAAAGTTTCCCTATTACCAAAATGAGGTTGAACAACTGAGTAACAATTAAATCCTGT
This sequence comes from Himalopsyche anomala, assembly GCA_031772345.1. Taxonomy (NCBI): domain Eukaryota; kingdom Metazoa; phylum Arthropoda; class Insecta; order Trichoptera; family Rhyacophilidae; genus Himalopsyche; species Himalopsyche anomala. The sequence goes on along the minus strand of CM062824.1, from coordinate 5,026,345 downwards.
AGGAAAATTCTTTTTGAGATAACTTCTTTAGAAGGTTATATTTTTGACATTGGAAGCGAACATAGAAAAAAAAAGAAATCTTGAAAAATACCGTAAACCTATATGACTGGTACATATGTACATATAATACATGGTGCAAAAGTATTAATTAATGTATGTAACCGTTTTGCTACAAAGAATTTCGTGGTTCAAAACATTGCTTTACATATTATTACCATTAGTAGTAATAATTAACAATTCTGAACATTCCGGAGCAAAAACCATGTATATCTCCAGTAACAAGCTCGCAGTCAAAAATGAAACAGACTAACTTACATTCGTACGCTAATGCGTTAGCTGGGCAAATTCATCAAAGCAAAAAAACACGGGTATAGCGTAATGTAAGTAGCCATCAAGTTAATGGGCGTATTAACCCTTCGCAGGTCGGTAGGCGATGGCGGCGTTGCTGAAGTAGGCGGCTGAGAACACCGAACGCCGCCCATCGCTACCAACCACCCGCTGTTTTAATGGGCACCTTAAGAGTCTAACTCAAACACCGTTCAAAAAATGTCTTTTTAACATTCTGACGTGCGAAATGTCAAAGTCTTATATGCAATTTCACAAGTGTAAACAGTTTAAATTTGATTATAAGCTAGTAGTTATCTGTCAATTTTTTATGTTGTACGGTATGAAATTAAAAAGTTTATTTGAAATATTTTCTATGCCTGGGACAATAAAAGATAAAGGAACGGTTAAATCAAGATAAAATATTATTTTGAAACTTCGATTTTCCGCATTTTTTCGATTATATTGCATTGATCCAATCCTGGGATCCCGTAAAATTCTGTGATCTTGAAATCCCGGGATTGTGACAGTACTAATCCTGGGGTTTTGGGATTGAGAAAATTAAAGAAAATATTACTTGGAAAAAAAAACTGTCGCCGAGCAAAAATTTTCTAAATCCCGAATCCCAATTTACACACGATTTAAGTTGAATGTTCAATCAGTATGATTTGATGTTGAATGATTGGAAAAATTGTCAATCCCGAAATCTCGGGATCACAAAAAGGGTCCGGGATTGGATACCCTAAGCACCACGTTATTTAATACTTCATTGATTACAAGACGCGTCCCGATTTTAGAGACACCAAAATATGAAAAACATACGTATCATAATCGAAGGATTACGAAGTATTTATTCTGTAAAATCTTTTACTTATTGCAAATCTATTTTAAAAAGACGATTAATTACTTATCTTCAAATATAATATAGTATATTATACTAGAAGAAGAATACTGAAAAAACTAGACAATTTATTTATTTTATTAAATTCCATGGACAGCTCTTAATAAATAACCTATGTATATTATAGAAAAATTACAGGTTTTTTTATCGATACAGGAAACTGATAAAGCCATAAGCAGTTAGTTGTCATTCTTCAGTAAATGACAAGAAAGAACTAAGACAAAGAAGAGATATTTGTCCAAAATACTTTTATCAAATCTAGTTTAAACATTTGTCTGGAAATTAAAAATCAATAAACAATGTTTTGTTTAAATACTTTAGAAATATTCTTTGATGTATAGGTATGAAATGAAAAAGGTATGTATGTGAATATGTAATATAATCTGTAGAACCAGTATAATTAAACTTATCTCACGTTTGTCTCTTATTTTCAAATATTGTAAAACTGTAAAAGATTGATTTAATTTGTATAAACTTATAAACACTTTACTCAAAAAATAACGAATCTATACTGAAGAATGATATCCAATACCACCATTTTTAGATATTAAAATTATAAAAAAAAAAGTTTTTAGCTAAATTGCGTTAAAAAAATATTGCTTTAATGCGTTTTTACTTTTAAGAACTAAATACTATTTATATGGAAAGTGTATTTAATTTAATTTATTTTTCATAGACCAGATTACTGAGCAATGCACTTTAACACTTCAGTAGCTTTGTAAACTTTCTGACACTTCAAAGAGTTCTGGATGTTTTGGTTGTATTTAATATGACTATGTAATTTTTTGCCCAGTGTTTTTGGGCAATTCTAATTAAATGGTTTAACATTTCGCCAGACTAATAGTAGATTTAAATTGTTTTTTCAGAGACTAGGTATATTATATTACACGAAATTACCGCGTATTATTAACATCATAACAAGGTTGTTGGAATGTATAATAATTAGGGTTTTTGTAGGTATGTGCTTACTAATTTTTGCAAAATTTTAACGTTCGTTTTAATATTTGCTTCAATGTTTTTTTGCTGAAAAAAGTTTTTTGGGATTTTTAATATATTAATTATATTATGAAGTTTTTCATAAGATCTCAAAATTAAATAAAAGAAATATTATTTTTTATTGCATAAATTATTCATTGAACTTTCAGTGTCAATAAATGCCGGGAATTGACAGAATCTAAAATTTATTTACTTTTTATTTAACTGAAGCAGATAGAACGTCATTTTTATGTAAATTTATTATATGAAACACAATACAAATGTCGCCCGCTGTGGTCTCGTTCGTTTTTTTGTCAAATTTAGATTTTTCAATTTGAATTTGAGACCTAAGACGTAAGTGTTTGTGATGTAAATTCTCCTCGAGTTGATATTGAGTGATCGAGTTTTGTTCGTATGATCTTTCAATTTTAAAATATTTGGCTCATTGACATTAGCTGTAATGTCAAATATATATATTAGTCGGTAATCGGTGAAATAATATTTTATTATAAAATAATCTTCGTAGAATTACATAGAAAAGCAAGACTTTATGTAAGACTGCCCCATGACTATTGAAGTTTTCTATACATTAATCGTGCATGCAGTGTATCATTTAATATGTTTTTCCTTATTGTCGTGCTTTTTTTTTATCGTTCGTGTATGTTTTCTTTCAATCTATTTTATAAATGAACAATAACAAAAGGTCTTTTATCAATATCATTTATATTGTAGATTAAAAAAATTCCCATGTAATAAATAATCCATGAAAACAAAAAAAAAACTATTCCTTACTGATAGGGTAAAAATAGCAACATATTTAGTTCAACAGTTGTTATATTATTATTTGATAGCTATTTCGGCTTTCGCAGAACTGAATACGTTGCTATTTTTAAACTACTATAATGGAGTTCTACCAAGTAAATGCCAATTCAATCAATAAGTTTCTCACTGCACATGTTTTGTAATATAGAAATAATAATTAACATAGACGGACTTACCTTTTTGTATATGTAGGTATAGGTCATATAGTTTCCAGTCTTCGAACTATTTTATATCTCTAAATTCAAGTAAATGAAAATCCAAAATAATCAAGTCAGACTCTATTCTTGAATTAATTTCATTTGTTATTCGAGTCCCAGGAGACTATTTATTTTCGCATGGATACGCGTAGGTATGTTATTGTTGAAAAATGCACGATTATAAAAAAGTGTATAATCCAAAGCAAGGAATCGCCTTTTTACAATGTGCTCTGCACAGCTACTCATTAGCCCTGGGGTCGATTACTTTATTTACTCGTTTGTTTGTACCGAGAAGCACATATTACTTTGTTCACGTCAAAAACATGAAAACATTCTACTTGTGAAAAACGGCCGCGCAAAAAGCTACCCTTGTTAGAGAAAACACTCGCATAAAAATAATATTAGAAAGGATACGCAAAGCTTTTAAAATGTGTATTTTTATTAAATATGTATTTTTTTATTTAACTTGACTTTGAAGCATTTAAAAATACTTTAACTTTGTGAACGAATTCAATTATAAGTAGTATTTAAATCAGAAAATATTACCATATACCAAACGACTAAAAAGTGAATAATAAGTATGTTAAAGTATTATACAAAAATATACGGTATCTTTTCTAAGGATTTCGGGTTTATTAAATAGTTTTGTATTTTTAATATAATATATCTTACGTATGTATTTTCTAATAAAAAATACAACGTCAAATATTTTGTGCGGCATTGGTTCTGTATTTTGTTTTTTTTTTTAATATGTGAATAATAATAAGCAAATAAAATAATAAATAAGCAATGAATTATCAGTAGTAATTTCTTAAATTTCTCATTCATCTGTAACAAGAAATTGTATTGAAAAAAAGAGATAGGGTAATTTGACATTATTGTGGTTACGGAAAGGGTTTGTATGGTAATATGTATAGATTGTCCTGACAGCCTGAATTTTATTATTTATTTGCATATCTGATCAACTGATCATATAATTCCTAATACATGTTTTTTTATCCATGTTCCTTCTCAATGTGAAGCATTTAGAAAGCACAGTTTAAATATACAACAATAAGATCATTTAATAATCAGTTGTGGTCGTTGGTTTGTGAGATTATTGACGATCAAAACTTACCCAAAGACCACTTTTGATTTTTATCAAATTTTGATGCCAATTTGTTCTCTATTTAGATATATATACAATCAATAAATTTTAAATTTCAAAACCTCTCTAAATATAGAGAAAATGCATATTAAAAAACGTGTTTAGTTTCAAAACATACTCAAATCCCCAGCAGCTTTTGTACTCTGCAAGGCGCTCAATTCGAGTATTATTAAATGGGCACGTCTTTTTATTAACGCCGAGAAATTAAATTTTACAGTATACAAAGCTATTGTATTGAAGCTTTAAATAAATAACGTATACCATAAAATGTTTGTTATCTGCAAAACAATACTTAAATTCATTGGCCTGAATTATTTTCAGCGAATATTTTCTCAATTAGTTTTGTTCTAAAACTTTCAGTTAAAACTTTCTATTGGCAGTCTATACACTTTTATGTTTCGCTGCCACAGTCAACTACTCTTAAAATTTAGTTCATTGTAATCCCAAAATTGAGTATCATTGATGACAGTGTTAAATAAAATTCGCGAATTTTTCATGTGGCATGGTATACAAAAATAGAACTGACATTGGATTATACTTCAAACAATTATCAAATTATGCGCTTTTCCGATTTTTACGAACCGCCGCACTCGGTGCACTTGCTAAATAAAACCGATGCTTTATTCAACCGACTGCTCCGCTTATGTGAATCGCTTTTTTGTTTAATTAAGCCAAACGCGAATGAAATTTTGCCTTTGTTTCAGATTACCGCATTTTTTCGAGCCACTGAGCCGCGGAAAATATTCTAACTCAACCTCGGTTGGTTATACCATGTCCGAAAACCGCATTTATTTGCCGACTTGCCTCTTTGCTTCTTTTCGCAACGCATATTATTATCGAGGTATTGAAAATACTGCATATTTAAAAAAAATGTATCTTAAATAGGTCATATTTGCACTAATCGTCTGCTAGGAACTATTGCTAAAGTTTTTCAATTGATGTATTTCGCGTTGATACCTTGTTGGGGAGTACCAAAACATGTCGTTTAAGTAAATGACATGTTTTGGTGAGAATATATAAACAGTTTTTTCAGACATGAATATTGTTCACTTCTATATTGAAAAAAAAATCTCAAGTTATATAAAACTCTCAAAAAAAATAATTATACAATTTATTGTTTATAAATTTTAAGATTGAGAAATTCATCTACTAAACATAAAGAAAATACATAGGTTAGAGTTTATTCCAATTGAGTCCCTGAGAAGTGATATTTTAGGAAACATTAAGCTCGATGTGTTATGCCCACTGAGGTTATTTGGTTAGAGTTTGCTCTACCGACCAGGCGGGTCTGGGTTCGATTCAAGGAAGGGTCAATAACATATTAGATTTTTTCAATTTAAATAGAAAAAAAAACATAGCGATGTCAATTCTCCTCGAATTGATCATTAATGACTTACAAAAAATTTTCATCGAGTTTATCTCGTATGATTTTTTAACATCAAAATATTTGACGCGTTAACATTAGCTATAATGATATTTTTTAAATAAATAAAAATAATATTGAAATGTGAGAAATTACTTCCAAATATGTAATCCACAAAACTCTAAATAAACACTTGAATGTATTTAAAAGCTTAATAGAAACGTTTCACCATTTTTGCTAATTGACTCGCTTTGCTTCTCAAATGTGCAATTAATATAATTAAAAGGAATATTATATATAATTTATATTAAATATTTTGGTTTTGTTTTGGTCAAATAGTTAATTGAGCACCTTAAACAAAACCGGCTTTTGAGTTTAATTGTACTATAATATTATGGACATAAATCTTTCGTTCCATACATAGTTTCTTTATGATATTTTAATTTTACAATGTGATATTTATTCATCAGTTTATTATATTCAACTACAACGATAATAATAAGAGCATTTACTGAAATACAATTTGACTTGAGGACCTCACAAGTGGATTTAATCAGACTTGAGTCATTATACTGAACGATGGAATTTGCCAATAGACGGAGACCCGCATTACAATTCACAATAAAATATCATTATATTATAAAATGATCACAGCTGCATAAAGATTCTTTAATACAGGGATGTGGTAAAAGGTTTAAATTTATTAAAAAGTATATTTATTAAAGGTCATAAATATATTTATCCCAGTGTCTAGAACAGCCATACTCAACCTTTTTTTCCTCCGGGCCGCATTCCGATATTTGCTTCCCTACGCGGGCCGCAACATATTTATGGTAAACTCCTTTTTTTTCGGATAGGAGTCTAGAATATGGCCTCCCTATCTCAACAGAAGTTTTTTCTATAAGAACTTTTTTTACTCAGTTGCTTAATCTTTCTTTTTCAAAGAGAGTGGGTATAGGAGAATAAGACTGTCACATGACTAGTGGTTAGCTAATCACTCTCGCAACGTCCATTTTTAGGATTGGATGGGTGGGATGGAATTCAATAAATCAAAAAACCGTCCGTACTGGGATTCGAATCTATGGCCTACGTAACTGAAGCCAACGACTTTGACCACTCGACCACGCATTCGCGTGTTCGTAATTAATAAATTAAAAGTCTTCTTATAATAAACTAGAAATATACGAATTACAACTTTTGTCAAATATCAAAGCAAATAATAAAATAAATTATATGATTATTGTAACTAAGTTCACCAAAGGTACTCAACTGCATATTTTAAATTCTGAAGTGCTCAGCCTGATCATCTTTGGTATTTAGCCTAGATTCTGAAAAAGGACATTCGATTTTTCTTTATAAATTTAACACTAAATAAATAATTTTCCGTTTATCATATTTTATAGGAATAATTGTGGAGAAACAAAAAATAATCTGCACCGTGGATCGACGCACGTCTTATCATCAGCCAGCACGAGCTAAAACTGCGTAATCTGTAGGGTAACGTTCTTATTATTTACGCAAACATTTTACAGATAGTCTAAAAAAATATCCCTAGAAATTGCGTTTGTAAAAATGTCTGTTATATAAAGATTATATTTATTTTAATATAATTAAGCGAATTTAAATTTGCTATTAATTATTTATTTCGTCCAATGACAATTACTACCATCCTTTATTCAAAAGCACTTAAGGTAAAGATTTAATATTATTCAAGCAAGAAAATATTATCTATCCACGATTCGCATCAGTTCGCTTCGTGCGACTCGTGACTCAAGACTCGGCCGCGAGGAATGTCGGTCGCACCTGCCGCCTGCTACTCCTCCTTTCTGGTTTCCTGCCACGTCCGGTCCACCTCGCGACCCTCTTCTTACGAACGCCCTTTAAAAATGCAAGATTCTTTGCCCTGAGGTTGGATATCGCTCGCACTACTGATAATGGTATACTTGCGAATATCCTACGCGTATTTTATACACGTCAAAATAACCAATTACATATTCCAGTAAGTATTATCTATGTATATTTCATTAATTTCTCACAGTGGCTGAAATATACAAATTGTCGTAAGCATTAGAGCCTCTTATCCCGGTACCCGAGATCTCGTCCAATTTTGAGATCTCGAAATCCCGGGATTATAACAGTTCTAGTCCCGGGATATCGAGATTTAGAAAATTAGAGAATTTTGTAAGAGGAGTAAAAAAAGAATGGAGGTCCCAAGTTTTGTTTTATTTTGAGAAACCTGTAAATTCTTGATATTTTGGTTTCAAAATTCTGGGAAGAGTTAAAAATGTAAAGGTCTCACGTCGTTTCATTTTGGGAAATCCGTGAATTCCTGGAATTTTGGAATCGAAATTTTAGGAAGACCGATAAAAAAAGCCTCGCGTCTTTTCATTTTGGTTCCCAAAATTCCTTATTACACTAATAATTCAATAGTACAAAACAGGTATGGAGGCCACGGGCCCGAAAAGGTTGAGAAACAATGGTCTAAATGATATTTTATCACACGCCAATTATTTTGCTTTCTTAAATGCCAGGTCAGTATTCAATAGCTCAGCTGAGTAAATCCTATTGACAATTTTATTATCAAACAATAATCAGAGTTTCACGAAATAATGATATTTCCTTAATTCAATTTTAATTATTTATTAGAAGCTATTGTAATATTTGAGTGTGAAAAGATTTGAAATTGATTAATCCGATAAAGAGTGATAATAATACAGTTTAGTTTTGGACAGAGATCAAGAGCATCCAAAACTGTAATCATTCCACTTTGCAAACTGTTCATTTGCGATAAAATTCCACGTGTACAATGTTCACTATTCACGAAATTCAACTGCTAAAAATGTGTGCGGCAAGTGGGTAGACGGCCCACCCTGAGGACATGAATAATTTCATTATTTGGCCGCGTGAGTTGTAAGAAAGTCTCGCTCGTAAATAATGATTTGGAATCACGCGGGAATCAAATGCAGGACTTGCGGAAAGTTTGGTCACTGTGACAATTTGGTGCAAATTTACTCAGATTAATGACGGTGTTAAAATTTTATTCACAGTGTGCGCTGGAGAAGCGCTTTGCAGTACAATTTAACGACGGAAATTATTACTGTTGGTAGATATTAATATGTAAAAAAAAAAAGCGTATTTTTAAATAAATTGCACGAAAACAATTTATGTATTACATACCATATAAGTATAATAACGCAGTACAATAAATATTAATGTAATGGAGTAAATTTTTCGTAAACGAAATTAATTAACTGGGCGTGCTTGATGCAACATAATCATTGATTTTTAGTAGTTCGAATGTTGTACACTTCTTTACGTTTTTCCACTTACAACTCAAGCTTTATGTTTCGGCAACTCATGCTTTGAGTGTTTGTGTCCCACAAATTTTATGAGCGGTCAAAAATCTACATTTATATTTTTAAAATAAAGAACATTTTTTTTACAATTTATTTGATTTCTTTCCCAGCCTCATTGAATACCACAATATCTTTCTACCAATGCTTAGAATTGGTGACAGAGAAAAGTTATACTTAATCTAGTTCATCGCTTTTATTGATAACAATAGTTCAAGGGTTAAAGATCACAGGGATTATCTACAAAAATGCATATTTTGAGTTAAGCTGGGTATTTGCAATACCATAATTATATTTATTAGTAAAACATATACATTATAATGTTGGAAGCTCCTGTGATCGTTAGCTGTCTAGTAATGTCATTCGAATAAAAACAAAGTAAAAAGTTTGTTTATATTAAACATCAAACTATAAATCAAGGTTGTGGAGTCGGGAGCCATGAAAACGGTTATTTTTTTCTGAAGGCGGAGTCTGAGTCGGTAAATCAAAGCAAAATAATTTAAAGATATTAAAAAATCTCGCCACCATATTGATTGGTGAAATGTATTATACTAGAGTTATTCTAGTGACTAGTATGATCTGATGGTAAACAGAAATGATTCAATGTCGGAGTTGGTTCTTAATTTAAGACCGGAGTCGGAGTTTCTTTTTTTTACCCGGCTCCACAGCCCTGCTATAAAAAATTTTCCGATCTACATTAAAATTGACAGTATATATAAAAAAGGTTTTTGCATTGCTTTTTAATAAACGTTTTAGGTATCCAATCAGACTATAAAATCATTATTCAGATCATATTTTATTTATTATTGCAAACATAAACGGTTCCTTTATTCTTACAAATATGAATTATCACAATTCGTTTGCAATTAAAATAAAGAAAAAAAAATATATTAGTAGTATAGAAATAGGCTCCACGGGGCGTTGGATAATAATCATAACAATATCACCTTGAAAAATTCTTCAAAAGTTTTAGCATGAAGTTGTGATTCCAACAATTACTGTTTAAATAATTATTGTTTTCTATAAATAAAACCCCATGATTTTGTATTCATTGCTGCTTGTTTAAATTGTTTATACTTAGACACGTTTTGGTAAAGACTTAAGAATAAACAACAAACTTTATAATTATTTGTTTTCGCTGTTAGGTTTTTATGTTACTTAAATGTGACTAGTTCAAAAATATATTTTCTATAAAGTGATCGCTGTATTTATTGCAAGTAAAATCATTATGGTGTTGTGTAACTTTAATTGTAGAAAAAAGTCAACAAGATTTTTTTATAGTGGCCTTAAAATAACATACTCTTAAGTCAAAATCGATCAAGTCATTATGGAATGAAGTCATTCATGCGCTACATGTCATTATTCTGTTATTTTATATATTTCTTTGTTTATATAATTATTTGAGCTGAATATAATTTAGACAACATATATACAATGTTAATAATTGAAATGATATGTTTACGAAGAATAATTTAATGAAACAATAAAATCTGTTTACAACTATTTAATATTTATTTGGTTTACAAGATTTTTTAATTACTTAAAAAATAGCAAAGCTTTCAATTCAAAAGCAATTAAAAATAATCTTACTTGTATTTTATTATAATATAATATATTATTTATTAACAACCACGAAGCGATAGAATGGCAATATTCTAATCCTAATTAAAATACCATATTATAATTTATTTAATTGTATCAAATGCAGTGAATACAATACTGTTTACATGCTTACAGTGTAAAGAAAATAGCTTTAAATTGGACGTAATTATTAAGCAAAGGCCATCCAACCCCAAAACTGTCAAACTGATAAAAACTTGTTTAAATGTTAGAAGCAATAAAACAATTTTTTATACTTACCATTCAATTTATATTGATTGATTCAATGAAAAAAATCATCTGAATGTACTGAAACAACTTCGATGGAAAAACTAGGTTTTTTTTATTTGAATAATTATACAGTTTTTACCAGGGGGTTAGAAGATCGACCTTGATCATCTGTGACGATGACGATAGTGCTGATAATGGATATTTTTTTTATCAAATTTAAAGATTAATGCAAATATTAATAAATTAAAAAAATAAATGAGAATTTCTGACTAGTTAAATTAAAAGTCAGGGAAAAGAAAATAAATGCGGCCTAATTAAATAACTATAACATTTCTTGATTGAAATTACACTAACGTTGTACAAGTCAATAATATTAAAATAAAAATATAATCATATTGTTCTACTGGATTTTACTTAACCTAAATATAGTGAAAACAATTAAAAACTAACAGGTTTTTTTCCTACGAACTGTGCTAGTATTTTATGTTGAAATTTATATTTTTTTCATAAAATACAGCACTCAGGCGTTAAAAACTTTCAAAATTATACAGATATCATTCTAATGTATGCCATATCCCATGCCATGATACCAAAATGTAACGATCTACTTCGTTATAAAATCAAGACACGATAGAAAAAAAACGAAATCGTATTGCGGTGCAGGATGTATCGGCGGCAGGTGCACTTTTCTTCTACTTCTTAGGCAGGCCGTGATTTTTTATTCCCTATCGGGCCGTTCGTACCCGCAACACGGCACTGGTCGTTATATTATATTTTATACAATTCATTTTTTTATTATAAATGTGCCAAGATAGCTAGCCATGCCCGGGAAGGGTTCTTTGCTATCAAATAAACAAAACTTAACTGCATCACACTCGGTCAAAACTATTAAGACACGAAATTTATTTTTAACATCAATGATTGAATTTATTTCATTAGATTAAATTCACATACGCTTTTGTTTCAATGTTTGAGTAAGAAGAAAAAATAGGATAATAAATAACTTTATGGTGATAATAAAGTATTTTAGTTCTACAAATATTATTTCATATAAACATATATTAGGTAAAACGGAAAGAAATGACATTTTTTGTTATTGTGACTAAGAAATTTATTTCAAAAAAAATAATACAATATTATTCTGTTATATAATTCCCCTCGTTGTCTATAATCGTCCTCCACAAAAGAGGCAACTTTTTGATACCCTTTTCGTAAAACTCTGGTGACTTACTGGCAAAATACGAATCCAGGTGATTTTTCACCTGGTTAGCGTTTGTAATTTTTTTGTCACAAAGTGAATGCTCTATCAACTTGAAGAGATAATAATCCGAAGGTGCTATGTCCGGTGAATATGGAGGATGTGGCAGAAGTTCGAAATCAAGTTCTCTTATTTTTTGCTGAGTGATTTTTGCCGCATGAGGTCTCGTATTGTCATGTTCTAAAATCCGCCTATTGTTATTGACCAAAACAGATCGTTTTTTTAATAACTCTGCTTTTAATCGTTCTAGTTGAGCACAGTATAGCTCTGCCGTAACTGTTTGACCAGATTTCAACAATTCAAAATGTATTATCCCCGAAACATCCCACCAAACACACAACAAAACTTTTTTAAGGTCAATGTTGGCCGAGGAGTAGGCACAGGTACTTGATTTGGTGATAGCCATTGTTTTTTTCTCCTGATATTACTGTAAAGGACCCATTTTTCGTCCCCGGTAATTATACTTCTGAGAAATGGATCCGTTTCGTGCCTGGACAATAGAGAAGCACAGATGGTCACGCTTGCTCCAAGGCCGTTTGAGAAAGATTATGTGGTACCCAAATTCCTTGCCTGTGTTTTTTTCCCAACCTTTTCAGATGATCTTACACAGTTGTTATTGGACAGCCAATGTCGTGTGACAATTCCTTCACTGTTTTACGAGGATCAGCTTTCACCAATGATTTTAGGACACCATCGTCGATTTTGAGGGGTCTTCCTGTTTTTGGTTTGTCCTTTAACTTCCTATCACCACTTTTGAACTTTTGAAACCATCTAAAGCACTTTCAAAGTTTCAAGACGTCACCGTAAATGTCACAAATGGTCTGCGTAGCTTATTTTGGTTTTAATCCTTTATTGAATAAAAACAGCATAAAACAGTGCAAATGTGTTTCTTCAATCTCAGGCTTCTCCATTTTTCCACAATGGCAAAAAATATATAAAATATGTTGAAATGGAAAGAGTACACACAGAGCTTTAAAATGATACCAACCACGATGTGTTAGCTCAACGGTAACCGTTGACAAACAGATTTTAAAGTGACGCGCCAGAAAAAATGTCATTTCTTTCCGTTTTACCTAATACATATGATTGATGGCTATTTCGGCGTATTCCTTCATCACAACTATGTATGTTTAAGCTTGTATTAACTTAGCTATATATGTATACTGACCTACAAGAGATACACAATACATCGTAGAAAACATTTTAATTTATATTAAAATATAAATAAATATATGTACACATTTAAAAAAAGTCCCATTTTCATATAATTTGAAAAATCGGTTCCAAATCCGCGTAAAAAAGTGTCAAAAATTTACGAGAAAACGTAACGGTGCCTCCAAAATAATCGCGTAAAAAAAGGATTTGCTGTATATATTATCATATCCACTCCTTCGATATCGATATCCAATGTGAAGCATATGAACTTCTAATAAAGTGTATCTCAACAGAAGTGTTTCTACGAGAACTGCTTGTTAATCAGTTGCACAACCTTTCTTTTTTTCCAAGGAGAGTAGGAATAGAAGGATAGGGCTAAGACATGACTAGTGGTTAGCAAATCGCTCTCGCTACGATATAAATATTTTCTTTAATTTAGTCAAAAATGATCTCATCTAGAAAGAGCTATAATATAATAGCAGCTTAAAACCAACAAGCATAAATTATTCATAGCTTGAAAAAATGTTCTGGTTCCGAAAGAGTTAATAAAAATGTTTGTAAATTTTATTATTCTTCGTAGATATTTTAATATGTTCAATTCTCATAGGCAATAAAATCAGTATCACATTGTATTATTTCCACAAATTCAGAGCTATTAAAAGATGAAATATTTAATTTCGGACACCTATCTGTTATTCTTAATGCATTTGTATATCTTTTTATCTTTCTATCTTAAATTCTATTTTCATTACTATAGATAATCATAAATAAAAGATTAATTCATGAGAACCTTAATGAACGAATTTAAAACACACTTTTTTGAATTCGTTTACAAAATCAACATAAAATATGGGTCCATTAGTGATGAAGTGAGCCAAGTTTTATTAATGAAAAAAATGGATACGTTGTAATATTCTATACATCTAAAAGTATCGTTAAAGTGAAGAAACCTCAGTTAATACAGATTGCAAAAGTGTTATCTCTGTAAAATAAAAAAATGGAAAATACTAAGCAAATACGTGACTGTACTTAAAAGTCAATGAAAAAAGTTTTACCATTTTATTAATTGGTTCACTATTTTTGTATTAATGTATTAGAGGATTCTAAATACAAAAATTATTATGAGGGTGTAATTTGAAGTATCAAATTCTCACAGCTCTATTTTTTTAAATGGAAAACCAAAGCCCTCAATAATTATATTTGCTGCGGCGAAGCATATTATATAAAAAAAACTCATTTCTACTAAAACCTTTATTTATATGATCAGGACCGGTTTTGCTCACAACGAGTATTATGAAGTATTTTTAAAAAATATTATTAATTTATATTTTAACACTCCGCCGTAAACTTGATGGTGTGTAGTTGGAAGTTTTTCATTATACGAAAAATACATAAAAACAAGAACTTAGTCTTTATACTTACGTAATAACATTGAGACGAAGCTTATACCAGTGGCATTTTATACTCAAAGTAAAACAACAATGATACAACCGTGTAAATAAAACGATTTACGATTCGTGCGCTCGTATCCAATGCACTGCGGGGTATCAAATGCTATTTTAATAAATATGCTAATCGGATTCCCACCACCATTCACATCGAATGCTTGTTTATGATATCTATTTAATAATGTCATAAGAATGTTATTATATAGCCCAGTTTTTATATCTCGCTCGAACGGTATGATCTAGCTAGTCTTGTAACAGTCAGTAGCTTCGGTCGTGGAGGGGCTAATTTTCGTTTAGCAATACACCTAATTCTTTTACATATCGACTGTGGAAAGGAAAAAGGACGTAACCCACACACAGAAAATGAAATAAATGGAGTAAATGGAGCAAATTATGAAGTACATGGAGACTTCTAAACTGGTGTTTAATTGACATAATCAATTCATAATTAAAGAAATTGTCTAGAAAAAACATTTATTTCAGCCTTTTTTCTTGGTTTTAATTTTTTACAAGCTCATCTTTTTCAAACTTAAAAGTTAAATTTAGATACTAATTCGGCATTTGCAGCTTGCATCCTTTTGATAGAACATGTATCAAGTTTGATATATTGTGATTATTCGAAAAAAACCTATTTTGAAAAACTGTGGGTTTCGTCCTTTTTCCTTTCCACAGTCGATATGGTAAGAACTCTGAATAACTCTTCCAATATGAATAATTTTCTTCAGTGGAAATATTCTTTGCCAGGGGGTACCAGATCTATTTTTTTCTTTCCGAGCATAATATGACGAATGGAGATAACCAAGGTCTTGACTTCAAATAACCGGAGCCAATTCATTACTGATATTATGTTAAGTCAAAACAATTAGTCAGTACTGTGATTTTAAGTAAATTTGCATTTACAAAAGTATATTTGATTGCTCAAATTTGGCCATATAATGCATAATGCTGAACACATATTATACGAGTGTCGTTTATTGCACGAGGATCAGTGGCGGACTAAGGACACGAGAGGTCACAGGCGCAATAAAATTTGGTGGCCCTGTTTTTCGAATACCATAAAAATGTCAAAAAAAAATCCATGTAAAATAATAAAAATGTTTTTAAATTTCAAAAAAAAGTATATGGGTTTTATAATCTAAGGTATATTTGAGGGCTTTAATAATAACTAGTTTGGGTAGAAAAAACTGTTGGATGACTTCATTAGGAGGAGATTCTTTATATTGGAAGCTGACATTGCTAAAATTAACTACGTGTTTATAAAATATTATTAAATTTAACATCCATGTGGTACGCCACACAAATAATATAATATTTAAAAGCTTATGAGACATTTCCTTTGATTCAAAGGTTTATGTGTAGTAAATAATAAATCATTTCTACTTTTACTCTACGTGTTATTTTTTATCTGAATTTATATGATGGAGTTTGTATTTTTTATACGTTTGAGTTCTAGCTGGCTCTCTTTCAAATGCGATGAGAAGACTTTGATATCAATATTTGGTATAAATTCATTTTACACTCAACTCTTTTTTTACACGATTTTGAAATAGCATGACCCACTAAAAAGAACGAATACAATATTTTTACACAAATGTTTTAACACGATTTCTAAAATCAAAAAATACTGAAACAGATAACGGCTATCCTCGTAGTAATAAAATCGAGAAAATAATTTAACAAACAAAAGACTTTATGAGATACTAACACAACACGAGTCTAGAAATTTCTATCAATATGTCCAGTCTATCATAAAAATCCCCATAATTATATAAACATAAAGCGATAATACTAATTATTTTTATCCTATTTAAAATACATAATTATTATAACGAAAAATATTATATGTAATTAACTTATTGGGTTTTCATTATTAACTTTTTACACGATTTTCTTCACCAAAATTTTGTTATTTTTCAAATAACATGATTTTAAGAATTAAGGGATCCAGTCGTTTATGAATTGAATCTGTCAGTTCATCCGTGCACTTGAATGCCTGAAGATGCCGAAAGGCGAAACCCGGGTCGTTAGTGACAAAACTTGTGTGAATGTACACAATTTGAACGATTCAATATAATATGTTTCCACATCACTTTTAGGGTGCTCACTGTCAATACTTGGTGGAAAGGCATTATATTAATAAAAACACAATAATCCTTTGTACTTCATTCCACTTTATTTAATATGTCAGGACCGGTTTCGCTCATTACGATCAGTTGACGATGCTCGTAATGAGCAAAACCAGTCCTGACATATTAAATAAAGTGGAATGAAGTACAAAGGATTATTGTGTTTTTATTAATGTTTCCACATATAGTAGAGTAGATTTCATTTTTTTTTATTTAATTCATAGAAAAATTGAATACTAGATCCTTTTAATATTGAAATTCCACCAAGCACCTTCAGTTGAAATCTTAAATTATATTATATTGAATTGTAGGTATTAATAAACCCCATCTAAATTAGTAAAAAAATATATAAATTATTTATAAGCTTTTTTTAGTACTATGTCCGCATTCCTGTACCCGTACAGATACACCGTTTTTCATAATATTATATATTATAATATCACAAAAAAGACAGCGTGTTAATTTTTTAAACAACAATATTCTGCTTCTTTTTAGACAATTATGTCAAAACTACTCCGTCCGGTTAACAGTTATTTCAACGATGACTTATTATACTAAAACATACAAGTTATCATTGTTTCTATTTTCACTACATTATATCCACTGTGTGTAAACATTTTACAATATTTTATTATGTTCCCGCTGTTTTTACACCTGGACGTTTTAATAACGCAGTACCCTCTGTTGTAAAATTGTACTCAAAACATTTGCATATAGCAGTAAATATTGCTTTTATCTATGATAATATTCAAAACATATGCTTTGCTATGGCTTTGAATATTTTAATCAATTTTTACATGAATTTTTAATTGGTTACATAATTTTGTTATGTTGTTTTTTTTTCAGTTTTATGAATTTACCCATCCCCTTAAATACATATGTCTATTACCCATTTACATATCGACTGTGGAAAGGAAAAAGGACGAAACCCACAGGTTTTTCAAAACAGCTTTTTTTCGATAATCACAGTGTATCAAACATGTATTGATACACGTTCTATCAAAAGGATGTGAGCTGTAGATGCCGAATTAGTATCTAAATTTAGCTTTTAAGTTTGAAAAAAGCTTGTGAAAAATTAAAATAGAAAAATGACTGAAAAAAAAGGTTTTTTCTAGACAATTTCATTAATTAATATTAGATTATATCAATCAAACACCAGTTTAGAAGTATCCGTGCACTTCAAGGTTGTGTACATTTCATAATTTGCATATGGCTCAAAATCATCAAAACACGTTTTTTGTGCCTCCTGTAAAGTTTGCTATGTGGGTTACGTCCTTTTTCCTTTTCACAGTCTATATTGATTAACTCCACGTGAACATAAATAATATAACCACCATGCGGATTATTTGTCACCCGTCAACCACGTTGTTTCCTTTGCTGATATTTCAAGACCTGAAGATTATTCCGTTCGCCAGAACCACACCAGTCGGAAGTTAGGATTGAGAGTCATCAAGGTACTGCGTGATCTAACCAGCTATAGCATCGATCCTTGACCATTGACTTCTCATAGAGCTGTCTGGTTTTTATCATTGAACATAATAACTACATACCTAAGATTTTGATTGACTTGACATTTTCTTTATAGAACTTCATTACAATAGGGTCAAAAATATCAATGAAATTTGGTAATCAACATTTTTTAAAATTAGGTGGATAATTATTTCGGCTTTCCGCCCTCGTCAGAGCTATATTTAATGCTGGCTTAGAAGAGATATACAATTAATATTCTCATGATATATGCCTACACATTGATTATATTGAATTATAATGTTTAATTTGTAATAAATTTGACATAAAATAGTCTTCAATTAGTGTATATTTTTATGGTAATTTTTAAGCCAGTGAATGAAGTTAAGTTGATTTAAGGTTTAACATAGTTCGGAAAAAAACGTTACGGCGTAATAACTATCAAAATATTTTAAGCATCGATTTTTTTTAAAGCTAAGTGTGAGGAAATATTTAATATTCTAAAATAAAAGCCGATTGTTTTTCCGAAAAATCAATGATTGAAAATTTTGTTAAAATTAAATGTCTGTCATTATAAAATTGGACAAAAAAATACCTTCAATCGATTATGTGGTGTAGGTAGAGCAATTAGCTAACCACTTCTTCCGTGTTAGTCGTATTCTGTCATCCTTACTTTCATTAAAAAGAGAGGTTGATCAAATAAGTATCAAACAGTTCTTGCAAAATAATCAATGTTGAAATATCTTACATTAGAAGTATATGGACTTAACTTTGGGAATGGGCATGGTTAGATATAAAAAATATAAAATACAGGAATTAGTACAAATAATCAAGGGTTTTTTTGGTGTACCTATCGTTAAATTGACTGCTTTTGTTATGTTTAAAAATAATTATCAGGTAAAAACATATTTTGAAAATTAACTGGTTATACACATTGTATTATTTGACTCTCTCGTCGAAAGTATGAACAAAATATATCAATGTACGCCCCTCTGAAACGTTCATTCATCCCCGTCAAGGTCCATGTGATGTATGCACGCACGTAGGTGGATCATAAAATATTTGTATCACGAAAAAAGCGTCATTTATTATAAAGGGTTTATTTTTTCCCTTGATCGTATTGATACCTACCCTGATACGAGATACCGATTTCATTCTCTTCTCGCAAAGTGGCGGTGATAAATTTTATATTGAAGGTGCTCTTATTTATCCAGATGATTATTCAGGGGTCACCAAATGTTTATTGTAATCTTAAAATATAATAAATAAATAGTTTTAATTTTGGATGGATAATCCGAGCACTAGATTCCATCATCCTCGTCCTTCTCTTTTTAATAGTTTAAAGGTATTTTTTAAACTTATTTTTCAGGTAGAATAACTTTTTTTCAATCCATATAAGTAAATGCTCATTTGACTAGTCATTTATTCGTCACATATTTCGTATTAAAATTCTTCAAAAAGCCACTTTATTTATTGTTAGTTCAATAGTGAAGTTACAATAATGAATAGCTACATTTTTAACATACATTAATTTGCAATAATATATTGAATTTAGTTTGAGAATATGTTTCTAAAAGAAGCACTCGTCTAAAACGTAGGTGTTTTTATGGAATTAATAAATCCTACAAGATTTAAATAACCATGAAAATATGTAAAAAAGTCGTTACAAATAACAAAATAACATATTTTAAGTATTTAAATTTATATGTGAGTAATTGTTTTTATATGTTTTTGATCCAGCCGTGAATAAATATTGCCAAATGGAAGATCTAAATATAAATTCATGAATACATTAGTGCAGGTGTCATAAACTATGACCTGCGGGTTGTATCCGTGTCTTCAAACGTTTGTATATTATATATTATTCTCTAGAATTATCAATTTAAAAAGGATTTGAAATTTCGAGAATCTGGTTTTAGGGTAAGGTTTTGTTATGGATTGTTTTTACTAAAACACTTTATTATTATTTAAATGTTGTTTCAACTTTTTCTATAACCTAGTTTATACACTTTATAATAAATCACTTAAATCTTATTGAATCAAAATAATATCGATGTGAGTATTGAGGAGTTTCTACTAAGTTGTTCGGTCTTTCGATTTGAACTCTCAATTTAAACTGAAGAGAAACGAATTGAATATTGATTTAGTCCTTTGAAAGGTTTATTATTACAAGTTATGTCATAGAGAATTAACATAGGACAGAGGTTAATGTTGTGTATACATAACCGTTTTCATGGGGTAAACTCGAAATGAAGGAAGTTCCAAAATGTATTTATTGAGGCAACCAGATGTTTCCAGCAAGTGTAGAAGCAAAATAAAATTCCAAATAACCACAATCAAAAATATTCAGTGGTTCAGAGAAAACATCGCACAAGTGTAGTTTTTGTCCGGCTTCCCATATTGAAAAAAAATCATCCGACCCGAAAAAGATTAAACAATTTCGCTAGAGGCCAAGTTGAGAAAAATAAAACATTGCTTATTGAATATATTACCACAAGACTAAAGAGCTCGAAATTTACGGTTTTAATAATAGTTTCAAATTAGAAATCATATAAAATTCAGTTAGAGTACTATACTGTTAGGTTTGTCAAATATGCATTTGAATCCTTTGATTTGAATAACAACGATTGCTCACTTCTGGGATTGAGGCACGATTGAAGCGAGTGATACGTACAGTCCTGCATTACCTGAGGGTTATTTTGCTAAAGTATTTTGCGGTACGCGGTTTTGCGGCGTCTAATACTAAGCCCTTCATTATTAGATACGCACGAACACCTGTCCCATACGATCGCCTCAGGAGACAATTTAATATAAATACAATCACAACATTGTACCGCAAACTTATCCTCCTATTGTTATTTGAAACTATTTTTCTTACAAAACATCCCTCTAAAGGCCATTACACAAATTCCCATATGATTGAAACAAAATATTTTGCTAACATTACCTGGTACAGATGTGCTTTACGGAATAATTTGAATTTGTACAGTAGTTCGTACAGTTATATTTACATACAAAACTAGACATATTTTGAATACAAACCTGTAAATTGAGTACAGTCAACAAACTGTCATCTAAATTTTGGATTTATCAACGAAGAATTTTGAATGTAAATTTATATTTATTGTTTTTATCTAGTAAATTGGCAGTTTTAAAAAATATAACATATTTTCTTTGACACAGTTTTTTATCAAAATACCGAAAATCAAACAAAATATTCAAGTTGTATTGAAATATTTTTGACACATTACTAGCTTAATTTTTAAATAAGTGGAAAAAACCGCGCATTCATTTAACTGATGAAGCATTCATTTTAAGCTTAACAAAAAAGCTACGAAATTTCTTAGTGTTTTTAGTAGTTTATTGACGATAAAATAAATACCGAATTATTAATACCTGATGAAATAAAACTGTTTTAAATTTCATTAAAAAGTGAGATTATTGAATGAAAATAGTTATCGTATATATAGGACGATATTTCTTAAACATTATTTATTATATTAACGCATAAAATATAGGTTATATAAATTGTAAACATTGCTTTTTGTATAGGACTGAATTTAATTTTAAGACACGTTATTTTTACAAAAAAATCTAAGCAAAAAATGCTACTTTGCAAAACCCTACATCCAGTAAACTAGATTTTATCGCTTAGATAACAAGATAAAATATATCACATAAGCAGACACGAAACACACAAAAGATAGTTATAAAAAACAAAATGATATTGCGTGTATAAGAGGTCATTAAAACTTTCGAGAGAGTATAAATTAAACCCAATAACTGACAAGGCATCATTTTAAGAACAGTATCACCTGCCGCTAATAATATACCTGGCATTTTGGCGGGCTATGGGATTCGAGCAGGTATGCTCGGTTTGATGTTGCGGTGAAAAAAGTTGAAAGAAATACAGAAATATTTTTGATTAAAGATCAAAATAAAGATATTTTTTTGGGGCTGATTTCAATATTGTATTCTTTAATTCTCAGGGCATAGTTGAAACTCTTAGCGAACTCTTCCTGGGCATAGGTATAAGCACAAGCATCGCAGACTTTCTAAATGGACTGTGATGGGATGATTAAGACCTTCATTTCCGGGATCCCGTTCAATTTTGTGATCCCAAAATTCCAGAACTGTGATAATACTATTTTTTTTATATATATAATAGTTGATATCTTTTTCATCTTATGTCATCGTCAGAACTATAGCAGAAGGCATAAGCTGAAATGAGTGTCGTAACTTGTAATAAACAATAACTTTTGAAGAAGTGAAATTCTTTATTATTAATTGTTTACCTTATTAAAATAAAGTTCTTCTATGTCAATCAATAAGATGGAATCACATTATTCATTTTCACAGGAAAGTCAACATTATTTACTTCGCAAGACTTAGAAGAAATTTACTTCTGCTTCGATATGCATTCTCATAAATAATTTAAATACAACTGTTTCCGGAACTTAATCTTAATTCGCTGGCATCGGTTTCTTTTAAGTGAACCAAATCCTTTTTATTTCCGTTAAGAGAGAAACAAGTTCTCACGGTCGGTTCTCTAAAAGAGGATTCCAACATCCGTTAATCCGCGCCGTTATCGGCTGATAGCATTGCCAATGGCATTACATCCCTTAATCTGGTAGGGTTACTTTTTAATCTGAGATCTTCGCCCGTTCAATGGCTACCCGATTGGCCTCCCCTTAATACGGCTTTCGTATAGTGTCTTTAAATCGATTCTTATTCAGTAATCCTGTCTGTTGTTTGAGATTCTCAGATTTTTTTGTGAATACGTGAAAAGAAATTAAATGAACTTTTGGTGTTATGATCACGTGACTATATTATATTTGTATCTTGTTATCGTTCTGTAGTAATAAAAAATGAAAAATAATGTAATAAAAATACTAAACGTTTTAATCATTAAATACTCAATAAAATTCACAAATCTTTAATTTTTTTGTGTAAATTCTTTAATACGGTGTGCTATTCACTGCAGGTACCACAAACTACCGCGGTGGTGTGCTGTAATTTTATCGAGCTTTCAATATAATTAAATACTTAAAGTAAAACTGAAAGATAACAAATCGAATGTACTAAAGAAAAAAATATGGAATTTCTTTCAAAGATATAAATTTACAAAATAAAATTAAAAATTTCAGAAGAAAAGTAATATATTAGTGACATTTAAAAGAGAATCAATTAACTAAGAAGTCGTTTGAATTCTTGTTTGAAAGATCAAATCAAATACATGATTTTCAGTCAAAATATATACCGACTGTGGAAAGGAAAAAGGACGTAACCCACAGATTTTTCAAAACAGCTTTTTTTCGATAATCACAATGTACCAAACTTCTTACACGTTCTATCAAAAGGATGCAAGCTGCAAATGCTGAATTAGTATCTAAATTTAACTTTTAAGTTTGAAAAAGATGACCTTGTAAAAAATTAAAACCAAGAAAAAAGACTGAAATAAAAGTTTTTAATATTAGGTTATGTCAATTTAACACCAGTTTCGAATTCTCCGTGCACTTCAAGGTTGTGTATAATTCATGATTTGCATATGGGCCAAAATCACCAAAACAAGTTTTTTGCGCCTCCTGTAAAAATTGATGTGTGGGTTACGTCTTTTTTCCTTTTCAGAGTCGATATATTTAAAAGTTTTTTTTTTGTTATAAAAGTTTACTGTCTTAGAATAAGAAGCTTTTCACCCTTCAGAGGGATGTTACCAGCTCCGCAACAGTCAACTTTTTATAAATCCATAATAATTTTTCAATCTCTGAAGTCTAGTGGTGAGAATCATCAGATCGCTTTGGGCCCAGCAATGACAATCTAAAATAAGGATTTTTATATTTTTCATTATTTAAGACATGGATGTTTGTGATAAATTTTCTCTTTGTGATTTCTAAATGACTTACTTTATGATTTAAGGTTCTAAATATTTGATTTATTGGCAATTATTAGTTACTGTAATTTAAGAAAATAACATTCTTTTGTACAAACCCTACATTTTTTCTGGACCGGGACTGGCTTGGCTCGTTACAAAAAAATTCAGTAGGTGAAAATAAAGATCAATACTCTGCCAAATAATATCCTTACTCTCTTTGAAAGAAAGAGAGGTTGAGTAACTGAGTAACAATCAATTCTCGTAGAAACACTTTTGCATAATATAATATAATTTATCAAATTTAAATTATGCATAAATTCTTCATGGTCTGCTATTAAGTATGTAATACTTAGCTTGTACAACGACGGTAAATTTTCGTAATATCAACCTCATTACTTTACCATAAAATATTATAGTGTCGTATTGCTGCACCCCCAGGGCCAAGCACAAACTACTCCTTTCCATCAGGCTGAAGTGGAATATTGGAGAAATAATAAATGTCATCGTAAATTACGATTTTATGTAAGACTATCATTATTTCGCGAGATAGATTCGTTGCACTGCTCGCTGCCGCTAGCGTCGAATGCGGAATGTAAGAAGATTTTATTGCAACTGCATCAAAGTGCATTTCGAGTGCCATATTACTATTCAACATAATCGAAACATATTATGATATCAATACTGATGCCAACGTTATCAAATATATATTTTAATGCATTTCGCTGATATCTATTTACGAAACTGCATCTTATCATTTGACAATTTACGTTATTTCAAATCATTACAACCACTGATGATGTCAAAATAGCAGTATATTTGTTTACCATTTCTAAGATACTAAATAATATAAGCGAGAATACATCTTTATGTAACAATATTTACAGGGTCTGTTGCTGTGTGATAAATTTTGTCAGCTTTGTTTTCTTGGTTTCCGTGATAATTTTGATTTTTACTCAATTGATTGACGCTTGTTATTTAATCCTAAAAACGAATCGTTTCTAGAGTAACTTACTGACTATCAGTACTGTCTGATAGAAGAATGGCTGAACTACTGTATAAAAAGTTGTTTTTGTAGAATAATTTCAATGGTGACATGTCAAAATGACTAACAAACTTTGAAATACTTATGATTCTTATAATTCAAAAGTATTTCAATCTTCAAGAATTCATGGAAAACTGTGTCTATTCAAATCGATAAAATTATCTTGATTGTTTTCAACCTAACCTAGCTTTAAGAAATTATCTTTATTTGCGTTATTAATAAGTTCTTACCAAAGAAAAGCTTCAACTTTCCTGTTTAGTAAATACATAATATCTATAGAATGTTTGTATTTTGATTCAATTCAGAGCATTCGAAACGACTTCTAGGTGATTATGGCATAAAAACCGAATCCGATCACAGATTTCAAACTTCTAATTTTCTTAATTAACATCATTTAGCATTACTTATATCGAATTGTATGAAAGATCATTTGCTCATCAATTTAATAATGTGTTTTACTCATACTTATGGTATATTAAAATAGGGTTTTTCTAAAATATATTGGTTAGTCATTATATACTAGAAATACTCGATTACATGCTACAAAACAAATAAAATAAACGTTCAAAAGAATAACAACCCGTACTTTGAAATTTCTTTGTCTAAATATTTTGTTTAATATATAAACAAGATTATGTTAGTATAATAAATATTTGGACAAATCTTTGATTGAAATCTGAGCCAAAAGTATTTGGGCTGAGAAGAGAGATGCTTGTAGCGATGTTAAATATTGTTTACGTGATAATCTTAGTTGTCAATTCATAAAAGAAATTTGTATTGCTTTGTTTTTATAAAACGTAAAACCAGGTCTGTGGAGTCAGGTAAAAAAAAATGACGACTTCAACTACGACTTCAAAGAGTTTTTTCAAACATTTCATTTTAACTTATATATATGTATACCATCAGATCACCTTGGGTCAGTCTAGCATGCAGTGGCAACACTATGGACTATTTTGGTTTGAATACACATCATTAAATATCTTTTTAAAAATGAGTCGTAAGGTTTTTCCAACTCCGGACAAAGCCCCCCCCCTCCTCTGACTTCACACGACTTATATATACTACACATTTTTTTTAATTTGACCGAAACTGGGTTTGCTAAGAGAGTAAGCAATATCTCACCTGATGAAAATAAGTAATCGATATTTATATATATATATATATATATTAATTTATCTGTTATACAATGAAAGATAAGTGTATTCTTTTTAGAAAGATAATTAATGAATATAACGCTGATTGTCGTTAATGATATATTTGATAAATGTAATATCACACTTTCCGTGCTTTCAAAATTTAAAAGTACTTTTAAAAATACAGCGAATATAAAAACGTTAATATATAAAAAAATGTGAATAATCGTAAAATTCTACAATGTGAAAAAGATATTGATAACAATGTACGCATGTTATAAAGTAACAAAACATCGAAGTGGAAGGCTGTAAACTTGCGAAGCCTCTTTTGGCAGAGAAGCCTGCTATTAGCCTCAAAGTACATCGGCGTTGATACCAAAATACGCCACTTAATACAGGCTGTGTGTTATGGTTCTTACATAATTTTAGATGTACATATTAAATTTTGTTGTTCCACTGAAATGGTGATAGAACTTTGGCTTTGCAATTTCATAACGTATCATATAACTCTTAGTTCTTGATAAACATTCCAATGCAAATATCTGTGAGATATTTTTTTTATCCAAGGAAATATGTTTACCATCAAAAGTGTATAATTTTTTCATGCAGTCAAGGTTTTATGTAATGAAAATATTTGTCGTTAAACATTTTCTAAGCAATCACAAAGTCTCCAGGTATTTCTAATATTTATTTATAGGTTGGTTTATTAAAAATGTTTTAAATTGCTTCCTCTATATTATTCTTTTTTGTTTTCCCTATACGACTAGTAACATTGTTGTGGCTTTTTTATTTGATTCAGTTGACCGAATGTACAATATCATTTTTTACTTTTCAATAATTATGGTTTTTTTCCAAAGGAATGTTGAAACGGAGAGTTTTACTGTTGTTTTGATGAACTGAATAATAACTTTCCTAACCTCATCTTTCCTTTCTTATAAATGCTCGCCTTGCATTGATTAAAAAATGGATTTAGTTTCAGTCCTTTATAAGCAATATTTATGTCGATGCTCCATTTCAAATTATTAAACATAATCCACACTGAAATCCGACATGGCTTACTAAAAATAACTGGCTTACAAAATCTATTACTGTGAATTTACATAATGTTAATTTTCAAAAACCTTTTTTTATATTGATTTATGATACTACTTTTTAACTAAGCTTATTTTAAAAAAACGTCTTTAAGTTGATAAAGCTTTAATAAACAAGATTATATTTCGTTTACTTAAGAAATAGAAACATTTATTATTAGAAACTAAAAAGTTTTCAGGTGGATGTTTTGCTCACCGGTGGAATTACATACAATGTGGTCCGGTTTCAAAACGTATTGATTGCTGTAGACTTTACACCAAGAAAGGGTATCTTTGAAAGGAAAACCTTGTCACCCTCCACTCAATGGACGTGATATGGGTGTACCGAGGGAAGTAAGCTATGCGAGCTTTCAGTATTTACTTAAAAGGTCGCCTTACAGTTCCCCACATACAGCTTAAAGCTTGGGCGTAACATTTCGAAAAGGAAATGTTGCATGATTTTTTTAAAGCACGTTGTAAGTAAAAAATGTTTCATTTAAAAATATCGCTGTTTATATTTTTTTCCATATTTACTGTCGTTAAATTTTTAAGTTGCTTTTAAACAAATGTTAACACAAAAAATAAATTTTAAATATTAATCGGAACATGAAGACTTTGTTATTATCTTCAATAATCTATATAAAAAGTTTACTCGTGTAAAATCACAACGATTTTTCGATGAAAGTCTTTGCTTAGTACAAAATATTTCAGAGAGAGATAATTCATTGAAAATAAAAAAAATATATAAGCACATTATAAATACATGGGCATGTTAAAATGAACTTTCATTCTCAATACAATAAATGTGTAATTTTATCTCTGAGTTTTTTCTTTCTTTGAGTCATAAGCAGAACACATATTTTGTTGAGTGAGGCAGCCAAAGGAAACGGAAGTGACGTCATAAAACCTTTTTGACCTACAAAGCCACCCGCGACAATTGTAGAGGGACTTTTGGTAAGCTGTGCTTTCAAAGCAACCACTTCTACTGCACATTTGACATACAATTTCAGAGTTATCGTCTCAGTTTATTTTAAGTACCTCTGCTTAAATTTTCACACAAAATAAACTTTAAACTAAGCCCTCTACAATAGTAAAATTTAATATTTGCAAATTTATGGAAAATACGACGAAAAATCGCTCATTATGTCATGTTACTATTATTACCTTACTTATGATAAGCTTATAGCTTTTGTGAAAATATATAATTACTGACAATTTACATTGTTAATTGGTTACTTTTTTATGGAAACAATCGTATTAGTTTCTCAAAACGTTGATAATTTAATAACACTATAACATTCAGATTTTCCAATACATTTTCCTGTATCAAAAGAGAAGTAAAAAGCTTCGCAAGTTATAGTTTGTTAACTGAATCGATATGTATATTAATGTAACATATTGTAAACGGATTTTTAATAAATTTAAAATAACCTGATTAAAACGTATTTATATATGAAGAAAGAAAACATATTAAGTATATAAGTTAAAAATAAAATTGTAACAATGAAATCATCGTTTGTATGTTTTATGTCATTTTAGCACGCTTTGTAGATAAATATGTAGATTGTTTTATTATAATATGAAACTTATACATTTCCAAAATAAGATACTGTAAGAAATTGCGATGTTGTTCTTTTAAAATATAAGAAATATGAAGACATTTTTATAGTAAAAATAGTAGAAACTTTTACGGAAATTTTAAATAATTTAAGGAAATTCAGTAAAATGATGAAGGTTGCTCGAATTTCGGCATTGTCTTTTTAATGAAAGTTTCTATAACTCCTTTGCATTTATGAGTGGAAGGTAAATAATTTTCTATTTTTTTTTTCAACAAAATACTTGGAACCAAAGTCACGAAAAAACAATTTTAATGAATCCATGAAATTAATTGGATTTTTTATTTTTAGCAGTGAGTTTTCTGAATAATATTGAAAACATTACGGCAATTCAATTCGAATTTTAGTTCAGTATGGAAACTTAGCATATAATAATTTGAATGCAACTTTCCCGAAGGCGCTTCCAATAAGCTCAATGAAAGTTTTTCACCAAAGTACAAAGCTTCAGAGTGAACGTGTATGTTTCATGACACAAAACCTGCAGTCATCGATTTTATATATGTGTGACAGGGGTAACAAAATGAAACCTTTTTGATATTCACACTAAATTATTTACGTTTTATCCACTGGAATACCACGGGCAAATTGCTAAATATTGATAAGTATATAATGACATTATAAAATATAGTTGTTTCACAGTCAAAGTCTTAACATAATCAGTCATCAATGTTCAGTGTGATTTTACACTGTTGCTTTTAATTATCAATTGTTCACAAATATCATTCACTTAAATTTGTTAATTTAGAAGAGTCGTACTGTGTAATGAAGAAGTTTCTACGTGCCGCTCTCTAGATGATTCTCGCTCTTGTACCACACCGGCATGTCTTTATCAGGCTGACTATATTCCTTTTTCATTTTCAAATACTAGATATTGTTCAGCATAATGTTAAAAAACATCGCTATCACAATTCGGTGTTTCAATAAGACTTCAAGTGTATGAAATTAAAGCAATAGTTTCGAGAATTATATTTGTCGATATTAATCATGAACGGTCGTATGCAGAAAGATATAGAGCTACATTTTTTTTATCAGTTAGTCTATATCAGAATTAGGTAACCTATTGCTTCGTTGGTTTTAAGATGTGACATTTTCTGAGTTCAATACCTGTGCATATATCTAATTTAATATTTATAAATGTAGTCTTAAAGTGGAACTGGAAAAGTTTCCCGACTTTGATGAACATATATCGATATAAACACATTTTACTTTACGAAGAAGAATTAACGAATTTTCAACATTGAATGATTGGATTGAAACAAAAAATATTTAAAAATACTTTATTGTATAGAGTATAGACATTCAAAAGCTGTGCAGTACTGCTTTGCAAGTATATCCCCGAATAACTTTTACGTGCAGCAGAATCGTCGAAACTCTATTCTAGAGAACGATTCCCGCAAAATGATCTTTTGTGCCAAAGAAAGTTGTTTTGAAGTTATCAGTACCAATTACTGAGGCTCATTCCATCCCGCTTTACTTCTACATTTATATATCTATTGAACGGCAGCTTTCGTCTGGTAGTTTTCAGTTAATTTAGCTTTGAACGTTGCACAGCTGTAGAACAAAACGCTGCCTCTTGGACCGGAAGGTGGTATGTATTCCGCGATACAAAACGAAATGCGATAAAGGTATTTGTTCTAATAATGTTTCTTTAGAAAAGAAACAATAGAAACTATGCAATAACGTTTACCCTTGTTAAATCTGCCGAACCTTTCTTAAACCTGTTTCTGTGTTGCTTTTTATGCAATTCATTTAAGAAAAGACTATTGTATTTTCGTGTACAGATAATTATTGTTTAAAGAAAACTGTTGATAAATAAACAAAATTATATTAGTACAGAGAGTATTTTCATAAAAAAATTAAAACGAAAAGTTATTTCGGTAACAGGTCATGGATATAATTTAAAAATGATTAACACTTAAACGACGGATAATTCAAACATCACCCCTTACGATTGTCCAGTGAGAAATCGCAAAATAAGAACGATTTAGTATCACTATTCATCTATCAACATTGGCATATAAGCCACAATAAGTTTTAAAAAAAGTGTTGATTGAATTGGCAGTGACCTGGTAAAAATATTTCAAAGTATTTAGTTCTACAATCTTTTTGAAAATGAGTTGACAGATATTTCGACGTATACCTTCGTCAGAACTAGTTCTGTCAGAACTATTAGATTTTTTTACCTTATTAGTAATAAAAATATAAATCATTTTCATACTGGTGTTCTACACAGTTATCTGACCAAAAATAAGTATTCTTACTAGGACATTATTTATTAAATCAATGGCAAAAAAGATAATGAAATTCACCAAAAACTCTTTTTGCAGCCACTTATTCATTAAAACTATGACGTGGTAAATATTGATATATTTACCCTTACCGAAAAATTAACTGAAAATGTATGTTTTTTTTTACTTTTGAAATCTTAAAACTTTAAGCTATTTTTCCACAAATCGTCAATCACACACACTTTTAGGAGGTTCACTGTCAATATTCGGTGGAAAGGCACAATATTTCTTTTTACTGTATTTCCACTTTTATTTATCCAAGAATAGTGACGATCTTTTAATTACATGTTAGAGATGTTAAATATTTTAATTTGTGTAAATTTAGAGTAATTTATTCATAATTTCTACTGTAATTTGTAAATTATTTTCAATGCCAATTGCTTATTAAGTCTTTTCATTTAGATTTGTTTTTGCATAAATAGCACTGTTAAATTATATATCTTATCAGTTGACAATGCCGGCCACGAACGAAACCGGTCCGAATATTGATAAATAAAAGTGGAAATAAGTATAAAAGAATATTGTTTTTTTCTTAATCGTTAAGCTATTTTTTTTGTGTTGATACTTGATAGCATTGACGTGTGAACTTTTTTGCCATAATATGAAAAAAGGATTGCAATTTTTCTTTTCCGAATGGACCGTTTTTATATTCAATGTGTAACCTTTCAAAGTTGTATCATAGAAACTACTTTATGTTTATTTTAATAAAAACATTCTTTACATGAATAAGTGATTTGAATATTTATATATGTTTAAAATTGATGTCTGGCGCAACCAATTGAAATTATAAATTAAACTCAAACTTTAGAACTGGGTCTTAACGAACCAGTAAACAGTTCACCCCAATGGCAGTAAATATACGAACCGAACTGAATAAGCTGGCACTAACACACTTTCTACAGATGTCTAACTTTTAACAGTTTCAATAAATAGAAACTGCTAAGGAAAATAGACACGTACAGGCGTTTAACTGCACGGGAAGGAGCATAGCAAAAATTTCGCAAGGTGTTTCTGCGAGTATGCGAGCATTTAATTGCCGCGGACTTATAAACGTAACCGAAACTTGTGTCTGGAACATTTGAGCAAATTCAGAGAAGTAGAAACTTTCGCGAAATACTGCTCTTTAGAATGTAGTCCAATCAATGATAGAGTATAGTTTTGGACACTATATGTACATATAACAATATATAATAATTAGTTTTTTAGAGATATAAAAAAGTTGTTGCTACTCTTGAAATATTTTTTTTAACTGACGATTTACCATCAAATCTATGCTTGTTTACAAAGTATTTTGCTTAAAATGAACTTAACTTCTACGAAAATTTATTATTCATCGAATGATCAAACTCTTCTTTTTTAAAAGAGTGGCAATATAATGAAAGAACTTGATCAGGACTAGTGGTTGATTTATCGCTCTCACTACGTCCCGTTTTTAGGAGGAATAAATTTGAATCAACATAGACATCCAGTAACTGACCTTAACAGTAAATAACTATCAGGTTAACTGTCAGATTTACTTTTTTTGTGAAATATTTCATCATGTTTTGGATTTAATATATCTTCTATCTCTGTAGTGATCGCGCCTTCGTCTGCGAACGACGGTAAGGGATGCAATTTACAATTTTCAAATCTTTATCGATGAGGAGACTGAAGAACCTTGACGCTGGCGCGTCTGGACTGAAGCTCCATAAATTTGATATCCAAAAAAAATAAAATCAGGGTTAACTGTCAGGATTTACTTTTTTTTGTTGAAATATTTCATCATGTTTTTGGATTTTAATATATATGAAAGAAACGAAAAACAACTAAAAATTTTGAGAAGAGTTTTTTGTACTTTAGACACAGCTACCAAAACTTACAGACTGATAATAGAAAGTTTTTATTCAAATATATTGGTGAAGTAATCTCATTGCATTTACCGTACATAGTTCTGAAAAAGGAGAAGGAAGAGGGAATACGTAAATATTATTATTTTGCATACAAACTACATTTCTGAATTAGAGAAAATGATTGACTTAAGTTAGGTTACCAACCTAACCTAAAAAAGTTTTATTGTCGTAGGTCGTCTGAAATGCTTTATTTAACGCTACAATATAAGAGGTTCTTTCGTATTTTCATCGTATTTCTAACTCGTAGAATTGTGTTTATTTTATCGCATCTTTACATACATTTAAGTTAAGGATACAATTTTAATGATGACATTTTATTTTTTGAAATACTTAAGCCCATAGTTAGAGACTTCACTGCCCAACGCAACGAAACCCGTCGTCTTTGCGCTCCAACAATTTCCTTCAACGTTTCGCTGAAATTCAGTTACAGTTTTCAGCGCTCACTCTGTTACTTTACGTTCTTAGGGAACCTAATTGACTTAGCTGTTATACACTATACTGTATACGTTTTAACAGAGATGCAAGGTATTTTGCACGAGTAAATATGTCTGATTTAAGAACACTAATTGACAACGTCCTAGTTGAGCAGAAACACAACAAACTCTCTCTGTACATTCGTTTGTTTCGTGGTTCTTGCACAGACCTCACTCATAGAACGACTTCACTTTTCTATTTATATGTTAAATACTTTATATATTTGAGATTTGATTGATGTATAAAATATCAATCTAGTTAAATATTATATCGGGACATGTCTACAAAAATAAATGAAGAATATTTGATATTTTGGAATTGATCAGATAACTCATTTATAAAAAAATTGCTTCTTTAAAAGTTAAATATAAAAGTGCAGTGAATTATTGTTACGTGCATTATCAAAATTTTATAAAGTAATGAAATCTCATCATATATGGAGTGAGTCGTAGTACAATAGGAAGCGAATAGCTCTGTATTATATTTTAAACAAAACAAAAATATAAGCGACATAATTCCTTTTAAAAAATATACATGAGACAACAAAAAAGGAAACAACTAAATCAAAAACATGTTACCGAATTTGTTGTGAAAATATATTCATTAGTTGTCATCAGATTAAAACAACGATTGCATTTTATAAACTCTTTAAATGAATTTTGTACTATATTCGTTTATAAAAACTCTTTTTTACTTTATGGAATGTTTCAACATTTTTTTTTTTTTACCATGTCCGCTCCCAATATGGAGCATATGGACTCCTAATGGAGTTTATCTCAACAGAATTGTACTCAGTTGCTCAACCTCTCTTTTTCCAAAGAGAGTAGGAATAAAAGGAAAGGGCTTAGGACAGGACTAGTGGTTAGCTAATCGCTCTCGATACTCCCCGTTCATAGGATAGAATGGGTGGGAGGGGGAAATTCAAGACATCACATACATCCATACCCTTGAACAGAAATTCATAAATCGACTGAAAAATCAAATTATAAAACTGTTCGTACTGGGATTCGAACCCGTGAACTCCGTAGCGGTAGACAACGATGTAGACCACTCGACCACACAGGCGGCATTTTTATTTTATCTAAATTGTGATAATTTTCTATTAAATGATTTGCAAACTTTGAAAGAATATTTTCTTTTTAGACATATTACGTGTTTTCTAAATCTTACATTTAAGTTTTTCAACATTTAATAATTATCGATAGTACAGTTTTTGTTTACTTAATTTATAAACAATTTATCATTATTTATTAGCTTCCTTAAAATTTCTACAATAAATTGTTTTTTAAGTAAAGTTTTTAATGGGTCTTATTTAACAAATACAAATTGTATTCAGTTGATAATACTCACGACCAAAATATTTAAATTCGCTAATATAATATTATATAATGGCTTTCCACCAATGTTTGACAGCAAAATACTTACTTAAAAGTGATCACATTGTCACGTTTGACGTTTAGATTTGGCTGGCAAGTTTTTCCAGAAGTTGATAAAATCATTTCTAAAATAATGTCTTTTGCTTGCCAAAGCGGCACGCTTAATGTGTCTAGCCACTTCTATCTTAAGTAAAACAGTTTTATTAGTCACAATAACGCTGTCTTCACCTGCCTCTAGACCTTGGTTAATGGGTTAGTTAAGGCCCTACTTTGCTAATTATTATCCTTAATGATTCTGAGACGGTATCATTAACTCTGTGCATGCGATTTTGGTGCTGCGATTTTTCCTCGTACAAGACATTAATTAATTTACAGAGAAAGAGGGCATTGTTTTTTTTCAGTTACTCATTTCAACACATGTTAATAATTTCTACAACACAATAACTGACAAAAATGAATAAATGCTCTTATTGCGATGTTTCGTATAATAAGGGTTACGCTGTTATTATCTTTAAAAACAGGTTCAGTGTAAATATGCAACTCTATTTAACTAAAGCAACATATTTTATGACAGTTCAGAAATATGGTATTTATATAGGAAATATGTTTTATTTATTGATTTGGCATTTACTTGGTAGAACTCCATTATAATAAGGTAAAAATATCAACGTATTTTAGTTCTACAATTTTTTATATGTTTTGCGTTGATAGCTATTTCGGCTTTCGCCATCGTCAGAACTATGCTTAAACAAAAATTTTGCTCAGAGATATATATAAGCTCCGAAGAGATACACAATGCATCATATTATTCACTGTTAAATACTAATTCAAATTATAATTACAATATTGAACTTATTAAATGTGATTCTAGTGTTTCAAAGAACGATAAGCAGTCTGGGGTTTTTAAAAACATTAATTAGGATAATTTAAACTGATATTTATTATTAGTTATATTACATTAAATTTATTTACTATGGCTTTAGTGTTTCAAAAAACAATACGCAATATGGGATTTTACGGCTATACAAGCTATACGGCTAAACAGCTATACGGTTTTTAATGGTTACTGACTAATGAGCTTTTTGTCAGTTATGAAGGTTTTGATTTTTTTATCATGAGCATACATGTGAAGAATATGTTGCTACCTTTTCACTAATCCAGTCGCATTTTGGAAGCGAATCAATCTTACTACTTTTTCAATGACATCATCCATCTACGCTTACCCTTATATATAAATTAAATTATCAATTCGGTGGTCATCTAGTCCACACTATTCAAAGCGTTCATTCCATTTGCTTACATCATGGACTATTGGGTAAAAATGTATGGAAATATTTTATGTTTTAATTAATTACTCACGTATTTTTATAACAGTGCGAAAAGCAAGCAACTGATTTAATTCAATAGAGTTTATAAATTGATCCCTCTTTTATTACTTTATCCAAAAAGATATGGTTAATCAACTCAAACCAGTTCTCGTAAAAAATGTTTACATATCGATCGTCAAACAGCTCCAAACAAACAAATCAAATGATTTTCATCTGTGCCAAATATGTATGCATGTTATCAACAAGTGTTCACAAATAAGGTACTTAGATATCGTAGTAGGACATTATGAAATAGTTGTTAAATGATACTGATAATACAAAAGCTTTATTGAATTTTAAAGAAGTTTCATTGACATTAAAATGTTTTGGTGTCATGACCTCTCTCTGAAAAAAAATTCTTATCTTTGTAGGATTAGTTATCGAAATCACCCGTTTGATATATTTTAATTTTACGGTATTTTATATGAAATATCAAATCACCGACTTTTATTTACTTGCTCAGTATCGGAATCCCTACTGATCGTATTTATTTAAGGTACCGGTATTGATGTTTGCAATACCGGTATTAAATATGAAATGCCAAAGCCTGTATTGATATATTCGTCCGATATTGCAATCCCTAAATATCTAAAATTGATAAGTGAAGTAAAGTCAAGGTGATTTACACGCTGCGTGTATGTCAGCTTAACTTGCACATGTACACTTAACTTCCGTCAATCTCCTCGTATCGGGGGCGTTTGTCTTCCATCATAACCTCATTTATTCCAGCTCGTCTGACTTCAAACGGCGTCTTATTTGATTAGCGCACTTGAATATTCAACCACCTTGATTTATATTTGCATTACGCGCAGCAGTAATTTAAATAACTCTTTGATTAATAATTACCTAGCGTAAGCGAAACATTGCGAAAGTTTTGTTTGCACATTTCATTTGGGAACTGGTTCTGCGAAAAGGCGTGTACATTGTTTCTTGCTATGAAAATATTTGTACAATTGATAATTTAATTATAAAATGAGCTATTATTAAATAATATTATCAAATTATTTCAGCATTCAAAATAAATCGTAAACCATTATATAATGTGGGGCGAATTGTTATATCGTTTGTTGACTTTTAAGGAATTCACTGTCAATTCTTGGTGGAACGGCATTATATTTTTTAAAAATAGCACACTTTTGTACTAATTCTACATCGTATGTTATGATAAGAACCATTTTTGCTTTTTGATTAAGTATTATCAATTGATAAAAATATAAATTGATTTATACAAAATTAAATAAGACAAGACAATGTTATATATAGTAAGACTATACAAAATAAAAAAGTATTTATTATAAATATAATATTAAGTTACAAAATAATAACAGGGTGTAACAATCAGTGTTTTTATTTATTTTTAATTAAAAAATAATAAATACTGAATATTTAAAAAATCAAACAAAATGATAGCTTGCAACTTAGTATTATAAAGTTACAAAGCAAAAGATAATCATAAGTAAGTTAACATTAAAAAAGTTCTAGTGTCGTGTAGGAAGTGCATAAAATAATTGATGACTTCGACTTTTTGAAAAATAACAATTAAAAAACTCTCCTAAAGTTGGAAACTTTTAAAAGCATACCACTTGTAAGAACCTCATATTTAAGCTATTCAAGTATTCTCAATGTTTTTAAAGATATTGAAAAAGGGAGTAACAAGTATCAAACGTTGCGCTAAGAGCGCTGTTAAGTGTTTTGTATAATGTGCTATAAGAATATACCGCTATTAATGTTCCATTTGCGCACTTTCTGGTGCAATTACCTGCAGGAGTTCTTTTATGACAGCAGGGAAAACTTGAGATTGTTAGATATTCGATGAATATGTAATCTACATTCAACATTATTTAAATTTGTATATTCAATATGGTGAATAATATGTCTGTACAGTGAAAAACAAAAATGTTTATATGATTATTTCGTAAATATGTTTTTCATTAATTTTTAAATCAAATTTGTGATTTGTCTCAAAATTTTCACCACGGAAACTAGACAGTACTTCCAGTATCTTGTAACATATTTTAAATGTATGTCTAAGCTAAATAATGTTTATTTAAATAAGGAAGCTTATACAGAACAAATAAATCAATTTATTTATTTTGAAAACATACCATAATAAAATATAGAAATTTTGTGATACTTTTTCAATCAATAATTATATCAATACTGCAATTTAATGATGACTTTTTTGAGGAAGTTTAATTAAAAAAACAGTTTTTGTGTGCCTTGCCTCCGTTTTCAGGGAAATTGGTGATGTGAAAAAGCAATACCTACTAAGTTTGTTAAAGCTCTTTCCAGGGGTGGCACTACCACCATTGTAGACTTATTAAGCATTCCAAAACACATTAAAAAAAGGATTTTACAATTAGTTCGTGGACTAATATGGTTTTTTTTATAATATGAAATAATTTCCAGCTATTTTTTAACGTCATTTAACTGTGTCCATTAAAAATATTGATCGTTTGAATGTTGTAATATTAATGGCTTATTTTATTGAACTATGTGTTAACTATCAAAGTTGTGTTTTAGTCACCCATATGCACCGTAGTCCTACTACGCCACTTTTTATTTTCTTTTTTTATACCATAATATCAGACAATCATAGTTAAGTGCTCTATTTTTATGTGTAATGACAATACTTGTTTTTGTTGCTTTATTATTAACAAAACTGTGCCTATTTCTTATAAACAGATGGTATAATTTCATGCCTGTGTATGTGTTTCTAGATTATATAACTGACTGCTTTCGTGCTTTAAAAAGTCAAACAATTTAAGATTATACCATTAATAATTAATTTCCAATGGAAAATTCACGGCAGCAAAGCAGTTCCAAAAACTTTTAAATATCTCAACATTCAAAAAGGTTTTGCGGTATACTCTGCCCTCTGTGGGGAAACACTTGAGAAAATACCTACCCGCGGATCGAGCGATCAAAGTTTTTTCAATAACCCCCCTTAAAAGCTTGTTGCATTGTTTTATATACTTTTGTGTTTTTGAGAGTACGCACTCCCCTCCAGCTTCGAGGAATGTTTTAGTTTTTGCGTTAAAAGCTCCGCGGCTAACACACAAGTTTGTGAAAAAATTTGAATCGAAAGTACTTTTCAAAAGTTTCCAGAATTACGGGAGGGCAATTGAATACGTTTGCTTAAAATCTTAGAGGGTGTATTGTATAAGGGTTTCTTTGGAAATGTTAAGGAATTGACTTTAATTTGAATTCGGAATTCGGAAGTTTTTTGTTTTGGTTTTGAATTGAGTTCTGAACTTAAATGAAATTGTCATCAAGTTTTCTATGCTTACACAAAAGTTAATCTTTTTCAACTAGAAACTATTTTTAAGCCCCTACAGATCTGCTTTAAAAATGTTACTCTTCCTTTTAATGTCTCGACTCCTGTTTTTTTATGTTATTTAATCAAAAGTGTAAGGTAATTATTTTATTTTCTTAATAAATGCTACTACGTTTAAATTGGATATTACCCGTTTTACTAAATATATGTTTTCATAATTATAGCAAGTGACCGATGGTCTGTCAAAAATTGCATTTAGTAGAAAATTCCAGGAGAAAAAAATCACAACCAACCAAAAAACTTAAACACAAAGTATTATGATCGCTAAATGTAACTGGCTTCTATGTAGTCAAGTGGTCAACGTTGTTGGCTTCGTTTACAGAGGTCACGGGTTCGAATCCCAGTACGGACTGTTTTATAAATTGATTTTTCAATCGATTAATGAATTTCTGTTCGAAGGCATGGATGTATATGATTTTTTGAATTCTCCTTTCCCACCCATCCTATCCTATGAACTGGGCGTATCGAGAGTGATTAGCTAACCACTTGTCCTGTCTTAGCTTTATATGTCTATTCCTACTCTCTTTGGAAAAAGAGAGGTTGAGCAACTGAGTAACAAACAGTTGTCGTAGAAAAACTTTTGTTGAGATGAACTCCATTAGGAGTCCATATGATAAACATTGGGAGCGGACATGGTAAAATAAATGTAAGTATTACGCAACGTCTCGTGTGAGCGAAGTCACTTCGAACAGGATTGGAACGCGGCTTAAAGCAAAATAAAGCGAATCAAAATATCAAATAAACTGATCGCGGCGTGCTTATACGATGCCAACTAAATAGCTGAATTAAATATACGTATACTATACACTTAGTTAAACGATACTTTTAAGAGATACACGTGTTGTATTATGTTTACATAGTTTATCTACAAATTTAAAAATATATATAACACTAAAAGTAGCTACATCAAATAACCCACGTGCTGTTTTTTTCCAATTTAAAATATGAAATATATAAAATGTATAGATGATACGCTGGATTGAGTTCAATTTTTAAAAGCATACCTGTTTACTTTAAAGAATTTTTCATCGAAATCGTTAAAGTTGAAATATATTTGTCCGGCGGTTGAATAAGAATTGCCGTGCAGACGACATACAAAAAATGCACTTTGGCATTAAATAAACCTACGGAATTTTCTCTGGACTTTCCATTGAGGAATGTTTACCAAAGCTTTCTTTGAATTTTCCATGCCATCAATTTTTAAATTTCGGAGTGGACTTTGGCCGCAAAGAGATCGAGGGCTTTCGTATACAAGTCTTTGTATAGATACCGTCATATTAAGTATATTTTGACCTTTTGATAATGGTGGATATATATTTGTATTTTTTATCATTGAATTATTTACTTTTCAAATATTTGTGATAACTTTGTTAACGTTCTTTTGTAAACATAAACTTTTCGGTGAAATATATATTCGCCCGCTGTGGTCTAGTTGGTTAGATCTTGTTCTATAGATCAAGTGGGTTTGGGTTCAATTATCGGTAAGGTGAATGTCAAATTAAGGTTTTTTAAATTCATATTTTAGGCGTTTGGACGTGGGAGTATGTGATGTCAATTCTTCTGGAGTTGATGTTGAGTGACTTAAAAAATACCATCGAGTTTATCTCGTATGATCATTCTACTTGAAAATATTTGGTGCATTGGCATTAACTGTAATGCCAGATATTTTATAAAATAAAAAAAGTATTATAAAGTAAAAAAACTAAAAAAATATATTTATAGATAATAAAATATAATAAACATTGAGTAACATAAGATTCTAACCACAATGTTTTTTAATGGTTCGCCGCTGACAAAAAGCACATATTTCTTTTCAAAATATGAACATGGAACTTCACAATAAAAACTGTAGTAATTCCAGTATTAGATTTTTTAAATATATTTTTTTGACAATAATTTATTGTACCAATTTGCTTAAAAAACAGTTTATTTTATTTTATGTGCTAGTACGCCAATGCAAATTTATAGGCAGAGTTAACAATGCTGTGATGAGTTAAACCCGTCCTGATTTTGAAATTGTGAAAAATGTACAAAAAAGATTTTTTTTAAATAACCTTCCAAGTTCGAACGTTTGTCGGTAAAGTAACGACATTTTAAATTTGAAAAAAACAGTATTTTTTATCTTTTTAAAATTTACTCTACTATTGATTTTTAATGAACACATATTTTTAAATATTTAAAACAACTATTCTATTTTCCTGATAAAAAATTATTCATAAAACTAAAAGTTTATTTAATGACACGCATAAAAAATATGAGGCGCTTTGTATTCTGCTAAGACCTTTTAATACATGAAATACAGTGGAAAGCTACTTGTGCATACATTATCATTCCTCCAAGGCTTGTTTACTTACAGTTACCTTCGAAAAGGTGTTACAAAGTTAAAATATAATTGAAGTTAACATTAAAAAACGTTTTAAAATTAAATAAACATAAAATAACAATTAACTGTAAACAAATGACTGATTTGATTAATATTGTTTCATTTTTTTACTAACGATTTTCACTGTCTTTAGTCTTGAAAAATATCAACGACTATTTCATATTTTATAAACATCATTTTAGCGAAAGAAAGAATTTTGATATTATTATAAGGATCGGCATAATTACGATCTTCATAAATATTTTTTATTATAGTGTTTGATGAACTTGAAGTATACTATTCCAGTATATATATGAGGTCCAAACAGAGTAAATTATATGAAAAAGTATTATAAAAATGTCATATTTTAAGTCTAGAAATACTAAGCACCTTTTCATGATAATAATAATGAAATATCTTACAAAAAGTAACTAGGTATATTTTTTTAAAGCACATGTCATCTGTTATTGGGAAAAAAATGATATTAACATGCAACTTTACAAGATACATTAAAAATAATGAAAATGAACAACTTACATACATTTACTAAAGTTTTCTTTTGTAGGGTATTACCAAAATGGTTTTAGCAATTTCTCGCCTTAATAAACATAAGCTCAACATTGAATCAATATATTTTTTTTACTGTAGATCCAATTCAATATTATTTGGGATATTAAATTCAATAAATCTGTCACTTAATATTCAGTTCAAGCATACTAAAATATGTATTTGTTTTATAGTAATACTTCAGTGTATTGATACATTTTTACTAGAATCGTTTATATAAGCTCATTTAAAATATATAAACTTTGAATAATAAATATTTTTTGTGATATTAGTTCTTAAACATTTAAAACAACTGCTGGAACATAAAGCAGGTGGCGTGCTACCCGCAGATAAAGAAACACAGGTGTCGCGAAAAACACCTCAAGGATAATTCCAGCACCAATTCGTCTCCAACGAAAATTTTAAATATTATCACTGTTTTGTTTTTGTGTACTTTTTAATGGATTTTTTTTTGACAGAAAGTTTATTTGATTTCAGATTAACAATATAGACTTAAATACCCAATACCAACATACTACACAGTCAAGAATTTTATGATTTTAAACGATAAATTGTCACGATGGAATTGACAAAACATCTTCAAAATGAATACTTTTTAATTACTTGAACTAACAAAGATTTAATATTGAATGTCAATAATACAGCTGGTAGACTTTGAGTTACACAAAGGCAAGTATAAACATTAATACCATTCCAAAAACATATTATGCGGAGTATGAATTAAATGTTTAATTACAGGAGAAATAAAATTAATAAAAAGATGCATTTTCTGTTCTTCAATTTGGATTTCGTCTCGTGTTCATTTAAATGATAGCTACAAATTCCTCAACATAAATATTTTTTTATTGTAGTATAGTACCTAACTGCGATTTTATTTAACATTTTTTTTGTTTTAATTACATTTTAAA
This sequence comes from Himalopsyche anomala, assembly GCA_031772345.1. Classification (NCBI taxonomy): domain Eukaryota; kingdom Metazoa; phylum Arthropoda; class Insecta; order Trichoptera; family Rhyacophilidae; genus Himalopsyche; species Himalopsyche anomala. The sequence continues at coordinate 4,982,678 of CM062824.1, read as the reverse complement.
GGAAAGGCGGCATTTTTATAAAGAGGTTTCAAAGATATTTTAAGCATTTTTCATGACAGTGACATCAATAAATCATTTATCATTGCCCGTTTTTCTTTCGGAAAATTTAAATTTCATTCGATGTTATTAAGAATATTCCTACGTTTGGTTTGCTCTTCGGTTAATTAAAATTAGGGCATACAATACCAAAACCTCATCCAATTTTGTGATCCAAGAATCTCGGGATTGTGATAGCACTGATCCCGGGATTTCGGGATTGAGAAAATTGAAAAAAGTTATGCAAAGGGTAAAAAAAGGATCCCAAATTTGTTTATTTCGGGAATTCCGAAAATTTCGGGCTTTTCGTAATCGACAAAAATTGGCTTTAAAAATGTCAGCATTTCAAAATTGCTGAGCAAAAATTTCTCTCGAAAATCAAAAATTTCACAGGGATTGGAAAAATTGTCAATCTAGAAATCCCAGGGTCATAAAAAGGGTCCGGGATTGGATGCTCTAATCCAGATTATTCAGCTCCAGATTTTTTTTCTGTTGATCGCACATTACCTACTAGATCTTGCTTTATAGTACTACAAAATGTTTGTTTTTTTAGTATTTCGGTGATGAATTTTAAGCAAACGATTTGCTAGAAACGCCATCTTCTGAGTCATTCATTTGCACACCTAAATAATTTATGATAAGCGGTGTGTCTCAGCTAAGATAAAGTTGGCGGTCGACTCGGATTTTGCGAACAAATATTTAATACGTATTCATGTTCTGTTCTCGACTATAAGACTCCTGTGTATTATTATGATAAATGCAGTCGACTGAGCTAATTTTAATATGTACAAGTACTAATGAGAATGTTGACTCGAATAAACCATTGTTACGAACCAATGTTTATTGTTTTGTTGGAACATTAAGAATAATCACCTTCGTAATTTTTAACAAACTAATTTATAATAAAATAATAAAAGATTTTTAGTACTTTTTCCACTTAAAATTTATTTGATCAGGACCGGATTCACTCCTCGCGAGCATTATCAACTAATAAGAAAAATAAATTAAACAGTACAAGTTAAAGTGCTAAATATAAATACAAGTTAAAGCGGAAAAAGTACTAAAAATCTTTTTTTATTTTTATTATAATGCCATTCCACCAAGTATTGACAATGAACACCTTAAAAGTGATAAACTAATTCATTTGTTATGGTGAATTTTGACATTAAAAAAAGGGTCTCCAATTTATTACAGTCTTTTTGTCTAACATTTCTTTTAAAGAAAAAAAATAGCATATTCAATACTATGTAAGTATCTTAATTAATTTTGATATTTTCAACATTGGCCAAAACAAACTACAAAATTTTACATTTAAAAAAAATGAACTACAATAGATTAAACCATACATTTTACTCGTATGGAATAAGAAGAAAAACTCATAGAAACTTTTTCCTTGTGAAAAAATGCTGTCGATATATTGTAACTATTTGTTATTACTTTCAACTTTTCAAAATAAGTAACACTTTGGATCACAAAGACACTTCATTATTTTAAAAACTGTATAACTTTTCACTTCAGTTGAACTTTGCGCGTACTACAAAGTGGGATAATATTTATAAGGCGTTCGGTGTAACGCAAGTTTTCAATATATCCACGATTGTCAGTTTATCACCTTATGCGCTCACCCTACTTTATAAGTCATAATACATTTTATGAAAGGTATCATGTATTTTCATAAAATTTGTTGTTGAATATTTCAGTGTATCTATAATATATGAAAATAAATAGGCCGCCGCAGTGAAATGAAAATTGCTTAATAAATGCACTAGGGGAAATCACGACTATGTGTGTTGAATGAATAACATATTATTTTAATAAAAACACAATATTCCTTTGTTCTTTATTCCACTTTATTTAAAAGGTCGGGACAGGTTTCACTCATTGCGAGCATTGTCAACTGATAAGAAATATAATTTAACAATGCTATTTATACAAAATTAAATTGATTTAAAAATATGTAAACAACAATTGACATTGAAAATAATTTACAAATTACAGTATAAGTGACTCTATAATTACATAAAATTAAAATGTTTAACACCTCCAACATATAACTAAAAAAATATCACAGATTAATAAATTTTAAGTGGTGACTGTTAGTAATTACAAACATTATTAAAATTTGGGAAATTGAAGTAAATAACTTAATGATATTTTTCTGTTTTTCACACTTCCAAGTAATAAATATGTGTACTTTAACAAAATTGACAGCCATGAAGATTCTGAAAAAGACATCAGACTCCACAGCTCTGGTTTTGTCTCTGAAAGGCATCTTCAGATAAACGTTAGTTTATTTATTAAAAAATAACTTGATAACAGTCAGTCTAAAGGGGCATAACCTGAATCAATTTGTAACACAATAGGAGGAATAACAAATTTATCGGAAGAGAGTTGATATTAAAAATGAAGTTCTACAAATTTACTGCCGAATATATTGCTAATGCATTCATTGATCATTCAGATTTCTTTAATATTTACAGAAAAAAATAAAACTTTAAACGGCTCTTTTTTAATTGACAATTTCAGACTTACAATGTTTTACTGGGGTTGCGATATATCGGAAATGAGTTCGAATTTTGAAAATACTTGAAGTATATTATATTCCATAAAATTGATTTTGAAAACATCCACCCCACTTCTTTGGGTGAACTAGGTGCTCTATATATATCCCTGTCGCAACTTGTGGAAACTCGAACACTACCTGGATCCCTGTGGTCACATTAAATTTCCATTGTCCCCGCAGCGAATTCACTGGCAACTATCCAGAGAAACTTGTTCGCTTTAAAATAGTGCCCAATGTTTTATTTCTTGTCACTACACGAGTTTTCACATTACAGATATTATAGATAAATTTATTTAGATTTGCTGTTCATTAGAAGATTAACTAAACTTAGAGGCACGCATAAACTTATATCATGATGTAAAATACTATACATTACCTACTCACAGTATGATCGATAATTTCATTATATCCGTATTTTTATAAGATAAAATTAATAACATACGTGGTGTAGTTGCCAACCTTGATGAATTCAGTGAGGAATCTCAAGTACCAGTACGAACAGCATTTGTTTAAAATCCCTCTCTACCTTCTAGTCTTAAATAACAATACATAGAGACAGTGATTTTCCCAACCACTAGTCCTGTCTTAGCCCTAATCTGTATATCACGGTTTCTCAACTGAGAGCTATAATAGGGTGTCTCAAGGGGGCACAGAGAAAAAATAATTTTGGGGACACCATGGCACAGTTTTGGGGGTCACGGGCAAATCTTGGAAGAGCTAAAAAAAAATTCTCGCGTCTTTTTATTTTGGGAAATCCGTAATTTCCCGGGTAAAAACTGCCAATGAGCAAAATTATTGTGGAATCTTTCAACTTCTCACATCGTCTCCTCAAAAAACTATGCTTATATAAAAAACGGGTATAAGGGAAATAGAAAAAACATGAAGCTCAAAAGGAGCCACGGGCCTAAAAAGGCTGAGAAACTATGCTGTACATCACTAATCTCTTCGAAATAAGTTTGGTTGATCAACTGAGTAAAAAGCAGTTCTCGTAAAAAGGTCTGTTGAAATACCTGCACTTCTTTTTCTTGTTTTAATTTAAATTTTAAAATTTTAAAAAATATCATACGAGATATACTCGATGAGAATTTTTGAAAGTCACATGAGATTTAACTCAAGGAGAATTAACTTCACAAACACTCATGTCTTAGATCACAAATTAAAATTGAAAAAATCTAATTTGACATTGATCTTACCGGGAATCGAACCTGGACCCACCTGATCGGTAGAGCAAGCTCTTACCAACTAGACCAAAACGGGCGAGGCCATATGCTTATTATATTAATAATATTATAAACATGTTTTTTGAACATAGATCAAGACTATTTTCATCCATCACAATAATTATTAACTTACTCATTAACGGTAAAACTTACTGACTTATTTAAGGTGGTATTAATATAACTATTTTCCACTAAGAAATGACAGTGAACACTGTAAGTAAAAGTGAATGTATCATTATTTGAATAAAAACGTATATGTATTTTACTTTGGACATTGTAATAATTTTAAATAAGTTGCCGGCATACTTTGCATAAGTTCGCGAGACGATGTAAGTAAAGAGCATATAAAATGTTATGCATATAATATTCTTCGCACAAACTATGTAAAGTGCGAGTAGTGAGAGGAAGAATGTTGGATGTCCGTAAAGCATAGTTAAACTTGGAGGATATCAAGAGAAGCATAAGCTTGTCGGCTCTTGAGAATTCTTCATACATGGTGTCAAATACCACGGAGCTTTTATGCCCCGAACTACGCGCGCTTTCGAAAATATTTTATGTTTACTAAAAGTTAGTACACAAGTTGAACTTTTTGACTAATTAAATCATATTGCACATTTAAGAAAACTGCTTGTAAATTATGTCAAATTTCTCGGGAATAAGCCTAAGAATATATGAAAAATATTAGTTGGTTAAAAAAGAGTTTGCTGAATTTCAGAAACCAACCATTGTAGTATCAATCAAAATCTGTAAAAAAATAATAATTTGAGTAATTCAAATATGGTATTTTATTGTAAAGTCAATTGGCTTTAAATACATTTTTATTTTCTCAGCCAAATATGTTTCTATAATATAATGTACTTTAAAATAATTTCAAAATAATAAGTTCTGATTAATTCATTTTTTGCAATGAATTATAATTTATTGACTTGAGGACGTGATTTATGAATCAGTTTTAAACTGAAGCTTATTTTGTAAAAATACTAAATTCAATAAAGAAAATAATAATTCCTTTTGAATATTAATATATTTATATTATTTTTAAAGAATGATCATAATTTAAAATAAAATACTTATCAGATTACAAGATAATGTAATTTGAATTAAAATATTCACAAAATTAAATTAAGTCACAAAACGATACTAAACATACAGATTTCTTAGTAAGAAGTTTTTTAAATTTATATTTAATATTTTTTTATTACAAATAAGAAATTGAATGTTTGTGTTCGACTGGTTATCCATTTAAAATAGAATTTATAATTGTAATTTTAGAGAAGAATATATTCATCGAGAATAACTTTTAAAATATAGATTAATAAATTAATACAGAAAAGCAGGAAAATCGGTAAAAAATAGCTTTAAAGTAAGTATATACCGTTAATCTAAAATTTATACTCTGAACGGTAAAAAACAATGGCGACGAAATCATGTTCAAAATCTGAAGAGAACATTATTATTGAATAAGGTCAAACAAGCATTGAATATGTAGGAAATTTGCCAAAAACAAATGATAGTCATTGGCCAAGACCCGAAAGAGGATTTCCGGCCTTTCTGAAAGGATATCCTCCTCAGAGAGATGAAGCGAAAAATAAGTACCAAATGCCAAAAAATACTAATGTATATTTCGTCTCATAGAAATGTAATTGTTTCGTCAAAAAATAAATCTCACAAAATCGTGCATTTTTTTTCACAAGATCTATAAGTAAATATCGTATTACATTTAAAGATAAAAATATGTTTATTTAATGCAGATAAAATTGTACAGTAAATACTTACAAATATCCATTATTATGAAAAAAAAGTATCGTTAGTAATACTGAAATTAGGTTTTCTTTATAATATGTTTAATAATAATAAATTCAAAAAAAGTCAATTTAATATTGAACTTGTATTCGTACAAATGTAAATTGTTGAAATACTTTAATTCTGTTTTTAATGTGTAAACTGACGATTTTTGTAACAATACATTCTTTCAAAAATGATAAGCAAAGATTTTACTGATCACATATTTTCAACAAAATTGATTGCGACTAGTGGGGTACAAAAACTATGACAAGATTTTACGTAATATATATTAAGTAGTATTATAAATACTTACGGTAAATCAAAAATTATACTATATTCTCCTCGTAAAGTAAACTGGTTTGCAGTTAAAGTTTTAAGTAGTTAATGAGCTTATTTTTCAAAAATACATTTTATTTTATAGAAGATACGCATCTTTATCGGATATATATAGTTGTTGAACACTGTATTTCAAAGCGGTCGTTGTTATACAGACTCATGTTCAAAGAATATGATATTTTAATTCCATCTCAATTAGCTCAAACCCCACAGATCATCTCGCTATCTGGTTACCCAAATGTTGCCCCAAACCACACAGCGTACATATCTGTGTACTATATGTCCATTGACTGTAACACTACCCCTAAATTGGTAACTGATTCGAAAACACATACATGTTAGCTCAGGATTGATTCCCTCCGGAGAGGGCCCATTATAGTTGTGGAAAAGAGAGTTGATGTATTACAATAATCATTTACCAACAACGCCTAATCTTGCAGCATGGATTGTAATGGCATGAAGGTTATTTCAAAAGCAGTTGTTCCATAAAAACTGTTGACAATTTGTTCGAGTAACTCTCTCACTTTACTTAAGAGTAAACATAAAAGGTATTTATTTAATTAACATTGCACAAGGTTGACAAATTATAAATTTAAAATTTTTACAATCGAGAAAAAAAAATAGTACAATTTAATATTATAATCAGTAGAATAAAAATAGCAAAGAAGTCAATTGAGTAAGCTCCGACGAACTCTACTTAAATACATAAAAAATAGTATTCGTCGGAACTCACCCACGTCTACGTGGAATATGTCGACATCCGAAGCAATATTGTTGAACACCGTTAAAGCTCTCCCCAGTGGCATCCCCATTGGCAGGCTGGTTCTACACCTTGGGAGAACAATCAATTCATGTCCACGATTTCTCAAAAAATAATCAGGAACATTTAGATTCACATTCTCGTATGTGTGGCTAAGAGAGAAGGAGTGGTTCCTACTACATACATATGAGAAAGGAAAATTAACTCATGAAAGACACCCGTACTAGGGCTTATCGGTTTTCAAAAACCGGTTTTTTTGCTAAATTTGTGACATTTGAAAACCGATGTTTCAACTTCGTAACCGGTTGTGCTGAATTTTCCATAAACGAGTTTATAAAAAAAAGGACAGAAAACTTGGATCTTTTATTTGATGGCTTAAATACCATATGCCCCACATCATTACCCAGCGAAACGGTATTTTCGATATTAGGAAATTTTGTTACAAAACAATCAGTGGACGCTTTGTGTTTTCTACTATCTTATTTCCTGAGAAGTAACACCAAATATTTTTTTGTTGTGTATATTATGTATATAAATAAACAACATAAAAAAAAAAAAAATCTCGCTATTTTAATTGAATCCATTTTTTGTAAAACTTCGAAAATCGGATAAAACCTGTTTTTTCAAAAGTCGGTTTTTGTATAAGCCCTAACCCGTACCATAAAAAAGATATACATATGTACATCTGTTTTTAAGACTTTTCGTACTGCGGTTTGAGCCCATGAACGTTACAACTTAAAACAACGATATTGACCACTTGAGAACAGTGCCAGTGACATTCGACATACTCATCGATTTTTACTTCATGTGATTTTTTATTTTAAAATGTCGTGGATTCGTGATCGAGTGATCAATTTCGTAAGCTACGGTTACAGTTTCTTAAAGCTTAATCCCATTACGGACAATATCAAAAGATCTGTACCAAGGCTCAGATGTCTGAAATTCTACCCATCCGATCTTAAAAGGTGTAGCGTATCAAGAGCGATTAGCTTACCACTATTTTTGTCTCATTCCTTTCCTTCTATTCTATCCCTTACTGCAGCGATGTCCAAACTGGGAGAAGTGGACTATTGCGGGAAGATACTTTTTTTTAAAGGGAGGCGCAGTAACATAAAGTTTAGAAACCACTGGCTTACTGTCATCGAAAAGGGGAAGTTAAGCAACCGAGTACTAAATAAACAGTTTTTGTTAGATAATTTCAGTTATGATAAACATTATTGGGAGCCTATTTGAAAATGTGCATTTTTTTCACAAAACTGTAAACTGTAAATATCGCATTACATTTAAAGATAAAAATATATTTATTTAATGCAGATAAAATTGTACAGAAAAAACTAGTTCTTGTTGGATAATTTGAGTTAAGATAAAAACTATTGGAAGTCTCTGCTCTAAGATCGAACACATGTTATTTAAAAAATAGTTTAAAAAATATTATTAATAAATAAAATGCTTTAAAATTTGGCATGAAAGTCAATCATTAGTGATATATTAATTTAATAATATAATAAAATAATTTGTAGGTATTCTTTTTTTGTTAGAACATAGATCAACTATCAAAACAATAACTATATAATCCTACTGTGTGGACCTTATGGCACAGAAATCTCCTTTACATAGGATCACTCGGACCATTGCTTCTCAATAAAGACTCCTATATCTCTCGACGAAGTAGACACATTTTCAAAACAGAGAGCCGTATTATTTTACTTTATGCTGGATGTATATCACAATTTGTTTTTTAGAAGTCACCTAAAATTGAATATAAATGAAAAACGATTGCAGACTCGGTTTATTTACCCAGATTGTAATATTCATATAATATCCAATACCAGAGACACATTTTTTATTAACGTATTAGACAATATTTAAATACGATAAAGACTGTTCTTTATAAATGAATTTACGTCAACAAATGTTCACAAAAATCAAACGACCAGTGTTATTTAATAGTGGGCTTAATTAATGAGTAAATATGACTTATCTGAAGTAAAATCGTATAAAGCGATCCGTTATATGTAAATTACTTGTAGCTATTATTTTTTTTTATCGGATTAGCGGTTAGCGTTTCTAGCTTCCGTGCCGGATCTCACAGGCTCGAGTTCCAGTACAAACAGCATTTTTTTGATTTTGAATTATTGATTTGAATTATCGATTATTGAAGGATGGGAAGAAAATGAAGACATCACAAACACCTATGCCTCCGAACATAAATCGATAAATCGATCGAAAAATGCTGCCCGTACTGGGACTCGAGCCATTGAGATCCAGCACGGAAGCCAACCACGCTAACCGCAGCGCCATAGGAGCCGACTTTCAATGCCCAATATGAGCCCAATACGAAGTTTGTGAATAATAGTATTGTATATTGAAGCTAATTTCAACACCTGAATTATAAAGATTTGTGTATATTTTCAGGAGAAATGCCGAACGATACGATAGAGATGATGTCTCAATTTTTTACCAGCGATATCCAAAGAAAAATCCTCAAGTGATTCCGTGCACTCAAATCACCTCGATTGCATGCAGTAAATTTTGTAAAAAATTAAGCAAAATGAATTAGGATCCACTCGCTATTCAGTGTTCACATCATGCCGTTTTGAACGTCTTGCAAAATCTTCTACATGCAATCGAGTCGGCATCTCTGATAGGGAGAAAATTTCATGATTTTATTCAAAAATATTTATTCCGTGGTTGGGCTAGATATATTTAAGCTGAGATTTTAACACATTCAAACCACTCCGCCATTCATCTATATGCACAATGAACACATCCACGCCCGTAATACGTCTCCGGCGGCGAGTGTCTGTCCCTTTGACACTGCTAAAAGATGGTGCATCGGATAACAGTTTCTTGTTACACTCCGTATGACGTTTACAAAGCGCTTGTCCTCTCTGCTATGTGGATGGATACTACAGAAAGTATAAGGTGTATTTCCAGCGGTTTCCAAACTGTGAATCTCTATCAGTAAATAAAAGTCACAGAAAAAATAGGAAAACACAAAAAAAAATATTATATTCATATTATCGTTACCAAATGGTGAATACTTTTTAATTTTCATTATATTTTGTTAATTTTGAGTTTTTGAGGCATGTATGGTTTGTAATGCTTCGATTTAAGTCTGAAAATAAATCGTAAACTTAAAACTACTTGACAAAAAGACATTTCATAGCTCTATTCTTTTTTAATCTATGTCCGTCCTCAATGTAGAGTATATGGGCTCTTAATATATCTTACCTCAACAATTATTTTTGCTTAAAATAACTCAGTTGCTAAGCCTCTCTTTTTTTAAATGAGATTAAGGGATAGAATGATACGGGTATATTAGGACAAGTGGCAAGCTTATCACTCTTGATGCTTTCAGACAGCACAGACATCCATCCTTACGAACGGAAATCCCAAAATCTTAACCGTAGTCAACGAAGTTGCTCACTGGATCACAGACTCGACAACTGTACTTTAATGATATTTAATTATCAATGAAAAGAAAAGTTGATAAAAATGCATTGGAATCGACGTCGTTCGAAAACTGTCAAACTCATAGCCAGGGTTACCAGATTTCCAAAATCACAGATCGGGACATTCACTATTTCGAAGACTTTTATACATTGAACATTTTCTTAAGTCGGGATTTTAAAGGGACTTGCAATGCGGGACTCGGAATTTATCGATTGAACTTGGAGCAGTCCCGACGCCTGGGACGCCTGGCAATCCTGCTCAGAGCCCAAATGCTAGAGATCAGGAGTGGACATTGGATGGTTTAAAAATAAAATGTCAAATAACTCAAAAAAATCTTTTGATAATTTTAGCTGTTTAAATCAGTAAGCCATAAAAAGAATCAATAAAAATAAAATCATTTTAATCCAGCTAATAAAATCATTATTTTAATATTTAGTTAGAATAAAAATATTATATATATATAGTACTCAGTCTGTGATAAAAAAAATGCTATTCATTTTAAAAGGTTCTTGTTTGCAAAAAGTTTTTGAATGACTGGCGTATTTTATAGATGTGAAAAGATGACGTGTCCGCAAAGTATAATGTCTGAAATTCTTTCGAGCTTTATTGAAAAACTTTCAAATTTATGGCCCGTTTGTACTGAAGTGTCAAATTATACGTTGTTAATCATGTAATGATATATTTAATAAATTAAATCACATTTTATGACAATCAAATAATTACGTTATTCGTACCAACCAATTATTTAGTGGTTTATTTATACGCTTATTACTTTGAACATTATTGTTCATAATAGTTAAATTTTGAACATAATGACGTAACAAAACTGTTAGCTTATGACAAAATAAAATTTGTACTTTGTTTCATTCGAATTATTTTTTATAATAAACTGTATTGAATCTATTAATTTTTAAAGGTAAAAAATGGGAAAGTATACAATTTCACAAAAATCATATTATATAATACAGAACGAACTGATAATAACTAAAAAAAAATAACTAAAACAATACTTCACTAATTGATAAGATATAGACATAGTGAAAATAATTATATGAATTTATTAGTGTTATGTTATGCAAACGTTATTTATTTGTGTAGCGATGGTTTTAGTCGTTATAGGAAAAAAACAAATAAATCTCGTTTTTATCATTAATAAACAGTACAATTTTATGAAATGTTATCAATCTCTTAGACTATTACATCTCCCTGACTTCCAGTCAATTGAGAGAGAGACAATAAATTACAAGCATACAACACTGCATATTATGGAGGATAGACAATGTTGACTTGCATATCCCGCAATACATTTCCGATTATTTAGCAATAGTATGATCATCGTACATAAATCGCTACGAAATATTGTACGCAAGAACTTCAAGAACACGAAATTAATATTTTCAATGATGAGGCAAAATTATTTAACAATTTGGTAGAACTCTATTTCAATATGGTGAAAAAAATAATAATAAACATATGCCGAAACTCTTATCAACTATATAAAGAATACAAAATATTCTAGAACTCAACAACGTTGTTATTTGTTCACCTTATTATATTTACAACAAATATAGCAATATACATTTTTGTGTTCAAAAACTATATTGAAAAGGTTATATTCTTAGAGATTTCCTATGCTAAAAATAAGTATTACAGAAACTTAATTCAAAGAATATAAGTGGATTTACAATGGATAATTACGAATTTAATACTGTATTACCTTAAAACATCTATACGAAATGTGAGAAGAAATTGTGTTAACAAACTTTTGTGAGAAATCGTTTTTTAGCAAAAATGATATATACTGTATAAGGAGGTAATAATATTTTTTTTCTCCAGTTAGTTGTACACTTTACGTTGGGACGTAGCCTTCTTTATCAATTTTTTCAAGTTTAAAATACTATTTGTGGTTATGTTAATGTGTTGTGGATGTATAATACAATTCAGTATACTTGTATCAAACTACAATATTATGAAAGAAAATTCTAATGTCACTGTCTAATAATACAACTTTTTACTCGCTTAATGATTTAAGTAATCTTGTGTATTGTTTTTTTTATTTTATAAATTAGGTAAAATTATATAAAAAAAGATGTACTTTAATTCATACAAAGATTTTTCTAAGAAAGTAAGCATTTTTAACTATAACAAAAGGGAAGATAATATTTTTTGATTTGGATTTTTCATATGATCCTAATTCGAGCTTACGGATCTTGGAAATAGTTATAGTCTCAAATTTAAAAGAACAATATCAAAATCACCACGTATTTGGTGGTATTAATATTCCACATACGGAAATCGTATGAGTGACCACATTCACTCACCGGACGAACAACTGGCGAGAGTTCCGTTGAATATTGCATGAGCCATAGCAGGGATGAAGCGTCGCGACACTGGTGTCGGCACTTGGCCGTGTGGTTTATGTACGGCGTTCTATAATCACCGAAGCCTACTCCCTATCTATGCAGTGACTTGTGGTGCTATCCTATGCTCGCATGTCGATCAATGTCATCGCTGAACCAACACTTGTGTTAAGCTGGATTATGCAAGTACATATATATGGATAAAAGTGGTGTATACCAATATACCATCGAAAATTTCCCATTTATTTTTACTGGATTATTTTGTCACAACGCGCTTACAATTTATTTTAATAATTTAAATACCATTTCTTCATTCTTAAATTATTTTTTCTATTAACCTTTATACGCTTATCGGTCCCGTACGAGACCGTTGATTATGGTTCATTTCGCTACCGGATTACACTGATTTATGATAATATTGTTCATGATATGAATATTAGGTTACATAAATAATGTCTTTGCGATACTGATCCATAATTTTATTTTCGGTTTCGATAAATATTTTTGTCATACGAGTAATATAAACATCTGCGTTACAAGGTCCGACTATTAAGAAATAATATGTCCGTTTTGTAGCATTAGGCAGACCGTAATAAATCAGTTCGAACACAAATAAAACTTTAGTAAATAATAAAAAATCTTTTATTTTGATAATGCTTTTTTTTACTCGACCAGGATGACTAGTTTTAGAGATATATTTTTTTTAACGGATGCGTTTGTCGCGAATATTTCGCGAAAAAATGCTCGGGCAGTGTCCTACTCTTTTTGCGCACAGCGCGCGAGCGGATAAAGGTTAATAACTGAGTGATATGGTTAATTCATCTTGTTTATATATTTGCAGATGGAAACAAATTGAAAAATTCTTTTAACATATATCTGTTGTATTGCAAGTCTAAATAATTCAGCGAACATGTTATTGATATTTTTTATTTATTCAATTAGTTAAAATTTATTTAAAAACACAGAGGATATGTTTTTTTTACGATGTCTGGAATCGTTTAAAATAACGACTTCAGTTAAAAACACGACTGGTTACACAATAACTTAAAAATAGTTTATGTAAGAATTCCATGAATTACGTTAAACAAATAATGAACAAAAACTATTAAAATACAAGCGTTTTAGTAAAAACGTCCTTAAAATTTCAGTCAAATTTGTTTAAACTTATTTATTTTGTTCATTTAAAATAACGTTATATGAAATATAAAAAAAAAACTGGATTAAAATGCGCTTTTCAGCTGATTAAAATGTATGAAGTGTGAGTATGTAACATATTTGTTTAAAAAAATGAATTGAATTAATGGACAATTTTAATATCACACTATGCACACACATTTAAACGATTTTGTCGTACAACATTACAGCACAATATCATTTTATTTGAACAAAAAATGAATTTGCATTTTAATATGGAACATGTATTTCACTTAACATACTTTTAAAATATATACTAGCGGGATAAAAAAATATCTATCAATTATCTCAAAAACAATGTTGGAAACGCTACGTTAAGTTTAAAAAAACTTTCAATAATCATGAATTAATTTTATGGTGGACTTGTTTTGCATAGTCACAAAATAATAAGACAAATAAGTCTCATAGATCTTCTCGAATTAAAATTAATGTTAATTTTTTTTTAGTTACGACTATAATTCTTAGCTAATCGCTCTCACTATGCTTTGTTTTACCTCACGTAGCCTGCGTGGTCGAGTGATCAACGTCGTTGGCTTCGGTTTTGGAGATCACGGGTCCGAAGTCGAGTATGGAAAGTTTTATAAATTGATTTATGAATTTCTGTTCGATGGCATGGATGTATGAGATGTCTTGAATTACTACTTCCAATAAAAAATCACAATACAAATAAATTATGAATGAGAGATAAATACAAAGAGAATATTTTTTTAATGAATATTTAATTCACACATAAAATGTATTGTGTATTGTTTATTAATAAAAACGGAAAAAAGTATAGAAACATACATATGTAGGTCAAATAATATTTGAATGTCATTTTTTTAAACAAAACTGCTATTCATTCTCAATACAAAAAATGATTAATCTTACAAAAAATAGCAGAACAGTCTTCGCGAAACTTGAAAAAACATCTTTTACAAAAATGCGAAATATGAAGCAAAATGTGTTACAAATGACTTTATGGCTATTGGCAACTTATCAAAGTGCTGTTTATCGATATGCCATTTACTACACAAGTGTTTATCCAATTTCCTGTGAAGAAAAAATCATGTTTTTCCACAACACCCTTTTAATACTTACGCTACTTTTACGAGTTATTAGTTGCTTTGGCAAAAGGCGTCATATAAACCAGTGCTTCACAATCTGGGCTCCGCAGATCCCAGGTTTTTTGCGGTAATCCGTGAAAATTTTCAGTAGAAAGTTGAAATATTTATTTGTGATCATTCTCAGTGATAAAATATAAACATGTGAAATATAAAATTTTCGGAGGTCCGCAGATTATTTTTTCAAATTTAGGGGGCCGTGGAATGTTAAAGGTTGGGAAGCACTGATATAAACAATAAAAATTAATTTATTAAATCAAAAATAACATATGTGATTATTCTTTTTAAATATTAGCATATAATATAATACTAGCAATTAAAATTTTATCTAGCTCAAAAATGATAATTCAAATTATATTCCTGAGATTTAATTGTTAATTTAATGATATTGGCCACATTTCGTAAATAGATTAATCTAGGTTTGCAAACGGTAATTTAGAGATATAATTATTTAATAAAGTTGTAAAATTCAGCTGATAATGTTCGTCACGAGCGAAACTGCTCTTGATAATTTGAGTTAAAAATGAAATTAATAAAAAATAGTATTTCATTTTTGCAATAAAACAATGTTAAACTGCTAATTTGTATTTTAGCGCCATCACTGCACACTATACTATATGTTTACTGTATACTATATTTAATCGTATAAATATTATTTGAGGTATGTTCTCATTAACGGGCTTAAGTTACTTGTATACAAGCAAATCTCCTTCAGAACTATGTCAAAACCATATTTCATCTAATAGAAGCAAGCGCAAACCTACAATATTTTAAATGTTTGACTTGGATTATTTTTTAATATTTTCGTGGAGCCTTGAGAAACGCAGACCAAGAAATTATCGTGGCAATATGATAAACATTTTTATTCCTGAATATATGACAATTCATAATATTTATGTACCAATTAACTACGATATCTCTGAGTTGTTTATTTATTTTCGCCTCCACGAGATTTCCAGCATTTCGGCTTAATAACACTTATATCAAAAAATATCCCAGACAAGTAAATATCTCCATTTCAGGTTTAACAAGACTCTTGAATAAATACTCCCAGACTCTCATTTTCAACCTCGTGACATTATTTATATTATGAAGGCCTGTGCTACTTTTTATCATCGGTTATTTGTTGTTTTTTTTTTGTGAATCGGAAGAAAAAATAGCCAAAAAGGTCAGTGAATGAAATGGAGCGGAATATTTCCGCGCAATAAAGCGAAGATATGACAGCTCTTCGGGAGATAGAAATATTTATTGCGAACGAGACTGTTTTTCTTTTACGCAACCAAATAAATGTATATTAGTTTCACTCACGACGCCTTTTTCAAATATAAACTTCCTTGTATTAATATTATTGCAACGATACTATGCAGGTCACATTGAAGATGTATTTAGAATTACTAGCTGTAAGCCCGTTGACCTCAACGGGGGGATTTTTGTTGCATTTTTAAGTAGTCAGAAATTTTACTGGCGTGAAAAATAAATTACTAACCTATTTATTGAATAAGCCAGAAATTCTAAAAGTAAAAGAAATATATCTCGGGGCATATATCGACAGCCCTGCCCTGCAGTATTTAAATTATATATAATATAATTTTTAATGGGAATAATGTTTAAGTTTGCTAACAATCATTTTTCGTAGTAGCAGAAATAGACCTCGTAAGTATTATAGGGGAAATCGTGGACAATCATACAATCATACAATCATACGGAATGTCCGTACTATCGACTATTAATATACAGATATTTCACAAAGTAAATTAAGCACACTTGATATTATGATATAATTTGTATGAGTTTGAAGCTTGCGCTGTTGAAAATATATATTTAATTAACATTCGTAATTTCAGTAACGGTATTTCACTTAACACTTGAAGAACGCGAATGGATGGATGGAGTATCACACGGCTTACGGGTGCTAAGAGTCAACGATTCGTATAGTAAAGAAGATAAAACGAATTGATGTGGCCAAGATTCTCACTGAATTGTATTTTGGATATCCAATTTCAGAAAATAAAAATAATATTAGAAGGTGTTAACTACAGTGCTTTTGATATTATTGACCATACTAGAAATCTCATCACAACCTTTTGACTTCAAAAAAACTCATGACATTATTTGTCATGAATAAATGTATTCTTCTTTTAGTAGATTGTTATGTTGTTATTTTATTAAAATGTTGAGATACTGTAATAAACAATTCTTTCGAATACTTAAACAAAACACAATTTTTACGTGACTTTATCGAGACGCATCTTCAAAACTAAAATATATTTTATGATTACTTTTAGGGTTTTCACTGTCAATACTTAGTAGAAACGCATTATATTTTTAAAAATACTCATTTGTTCTATTTTCGTCTTTTACTTGATAAGATCAGGAATGGTTTTGCTCATGAAGATAATTATCAACTAATCAGTGGATTATACTCGTCATGAGTAAAAACAGTTCTGATATTATTTAATAAAAGTGGGAATTAGTGTACATAAGTATTTTATTTTGTTAATATATTTAATGAGTTTTATATTTATTCCATGATTTTATTTGAGCTCTATGTTTCCTTCAAGCAACGTATCTACTACCTAAACAAGTAGATGGATCTATTGAAACTCATTTGATATTTAAATAAATTAAATGACTCTCAAATATGTAATGCAAATACGATCCAGTGACTCGTTTACTTTTTGGAATGCTTTTCATTTAATTTTCTCTCGCTTTAAAAATGCTTCCACATCAAAAATACCAAGACCATTATAGATGAAAACGATTAACTCTTCTTGAAGAAACACCGTTTCCGCTGGAAAAGAAATAGCTATTTGATTCCGTTTACATTATTAAAAGCAGTGGCGTCGTTACGATATCACTTCGTGAAACCGCTTAGCGAACGTAAAAAGGCTCCGCGCGTGGAAATACACGGAATTTCCGCAGCAACACTTTTGAAAACATGAATAATAAATCAGCTCTACGGTTCCGGCCTGCTACGCAAACGAAAAAATTAGGCAAAAATATAGTTTATACCACCTTGTACTGCGCCACGATTTATAATACACTCCGCTTAGAAACATTGACGGGTAAAGTTTTATGGCGGGAAATAAAGTAGGAAATTTGAATAACGAATACATTACGTCTTATCAAACTACTCAGAGCTATGTAGCTAGTAACATTAAACCTTTACAGTATAATGTCAATTATTTCAGATTTTAGTACAATTTAAATAGTCTTGATAAAATACTATGTGCTTTATTAAAGATTTTACGCATGTATTCACTTCATATACATATACACTCATTTTTACACGGTTTTTAATAACACATGGTCTGGTTAGCGTTGCTGGCTTCCGTGCAAGTTCACACAGGTTCGAGTCCCAGTACGAACAGCATTTTTTCGATCGATTTATCGATTTCTGTTTGAATGCACGGGTGTTTGTGATATTTTAACTTCTATCATTCTTCAAAAACTGGGCGGAGCGAGAACAATTAGGTAGCCACTAGTCCTATCCTAGTTTTGTCTTTCTATTCCCACTACTCTCTTTGAAAAAAAGAGGTTGAGCGACTGACTAACAAACAGTTCTCGTAGAAAACCTTATGTTGAGTTACCTACATTAGGAGCTCTACACTGGGAGATGGCATAGATTAAAAATAAAATATGAAATTTTGACAACAGATTTCCTAACAACAAGAAATTCAAAAACGCAATACAGTAATAACAAACAAAAGGTCTTATTAAATCCTTACACATTAATTAAGACAAGAAATTTCTAGCGATAAAAAAAAACTTTTTATGTTGTTTTTCATATAACTATTTGACTTCACAGTTTATTGAATTTGCACTATTTATTTTTAAATTTAAAACAAAGGAGAAGACGAGAGGGCGTCATTTGCATTAGCTTAGTGCTAAAATCCTCGCTTATTGTTCATAAAGTTCCGAATAAAGGTCACGGACAGACTGAAATCGATAGATATATTTTTCAATTTTACATTTAACATATTATTTCATTTATTAAGTTCTAGAATGTTATGTTAATATTTATTTTACTCCTAAGAACTCAATATAATTTACAAATATAGTAAATTGAGTGAATACAATAGTTTTCAATGATGATAAGCACTTCACCTTTTTCTTACAAAATAAATACCAACAATCCATTCCAAAATCGATACGCTATATTTGTGTCTGTGTTTATTGTATTTGCTTTAGTTTTAGCTTCGTATTTTGTTGGGGTATTGTTCTGCTTACCTGCAAAGTTTACTCAGCCAGAAAGTAAGAAGAGGTCACTATAATATTGTTTATTTAACTATAACAAGGACGACTTGTCTAACCCTAGTTGAAACGATTGACATAGCGTGTTGAGTATATTTACAATCACATATCTCAAGCCTATGTCTCCCCGAACTTCTTTTTTGTGTGGTCATTGACATTTATAATACATTCATATTATCTTGGGAATTTATTTCAATACTTTGAGTAAATAACGTTTATTTTTCACCAGACTTTTAAAGTTGCCATTTGTCGGTTCTGCGTTGGTTGAGTGGTCAACTCATTTCATTTTAACCTATATGAATATATGTATACCATCAGATCATCTTTAGTCATCCCAGTATGAAATGGCAACACTGTGGACTGTTGCGGTTTGAATACACATCATTAAATATATATTTTTTCTAAATGATTCGTAAGATTTTTCCGACTCCGACTCCGGACAAAACTCTGACTCCACTGCCCTGGTTTTTAAAAAAAGATTTAAAATTGACTTAAATGCATTAGTTTCTGTTGTATTTAATAAAGTCCCCGAAATATTTGGATTTATTTATTTATTTGCATTACAAACGAATTACAAATTAACTGTTTTTTTAATTTAAAAAGTGTAAAACAATAATCATTAGAAATTGGCAAAGAAGTTAACGAATTCATCTACGACAATACAAAGTCAAAATTAATTAATACATTAAAAATAGTCTTCGTTCAAACTCACTTACGTTCACGCAGAATATGTCAACATCCTTGGCAATATTGTTAAGCACTGGTATAGCTCTCTTTTGTAGTATCATGTAT
Organism: Himalopsyche anomala; assembly: GCA_031772345.1. Taxonomy (NCBI): domain Eukaryota; kingdom Metazoa; phylum Arthropoda; class Insecta; order Trichoptera; family Rhyacophilidae; genus Himalopsyche; species Himalopsyche anomala. Next base: position 4,962,819 of record CM062824.1, on the reverse strand, counting down.
CTCTTTTTAGCCAGTATATACAGCTAAGTTAATATATTTTTAAATATAGTTATAATGAGGGCAAAAATCAAAATAGCTATCAACATAAAATAATAATTTTAAAATATTGATTGATATTTTTTCACCTTACTATATGTTGGACGTTGGGAACAGAGATTGTGACAAAAAGAGCAATTTTGTGTGGAAAGTGTGGACTCTCGTATGCTTACCAAATGTGTTTTATCTAACCTACAAAAATTATTTTATATCATGGATGAAAACTATTTTCACATAGATTTTGTCCTTGGTAACAAATTCGTACATTGAAATAAAAAAAACAGTCAGTCGGGACCAGATTTTTTTCCTTCGAAGGTCTTTGAAAGGCATATAAGTAAAGAAATATGTATTTCATTTGAAAACTTCAAACGTATTCTGTATTACAATTATAGTAAATAAACTTCTTTAAGTCACGAAATGCCTTACTCATTTTTTGACGTAATAATATTGCATTTATTCAATCTAAAAGTTTTATTAAATGTTACAAAAAACATTTTAAATGAATGTAGCTTGCGATTTCAAACATTTTTTTATTAAAAGCCTGCTTGACATGATGTTTACAAGTGTTTACCTTACGACAAAGCAACTGTAGACAGGCGACTGATAGCTTAAGACAAAAATAAAATATATTTGTTTTTGCAAAGGAAAAATACGAATGGAATCTGTTTTTCACCGTTTGAGTAAATTTGTGAATGTGTGTGTATTTTTTATAAAAAAACTTTTATGAATTTTAAACAAATAACGTGTATTGCATACGTATTCCATTACGGCAAACACTGCAAAAATTATTTATTTTTATTTTATTCGCCTGCTGTGGCCCTGTTGGTTAGAGGTTGCTCTACCGATCACGCAAGTCTGGGTTCGATTCCCGGTCAGATCACAATGAATTTGAGAAATATTCAATTCAAAGTTGTGATCGAAGATTGGGTGTTTGTGATATCAATTCACATCATTTCCTCTCCTCCCATCCTTCTGATCCTTTAATAACTGGGTGTAGCAATAACGATTAGCCAACCACTAGTCCTGTTCTAGCCTTATCCTTCCCTGACGTTGAGCGACTGAGTAACAAACAGTTCTCGTAGAAAAAAAAATGTTGAGATACCTCCATTAGGAGGCCATATGCTTCACATTGGGAGCGAAAATGGATTAATAAAAATAATTTAGAAATATCTTGCAAATTTGAATCATTAAAATTGTGTACCCTTCCACTCGTTTTATCACGAACGAGCCGAGTTTCGAACTTCGGCATCTTCATGCGTTCAAGTGCACGACTGAGCCTAAACTGATCTTGACATCTGAAGATGTCAAAAGGGAAAACTAGGACGGTTAGTGACAAAACTTTTAGTTATTGCACTCAATTTAATATTTAAATTCCACTTTATCTTAGATTTTTACAAAAAAAGCTTGCAAAGTTTTATTTATAATAAGGTGAAAAAATATTAATTATAATAATAAAAAATAAGGTGTAAAAAGTATTTTAGTTCTACAAATATAACTTAGTAAATGTAATACAAAAAATATAATGTATATATTAAAACACTATGCAATTTTTTAATCTTATAACAATGGAGTTCTACCAAGTAAATGCTAATTCAATCAAAAAAAATTATCAATTGTATACAATATGCATTACAGGCATGTGTCAATTGACACAACCAGCTGTATCAGCGTTTTTTCGTGGATGGTATCACTTAATTTGTTGAAAAAAGATGATTATAAGCCTAGTTTAAAACCATAATACATTTTGATAAGCATTTATTATAATGATTTAGTTCTTATTAAGATTAAAACTCAATTATTTTTTTAGTCTTATTTCAAATAAATCAAAATATTTCATATTTGCACCATTTCATATCGTATAATAAAACCTTTTAGAGCTTTTTAAAAAAAGTAGGACACATCTGTTGACAAAAATCAATAGTTATTTGTCTGCCGTACTTAGATTCTATGGCCTCATTCTTTGTTATTCACAGCCAATATAAAGGTGGTAAAAAAACTAAGGGAATAATATAAGATCCCCCATTTTCGCGTACGACATCAAAAACCTTTCAAATCTATTTCCTATTGGTATCGAGTTTCTTCTACTTGAACCAATAAACTGGAATACGGTAATCTTTTGCTATGTCTATTTGAAGAAAAAAAAGTACTGAATACAACAAACCTTAATTTTATTCGCTGTAAATTACTTCAATATCATTTAACTCATTGCTTTATTTTAACTTAATAACCTTAATTTTGAAATGGAATTGGTTTAAAAATTACATTATTGTTTGTATTACTGATTATGATATAAGAACATTTTTGGTTTAGAAACATCTGTTTTAATTTAAGAATGTCTTATGTTGATTTATCGCACAAGGTAAATTACGAATTTGTGAATAATTTTTAATAAATTAGAATTTTTTTGAACTATTTCTATATGCCCAACAACAAACACTCTCTGCAATAGTTTCACTTTACAGGAGAGCCGAAGAACATTTTTTAATTTACTTTTCGGTCGACAAAAAAAGATTTTTATTTAAAACCAAATTTCCATAGTAAATTAATTCATTGTTGGAAATTTATTTTGCTTATGGTGATGATCAAATTTATAGGTTAAGCAAGGGAAATTGTATGTAGTTAACGTTTAACTTCACTGACGTTTTAAGAATAAATTGAAAAAAATATATTTTCTATTGTTTTACTACTATGTAATTTAAATTTTACATTTTTGAAGATAAAAATGTTTGATTTCAAGCCCTTATTATGATACGAATGTTTGAAAAAATCATATCAAGCAGACAAAAACTGATGTTTTTTTATACTTTTTTTATATCTATATCTGCACCTAATGTGAAGCATATAACCTCCCAATGGAGAGTTTTTCTATGAGAACTGTTTCTCAAACTCCTTTTTTTTAGAAGAGATCAAGGATATAAAGGATAGTGCTTGGACAGGATTAGTGCTTAGCTAATCGCTCTCATTACGCCCCGCTATTTAAAAATGTAGAGTTTGGGAGAATTTTTGGAAATCAAAAACATTCATCTTTTTGAACATAAATTGGGATTCTGGGATTCGAACCAGTGAGATACATCACGGAAGACAGCGATGTTGACTACTTTGCTACAGACCGGTAGACTGTGTATAAAAATTTGCTTTAATCCTTTCGATCATAAATTAAACATTAATATGTTTTTTAGTAATGTTATTTTACTTTGTGTAAAAATATGTGTCTAATAAAAACTCGTCAATTTTTAATCATCACTTAGAATCATCTTAGCTTGTAGAATTATTTTAGACGACCTGTTTTTGTTTTCTCGAAAAACAGAGAAAATAACTGTTGACACTAGGCCACTAAGATACATGTCATTCCTTATTTATTGTTTTCATTATCATTTCTGTAAGGTAAAAAATAATTTATGACGATACATTGTTAGGTATGACAAAAATATCACGTTGGATTACTTAAGCTGTGAGATTCAATTGAATTTCTTTACTGTATCATTTTATTACAATATTGAAATTTAAAGTGTTTTATATGGTGTTTCAGAATATTAAAAAATATTTATGTTTGATTTAAACGTGACTTTTTCACAATTTCTAGAAACATATAATACAAAATAGATAAAGATATTCAAAAATTTTAACAAAACAAACTGAAGCACAAAGCATTATAATATGTTCCTACTCTGGTACCAACTAATTTTACAACTACAGTTGCGACTGATTACTTGTGGCTTAGTTGGGAGGAGGTTTATTATATAAATACAGTCCCAGGTGCTTAATTTGTTGAACACAAAAAATATACTGGGATTTTTCGTTTGCTACTTTTTTGCAATAATTTTTATTGTAGTTCGTGGTGTATGAGTATACACGCGACAGAAAATAAACTATAATTAAAGAAACAAAAAAAAATGAATATATATTAGGAAAATTAAATAAAATTACTTGGCAATGTTTTGCCGTGCTTAAATATGTGTATTTATGTGCTTTACCTACGTAATACATTTAAGTAAGTGTTATAGCAGTAAACTCATAGTTCGTCAAAAGATACTAGCCCAATGGGAATAAAAACACACGTACAAAACCACAAACCCAAAAACATACCGATATCTCCCTAGTGTAAGAAGATCTACGACAAAAATTCTTCGTATTGATATAATGCATTAGCTGTTATAACAATTGGTATCCGCGCAATGAAATTTTCGATTAGCATTGTCATTACAATAATGCTACTATAAAAACGAATTATTATACATAGTTAAATTACAAATATTACGTTTTGCGTAGATCAATGATGAATTTGTGGTTACTGTATTTTTAATTTCAAGAAAAGATTCGTATAAATTAATATTTTTCTATCAACAAAGTATTTAGATGCACGTTTTTTCAGCATTCTTTTTTCCAATTAACGTATTTTGATTATTTTCTTTTTCTCACTTTCTTATATAATTACTTAGGCATAAATTTCAAATAACAGAAAAAGCCAAAACATTATATGACAAGTTATTTTATTAATAGTATTCCATATAAATTTAGATTTGTATGAAATAAAAATTTAAAGACTGACAATTAAAATACAATTAAGGAAAAGTGAATCAAGAAGTACAAAAAGTAGAAATATATAATGAAATAAAAACCATGAAGAAGTTTTTTTTTCGTATTTAAATCTTAACGTTAAATCAGAAATATTAATTTTAACAGTGGGCCATGTTTCAACTCACGATAAGTTAATATTTACACCACCATCAGGTATAATAAAATTCTATTTTCAGAAAAACCTATCCTCATCTTTATTGTTTCCTGGACTCCAAATCGATCTCTGTGGAAACTTATATTTTTAAAGTGTACCATAAAACTGTTTGTTTATCAAAGTAATAAAAAAGTGTAACCAGCGACCATATATAACGCCATAGATAATCACTGATAAAACATGTACGTGAACATGTATGAATATTTATCTACGTGTAATATACACAGATTGTATGATATTTTCATAATATTTGTTGCAAATATCTTATTTATTTATATTATTTTCATTCACTGTTTTCTCGGCGGATATATGATAGCTGGCGAAGAAATGTCGGAGAACAATAATACACCCGTGTCGCTTTGAATTTGTTTTTTCTTCAGTACACCCGCAAAATCGTGGTTGTTTCATCATGTAATATTTTTTTTCATCCCATTCTTTGGATCTGTAAAGCGATACTGCAATGTCCTGTTACACAAACGACTTATGGTAAAGGAAGTAGAGAAGAGAAAAAAAGAGACAAATTCCTTCTTTTTATGGATTGTCTATTGAGGAAGAGAAATAATATCAATGGAAAACTGTTTTTGTAAAGGATTGTTTGACAGATTATTTCCTCTGTATGATGTCTGCGTCCTGTTTGATTCCATACTGCGTGTTTCTTAGGAATATACCTGCTTTTAAATCTTATCAAATATTCTGTTTGCGATTTTTTTTTTTAACTCACGCGTTTCCCAGTTTGCCTTTTTTCATTCGTGATATGCTAAGCAAATAGTTTGTCGCCGCTTTAAACTGTGTATCTTTATTTTATAAAACAAACATGAATAAAAACAATTGAAGTTAATTCGAGTACAATAAACATTGATAAATTTGCAATTCTACTTGATCTCAGAAATATTGCAAACGTGGTATTTATGATTTTTTTTAAATCAATATTAAACAAACTCAGCAAACAAGCGCTTAATGATGAATTTGATATTAACTTTGCCAAGCCAGAACCATAGTGTTACCTATGTTGTGTAACTATGTAGCAGACAACATGTGATATAAATAAGTATCACTACTTTATTTTAATTCATTAAATATATTAAACATAATTATGAAACATAATCTTTCTCATTGTACGTACATTTATGAGGTTAAGAACAGCTTTTAAAAATTAAGCTTTTTACCAAAGCTGTCTGTCTGAGTAGAATTAATTAATTCTAATGTTTGTTAAGAATGGAGAGATGTCATTATTACATCGAGTGAATTTTTCTCTCACAAGTTTACCTAACGTGATTTAAATATAAAAAAATTAAGTCAGAGGTGGGCTGCCAATATGCTAACAAGCGGCTCGATTAATCTCAAAGAAATTGTTCTGGGAAGAAATGATTTTTTTTATCACACATTGCAATTATATGCAATAATTAAATAAGCAATCGATTGATACTTAATAAACTTATAATTTGCAACAATATGCAATTTACCGTGAAATTATCAACCTAAATGGTTAAAAAAGTACTACTGTGTATACTGAAGTTGTTGTAGATAATGTATGTCAGAAATTTCAGTTATGTACTAATTTGATCTGAGAATATTATGTTGTCTTAAATTAACAAGGGGCTCGCCAGCCTTGGTAAAATTTAACAAACGGCTCTCGTGAGCCTTTCCGAGCCCTCTCCAGCCCACCCTTGGATTATGTGCGATGGCAATTATTTTTAGCTGTAATTTCAAAAATATTTAATTTAGTAAGTCTTTATCATAAAATAACGTTACGAAGTTGGTGTTATTTATTTTCAGTTAGTTAATGGCTAAAGTTGCTTTCCAAGTATGTACTTAAATATATACTATTTTATGATTCGTAAAATTGAGTTCGTATTATTTATTCATAAATTCATCATGTTTGTAAATTTTTAAAAAATATCTTCAATAAACAAAATTAATGACTTGTCATTATTTTTACAAGCTCAAAATAATAACCCGCATTTTATGAACGACCAAATTGTGTATAGTTGTCCCTATCATAACTCGACACCCAATTAACACATAAGCAATTAAGATTTACGATTAGATAACGATCAAGAAACGCAAAATTAGTTTTTCCCATTGCGTTAACGGCCCTATTAAGAAATACATGGAGGTTGGAAAAAAATACGTAGACAGAAGAAAAAACTAGTGTGACTTTCACTGCTACTCAACACTGTTGTACTAATCCCACATTATTTAATTTAGATCATGACTATTATTCTGCATGGCGAGCATACAAAACGATAGTGTTTATAATACGAAATTGAGGAAGACTTATAACAAGGTGTGTCAAACAATAAGTCAATGAAATATGAAAGAATTTGTTAATAATGTTGCATTTTATAAATAAACGATACTGAATTATCTATAATTAAAATGTTTGAAACCTCATACAAATAAATACTTCTTATTTGTAATCAAAAATAATGTCAGATTGAGCATGAATTTATATTGAAAGAATTATTGTCACAATAAATAAGCAAATAGGAAATCGGTCTTGATCCGAAGAAAATAATTTTGAGCTGATTCAAAAGTGTTTAATTTTTTTATGTAACACCTTCCTAGCAATAATTGACACTGGAAAATCTTAAAAGTAATACTCAGTTGCTTTATTCGAAGGGTAAGAAAATATTTTCAATATTCCACATTAAAATAAAAGCAGAATCAACGATACCTCATGCATTCATTATTCGTTAGATTACTTAAGCCTAAAACTACCGAGCTAGGCGTTTGATGAAGAACAATTGATGGTTAAATTAAAAAGTTGTTTTTTCCTGAAAATACTCAAATGGAGATAGATGGTTTGCAGATTAAGCAATCGATGTTATAGTAAAAAATCAGCATTTGTGAAAATGTTTTGGTTGTTGGACAACCTTAAAAAAATGAAATAAAATTATATTATAGTATTAGCAAGTGAGTACAGGCAAATAAAAATGTTATTTCATTGTGCGTGTACAAAAAACTTTCTTTTGTTTCCACAGAATATTAAATAGTAAATTGTTGTTAGGTGACATCTTTGTTGTACTTAAATGCAAATTTATACAAAAAGGGGTAAAATTTATAAATCACTACAAAAGCTTTCAAGTATAAAATGTTTATCCCGACATGGCCGCTTCGTATTGTTTCAACAATTTAAACAATATCCCGCAAAATTATTTACAACTGCTGGCACTTATAAACAAAGCTTTTTTTATTATGTCTAAAGTCCGAGGCAGGTAGTGTGCTTAGAAAAGCGGAATAATAATTCATTTTTTCACTTTGGCTCAGCTTTAACGAAAGCTCGACCTGGTAATATTTTACAGGTTAGAGATTACCGAGGTTCGCACGCACGTATCTTTTTGTTTTCACTCACTATCTTTGCGCTAGAAATATAACTTACGGCTGACGTGTTTACCCGCCTTATGAAAACAGTATTTTTCATAACCCCGCGAATAAATGTGCGAAATATCTTGGTTGATCGCGTGAATTTTTGTAAGCTACCCAAATACTAAATACAGGTTAAGCTAACTTGGCTAAGGTATAATACATCAATGAGTTTACCAATATAAACTTTTAAATAATATTAGAGCGGTTAAAGGGCTTTGCTTTGACATACATTGTCAAGTAGAAGAAATCGACTTATCATTTATATACATACGATTTGTGTTTTATGGCAGCTGGAAAAAACTATATTAGTAAAAACACAATATTTCTTTGTACTTCATTCCACTTTATTTCATATGTCAGGACCGGTTTCGCTCATTACGAGCATCGTCAACGTCAGTAATCAGTATCCTCGTAATGAGCGAAACCGGTCTTGACATATTAAATAAAGTGGAATGAAGTACAAAGGAATATTGTGTTTTTACTAATATAATGCCTTTCCACCAAGTATTGACAGTGAACACCCTAAAAGTGATAAAACTATCATAAAAAATATTATTTTATATTCATTAAAAACTTTTTATCGCAGTGACTATTGCGCGTATAACCACAAATATAATAAAATAGAGTAAATGATTTTATTTGCATGAGTCACATATTTTTTGTGTCTCGTCCTACAAAATATATGTTAACCCCAATGGGAGAATGTAACAAATTGACATTAAGTAAACAGTAAATGAAAAATTTGAGCTTTTAGAATAATGCTTCTGGCTTTGATATAAGACCTGCAAAGACTACTTGTTTAAATACATATTTCTCCATCTAATTGAACGAACATTAAAATCAATCACTTGTAAAATTAATCCATGTCACCATCAATAGCTTTTGACTTGTGATAAAGTGTGATAAAGTGAAAAATTATTTATTATACATACATTATTTCAGTTCAAGTTCATCCATGCACTAGTGATGTACAAAATTTGAAAGGTTCAAATTTAGCTATGATAACTTTTCATCAGTGTTTTAAGTCAAAGAATGATCTTAAATGATTAAACGATAATATATGTATCTGTAAAATAATTAATTTACAAAATTATTAAAACGTTGATAAAACAACAGTGTGTAGTTATTTGTGTTGCTTGACTTAAATGTGACTTATAACCTTTTGCACCCCGCAGATATGTATTGGTTTAAGAGACAACACATGCTGATGATAAAACCAAAAAAAAAAATTGCTGTGGCAAACACAGTTTACATTTCATTACGATTCTTTTTTATTTTTTAATTCAATATTTATTACTGTAAAAATGTTACACCGCTACAAAAAGGTTTTTTCTCATTCCATAACGGATTAAGAATTTTCATGTCAATGTAATATGTAATAATTATGTAGGTATTTAATATTATTAAAAGTATTAAGTTTCCATAAACAAATATAAAAAAACGCGTCCGTATAATATGATGTTAGTTTCGTATATTAAAGATAATATTCCTATCCATAAGTCTTTCGCAGGAAAGCGGTTATACCCGTTCTAAGATGAAAAATGTCTTAAAAATTGTACATCTCCTTTAGAAAGCTTCATTCGAGGAAGGCGCTCGTTCAACTATATTTATTTATAGTTATATGACCAAAGTATAGCACACTATATTTCAAAACCTGTTCAAAAACTGGCTCACTTACTCGCAACGTTAAATCCGAAAGGCGTCTCGTTACGAATATTGAATTACCAACTTCTCTTAAATTTAAATGGCGAGAATTGAAGTTAAGTATTATTTAAAATAAGGAAATTTCGCTATGCTTTTATTGTTTTGGACGTTGTCATTTACGTATTATTTACTCCATGCATAATTTGAATAATTCATTTAATCGGTATACGATTTTTTTCTATGGCTTAGGTCATTTCTCTTTGCCTATCGTAACACTGTGTTTGTATTTTCTCTTTGTTATTGTATGGTCAAATAAAATAAGAATAATTCATGCGGCTTTACTTTAATTTTTCTAAAATAATTTTATACTTGTTTGGCAGTTAATTTTTTTACAATCAATCTTGAGATCGGTCTTGCCTTCAAGCAAAGTTGGATCTTAATACGAGCCCTCAAGAGGTGAAGTTAGTTAACTAGTAAAATGGTAAAACTTTTTCTTGGACTACAATCATGTCTTAACTTGATGTTTTGGCGGATTTCATTTTTTATTTTACTGAGATAACAATATTTCAATGTGTATTAAGTGAGGTTACTTTAATTGGGCATATTATAGGTGAAATGAGCCAATTTTAGAAAAAAACCCGTTAGATACGTTGTAATATTCTACATGTTTTTAAGTATCGTAAAAGTGAAGTAACCTCAATTAATACACATTGCAGTAGTGTTATCTCCCTAAACTTATAATATGCAATCCACCAAAACACTAAACAGAGACGTGATTGTACTCAAGTTAAAGGAAAATGTTTTACCATTTTACTGGTTGCCTCACTCCACCTCTAGACGGCCCAATACACTATTTAACTAAAGCGTAATAAATATATTTTGTTTGCGTTACAGCCTATAATTTGTAATGTGTGAAATATTTTGATACTAAATCTTATCAGATAGATAGATAATTTGGTCAAGATCAACTCGAGAAAAAAATACATCACAAACACCCATGCGTAAGAGTTCAACTCAAATAAAATAGCTGTTTTTGTTTAATTAATATTTTTTTTGTTATCATTGAATAATTACTTGATAATGTTCCGCCACCTCTGGACTTAGATTCTGCGTCACCTTTTGCCATGTGCGGAGAACATCCCCGTCGTAGCTTTAATATAATACACCTCCACCACGAACCGCCCATACCGAAATATTATTTACGAGTTCTCTGCTCTACCAAAAATACACTGGTTCATATTATTTTATACCCTTTGCGTTTATTTCCACAAGTAATCCAAGAGGATTAGAAAGTGTTCGTGTAGTCTATATAAATACACTTTATAAATATAGCCAAGAAATGAATGTACGTACTCTGGCGTATAAGAATATTATTATTTGATATTTTGAATTAACTGTAAAAGTAAATGCTTTAAAATATTTGAATTTAAAATTTTATATATCTGTAATCCAATACATAAATAAGACAATTACAAAATTTCTAAATTGGGGCTTGAAATGCAGCTATGTAAAAAAAATGCGCTCTATCGGTGGCAGTTATAAGATAGGTAATTAAAAAAATATAATAGCTTTAAACTTCAGAGGAATAAAAAAAATGTATTAGTATTTTGGTCGATACGCAAATTTATAGTTATGTCTTACTGCCAAATCCAACCTTAGTACCTTATTTATGTAATAAAATGTATACACCTTGGGCATATATAAATAAAGATTGATTTAAAGTGACCATTAAAATATCAAGAAAGGTTTTTTAGAGCAGTTTTCAAAATGAACTGTACAATGAACATATTACCAAATTATGTTTAATATTTTTTTAGATATTTATGTTTCATAAGTAATTTCTTGTATCAAATAAAAATCGATCCCTTTTAAGGTATTGAACCATATTTCTTTTGCATCACAGTATATTTCCACCTTGACAAAAATATTTTTTTGTTCTTAAATTGATTAAGAAAAACCCGTTAATATCTTAATTTAAAATTTAAATTTAATTTATTTTAGGTCTGAACTTGTAATACTAGTGCCATTTTATATTTTTTATACGGATTTTTGAATAAAATGCCAATCCGTTCTGAAAAACGTTGGAATAGTATGTGCTAGGTTTTTAGCTGAAAATACTCATTTTTTAATATGACCTGGACTTTTCTTGAATCGTATCAGTATTCATTAATAAATACATCACCGTTCCGTCAACTAAACAGTCTATACATACAAAAATTGACAAAAAAAAACATGAAATTCTAACACTCGTAGGGTGAAGCAGATTTTATTAATCTTGGTTTGTGCTAAGCGAAGCTTACTTTATTCTAAACTTTTTTTACAAATTTTCACCAAAGTTCATTGCAAAATTAATATACTGAGCACAACAGTAATTAATTAGCCGTAGCTTATTATTACTTATTAGAAACGAAATACATTTACTTCACAATTTTATGACTAATGATATTTCCATATACAAAAGTAGAGGAAATATCAATCAAATAATTAAAAATATATGTTTAATCATTGATAAATGTATCTTATACACTAGCCAGCATGCCATTCGTGGCCAATGCACTCGCTTTCAGAGCATCAACATGCAACCCATTTCAAGTCACATACAATGTTGCGTGCAACATCAGGGGACAGTGTGTAATGTTGCAGGGTCAAGTAGACTCTGAGCTGCTGTCATTTTAAGGACAATTTTGACTTCTCATGAATACGGGCCTTACTACAATTACTACACTATTTAAAAATTAACTGCTGTGTTAAAATAATTGTCTGGTGTTTTAGAATTTAACCAATGATTTACGAAGTTATTACATATAATAATGAAAAATTATTACTGCGTTCTCAGAAGAGAAATCATCTCTGCATGAGTTTTATTTCACATTAGTTCATTGTTTCAAGGAGATTATTTTATATTAAAAAAGACCACTACAACGTTGGTCAAAAAAATATTGCATCTACGTTAAATCAGGGGTTATGTTTATAAATAAAATCATAAAAAAAATCCCGGGAAATCGTTGCATGATCCAGTCTTGCTTTTACGTTTGTACTAATTGAGTTTATTATTATCTACTAAAAAAATCACAATACTAGTTATGAATCATCAGTCAGAGCGTAAAAAAATATTTGATAATTCTTTAAATTGAAAATATCCAATTTATGAAAAAATTTGAAAAATAATACAAATTGCCAAAACACAGCCAAGGGATTTTAATTTTGTACGGTGTGTTGCCAACAGGCAAAATGCTCTACGCTTACTATAAAATTGGATTTGCTGTTGACTTTTGTATTTTTTGTTGAAAAAAGTGCACAATGGACGATTTTAATTAATAAATTGGATTGATTGATTTTTTCGCAATAAATAAAGTTCAACCGGCTTCCGGTTTTCCATCGTACGAATACAATGTTTGCAACTTTATGCAATTTAATATTTCTCTTTGAAATAGACTCGCTGAAAAAAAAATACATTTAAAAATTTGTTTGAAAACGAAACTTTTTTATTTATCTTTAAATAAATATTTTTTCAAAAAGATTTCTCGGCAGCTGTTCCTTACTTTTTGATTTTTTTTTCAGTAAAAACAATTATAAATTGTATTTATTATATATTTTGGAAAAAATAACATTTTTTTCGTTTCATATTTGTTGATATTTTTAAGAACTTTCAGTTGACTGAAGTGAATGTATTATTGATATTTTTTTAGCTTATTTATTAAAAAATCCTCAAGACTTAAAAATGTTTTAAAATAAAAAATATATAATATTACGACAACATTAAAACTTTTTTAGAAATACGAGTTTAACTTATTGTCACTTAAGTGTATTGTATTTAAATTTCAGAATATGCATTTTTTGATTGAATATTAATTTCAATAAATTTGTGTAATTAAAGATATATAAACTTTTAAAAAAAAATATTATTTGCAGGCTATTTTGACAGTACGCGGGTAATATTTTATTGATATTAGACGCACTTGGACGTTTTCGATGATATAACATAGTCGTCAGATGTCGAAACATCGATTGTTTAAATTGAGTGTTTTATGTACAATAAATGATTAGACTTGAAGATTTTCGACCATCTATCTATACACGAAAAAATAGACAGCACTAATGAGTATTAGTATTTTTTTAATAATATCAAGTCCGCTTCTTATGAAGAGCATATGAACTCCATATGGATGTATCTCATCAGAAATTGTATCTATATATAAATATTTTTTTTATTCGTTACTCAAATATGTAAAATATTTTTTTAGATTTCATATTTATTTAAATCTTATGGAAAATGCTTTGATATTGTAAGATTGAAAGGTCAATTTATTTACATGTTTTAGACGCCCGATTTTATTTTAAATTCTTAACATCAACGAATAAATAAATTATGGAGGATATGTTTTGGCTGAATTTATGTAATACAATTAATTTTCGAATAAAAAATTCACGATATGTAGCAAATTGAAAATTTACTCTATGCTTTAAAATTAATTGATAAATAAACAATGGTATATTTGAAATATAGTAAAAATGTATATGATGCGATTATCAATGAGTTTTGCACAAATGAATCGGTCGCTTTTTTGAACAGCATCCCCTTGTAGAAAAGTCACCGACCGCCACTGAAATATATATACATACAAAAGGACCTATTTAATGTTTATATGGGTAATTTTGTTGGAGGATTTACTTATAATTATTTCAAAGATAAAATATTAAAGAAATTTTATACTATACTAGAAAAAAATCATTTTATTAGTATTTTTAAGTACCGATAAGGGCTTGTTAGTTTTCGAAAACCGGGATTTAAAACCCGATTTAGCTAAATTTGCTATATTTGAAAACCGATTTTTAAAACTTATTGAATGTTTTTATTGATTAATTTAAAAAATATATGTATTCAAACTTGAGACCGCCTTCGTTCCAAACAAAGTGATATGAAACATGCAGCTTAATAATATTCTTATTGTGCATTTGTTCCCAAACGTTTTGTGTTTTCTAAAAAAATTTTTTTTGAAAAGGAACACCGCAAAATTATTTAGTTGTTACAGTTTTTAAAATAAATAAATGAAGAATAAAAAACTTCTTTTAAAGTATCACTTTTCATGAATCTTTGAAAATTTAACCGTCTTTTTAAAAGTCACGTTGTCGCATAAGTGTGTTATATTATATTATTGTATGTGTATGTATGTGACTGGTTTTGAATTCGTTAACTGCGTTTTTAAAAATGGTACATTAAATAACCTTGTAAAAGTTTGTTTAAAATATCAAAAGGTAGGTCGCTATTGAGAGCGAAAATATTTCAGCAAATGGCGTTTGGTAGAAAAATACAAGTCTCCTTTTAAAAATAGAAAACTGCGTTCTGCTTTTGAGAAACTTTTCCAACCACAGTGGTTAACAATTAATCGATGCAAAGGACCTTGTCATTGATTAACAGCAATACTATTTTTTTAATACATAAATGTGGAAAAATGATGAGTAGGTAATGTATATTTAGGTAAAAATTCCAACGTATTTAGCTATAGAACAAACACCATAACTTAACTATGATGACAATCAAAAATAACGTTGCCGCTTAAAATATAATAACTATGAAGTAAATATAACATCTTTATTTGTTATAGATATAAACAATTTGTACAGTTTACTTTATTATTGTGCAGTTTTGATAATTTTATTCCAATTTAATCAATATTTTGGTGATTAAGTTATTTTAATAGTATTTTAAAAAAAACTTTATGTAAACATAAAAATCAGGATAAATTAAAAACTGTTGGTTATAGGATGATATGGTACACGATTGTAACCTGATTGATTGTCTTTGGTCAATTTCACCTAAAGAAAGATAGTGACGGTGAAAAGTTTGTTTTGAATATTCGTATTATGTTTTTTGACTGTATTTGCACTCAGAAGTTATTCTTTAAAAACTTTATGTTACTCAGTTGCTCAACCTCTCTTTTCCGAAGAGATACAAGGTTTCGAAAAATAGTATTAGGACATGACTAGTTGTAAGATAAACGCTTTGGTTATGCTGCATTTTTAAAAATTGGTAAGTGGTGGAAGGGAAGGAATCCATAATTCGATTGAAAAATCAATTCACAAAACTGTCTTCGATCCCGTGAATCCAGCAACCAAAGACAAAGCAAACGACGTTGACCACTCAAACGAATACTCTTGTCTATCAAATGCTTTATAAACAACCCTTATTTTAAAATATACGCGTTTCTTATATATTTTTTAAAGATTACTGAGTACGTACTTAGTTCAATACATAAATCATAAAAAGTGCAAGTATGTGAAAATACCAATTGATTACCACTGCAGTAAAAGTTCTTTAGTGCTTTAGCGCGGGTTCAACTTTCATGCTGGCTCAAGTTTGCCTAACTATGTCATTCTTCGGGCGCATGTGGGCACGCTAGCCATTCGAGGGAAACATGGGATATTGTAAACAGTTCGTACACCAATGGTTACTTCTTGCAAAAGTAACACACACGAGAATATAAATGTTTATGACCCCCAATGTGACGCGAGTCCATGATTTTAAATTTAAGCCGCTGTTTTAGTATTTTTTATTGAAGAAAAGATATCTTCGATCGGTCTATATATTTTAAACATGTTATTAATCAAGATTTCAAAAATAAATAATATTATATTTATTGGTGAAAACAGAAAATTTTACAAAATTTCATCAAAAATCAAAACACAACGTACATGAAAAGACGTAAATTTAACAAATTTATTTTATACTCTTGGCGTACAATTTTAATTTAAAAAGGTCAGTATTCGTAAAGAGTTTTCATGAAATATTTTTCAAAATCAAAGCTTTCTGCTAAAAAAATATCTTAGTGACAATGTATCTTAACTAAAATATTTGTGAGAATGAAAAAAAATGCATAACAAAATCAAGAGTAAATTTTACAGATTGACATTTCATACTCTTAGCGTTCAATTTTAGTTTAAAAATGTCAGTATTCGTAAAGGGTTTTCATAAAATATTTTTCAAATTCAAAGCTTTCTACTAATAAAATATTTATGTAATACTACTGTACCTAACTAGAATATTTGTGAGAGAGATAAAAAAAATTGAGAGTAAATTTTAGAGATTGACAGATCCCTGTGGATTATAATTTAATTAATACAAAGTTTCGAAGTAAATGTATTTTTTAAATTGAATAACTCCATTCCTAATAATCCAGCATTGCGCGCTTATAATATATTATAAAATATAGTATAATTTCTTCCAAGAATATAAGCACAGACTTTTATTGCGGATAATTAACTCTGAAACGTGTGTAAGGAAAACCAGAATATAAAAAATACATTTCATTGAAGACGGCGTAAAAACATGTCTACATTTTTAAAAATGTTTTTTTCAGAATCTTCATTGCTGTTGATTTTATTGAAGTTCACAGACTCATTACTTGGAAGCGGGAAAAACACATAATCATCATTTAATTATTTACTTTAGTAGTGTAGAGTTTCACTTTATTAAAAATTTTCCAAATTTTAATTGGGTTTATAATTGACATCATTTTCCACTTATATTTATTAGTCTTTGATGATTTTTTAATTGTATGTTATAGATGTTAAGCAATTTAACTTTGTGTAATTATAATGTAATTTGTAAATCCTTTTCACTGTTAATAGTTGCTTACACCTATTATTTAAATTTAAATTTGTATAAATAGCACTGTTTATATATTTTTCTTATCAGTTGATAATGCTTTCAATGAGCGAAACCGGTCCTGATCCAATAAATTTTATGTGGAAAAAGTACTAAAAATGTCTAATTATTTTTATTATAATTCCATTCCACCAAGTATTGACAGTGAACACCTTAAAAGTGAATTACAACCATATTAAAAATTGGTTTTGAGAATCTCTTTATTTATTCTTCATGCTACAATAAGTGTCATCACTTGTTTTGCATAAGAAGTTTATATCCACCCTAGATATAAGTTATGTAAGAAACAAGTCCACTCCATAGGCTTTATTTAGTTTCAGTATGTAGGTGAATATAGGTAGGAAAAAAGTTAAGTGTGAGGAAATCGATGTTGTATATATTATACTGAACGTCTGCAATTAAATTTAGTAAAGCATTGTTTAAATATTGTGAAAATAGTAATTGCTTGAGTAGTTGAGCGCTGAATGCATTCGAAAATATAATATATACGATTTAAATTAGAAAAGTTTCTGTTTTAGTTAAATGTTTTTTGACACAGGTGCTTTTAAAACGACTTTATTTCGATGACCTTGGAAAATTTTCCAGACGCAGGAGTTCAAAAAAATGAACATTTTGGTATACTTAATAACTCAAAACACGAATTGTTCGACTTATCGTTTTATGCCAGTCTGGAAACAGTGTGCAACTTTAAGAAGCAGAATAAATAAGTAAGGTCTTATTTTAGTCGCTTTCTTGGCGTGATGATCAACGTTGTTGGCTTCCGTGACAGATCTCATGGGTTCGAGTTCCGGTACCAACAGTATTTTTTCAATCTTTTAGCAGATTTCTATTCGAAGGTATTGATGATTTTTATGTCTAAAAACTCCCTTTCCACTAATTTCTAGTCGAATCCAGAGCGTGTCAAGGGCGTTTAGCTGGCCACTATTTTTGTCATAGCTTTATCCTTTTATCCCTAATCTCCTCGACAAAGCAAAAATAGTTAAATATTATTTGAACAAACCTTAGGTCAAGGTACTTTTAAAAGAGTTTTCTTTGTAGCATACCTTTTATAATGACATTTTTAAAGAAGTATCCACAATTTTGTCAAGTCAGTGGGCTCGTAAAACAGAAATAGCCTCACTTTAACGACGCACCTGTCCTCTGCAATGATGAAGATCTATGGAGATGGTACAGAATAAAATAGGTAACGATAAGTGCAAAAAGAATAAAACACTTCGAAAGTTATATAAGGATAGAGCTAAATATACTTTCTAATAGACAATGACTTCACCCAAAATTAGTATTGAAATTGAATAGTAAAATTGTTCCTTTTAAATTATCAAACGTTTCAATCGATTCTATAGTCTTTATTCTTGATTAATAGTCGCCATTATAACTTTTGAATCATTGTGGCTTACGAGTACAATAAAAACCGTGTATAAAACATCTTCTTTTCAATTTTCAAGTATTTATTATAATTCATAATTATGGGGCTATAATGCAAAATGAGCGATATTGAGTTTGGTATGCAGATAGAGTAATTCAAGCTAAATTAATCGACTGGTATTATTAGTTTCACGATAGAATGTTTAGAACACCCTCGTTTTTCAACATGAAAAACGTATTTTTCTGCAAAACGTACTATTTCCAACAAGAAATCATCTACCTTTTCTTGCAAAACGCACTATTTCCAATAGGAATTTGATCGGAGTAACATTTTTTTTGCAAAACACACTATTGGTATTGAGCTGTCAAATGTTGGCATATTCGACTGTATATTTTAAACATTGTGATCAGCTCTGAAGACAGTAAAGTAAAGGATAATATTTGTGTTTATTCCTGACAGGAAACCAAATCAGGAAGAGGACCAAACTAAGGACTGAATCAAAATCTATCGGACGTGCGTGGAAATAAGATTTGTTTTTCGGCTTACTTGAGAAATTTGACAGCTGTATTCATCATACATATTTCTGCAAACGTTTCGGGATGGCTTGTAATTGAATGTTCAGGGATGAATTGCAATTGATTTGTGAATTCTTCAATGAAACTTGATGTTTACCCAATTATAAGTCACGCAGCTAGAGCTGAGTCGAAAAAAATACTTACACAGACGAATTGGTTGCAAATCGTCTCTTTGCTTAGGATAAAATAATATTATTTTTCTTATTTTGTTTGTATTTTTTTACATTTTTTACTAAGTTCTGACGATGGCAAAAGCCGAAATAGCTATCAACGCATAAAATATAAAAAAACTGTAAAATTGAAATACGCTGATATTTCTACTCTATTATAATGGAGTTCTACCAAGTAAATGCCAAATCAATCCATAAATATCTTTTTTCTTACATACATACATACAAACATTGAAATATGTTTGTTTTTATCAGAATAATCTTCTTTGCTAGTGTGATTGCACATCGTAGGATTTCCTGTTAACTTTGCGATTTCCATCAGCTCTCGACTTTAAATTTGAGCATGGCAAGCGGTAGTTTTCATCTCTTCGCCTACGTGCTTTGCATGGACACGGCAATTTTGTCTTTAACTTCAAGCAATCCTGTACCAACGTTACTTACGGATTAAAAAAAACCTAACCCTTATAAATAAACTGTATATCAATTTTATTTGCAATCTATCGAAACTATCGAAATCAAAATTTTATTAAGAATATTCTCTAGTATGTATGTAGTGCAGGGCTCGACGTTGTTGGCTTCCGTGAGTTATATCGCCGGTTCGAATCCCAGTGCGAACAGTATTTCATTCGATTTATGTTCTAGGGCAGGGTTTCCCAATCTATGTTCCGCGGAACACTAGTGTTCCTCGGAACCTGAATAGATTTTCCGCGAACACGACATACCTTGAAAACACTTATTTTGCAATATTTTTCGATAACTAGTAAAGATGGTTCCAGGGTTCAGAATCCGTTTTCTGTGTGCTAAACTATTAGGCTTAAACTTGAGTGATTAAAAAATGTAATTGATTTAATCAGTGATCCTCCAAAGTGTTTTAATTGGTTTGATTTTAACCATTAAGAATTACCCAACCTAAAAAAGGAGTGTTCCGTTAAAATTTCCAGATTGTGTTCCAAGTGTTCCATTGCAGAAATAGTTTGGGAAACCTTGTTCTAGGGAGTGGGTGTTTGTGTTGCCTAAAAATTCTCTCAAAAGAAACAAGGCGTTGCGAAAGCGATTCGTTAGTAGTTAATCCTGTAAAAATATTTTTCTTCTGACTATTTAAAAGATTATTAAAAGTTTAAAATGATCGTCACAAGCGAAACCTCTCTTGATCATATTAAATAAATATGGCATTAGTACAAAAGAATGTTTTATATTTTGATATCATTCAAAACTTACTTTAAAATATTTTTTTTCATGGTTGCCAAATATTATTATAAGTTAGGGACACTGCCATGTTTGTTTCTTAATTTCAGATCTGTTGAGTCGGGTAAATCATTTTCGTTTATCTTGCATATCTGTCCACCATCAGATCGTTCATGTCACTTGAATAATTCTAGTACATTTCGCCTAATGATTTTTTAATATCTTTAAATTATTTTCTCCGATTATTCCGGCTCTGACTATACAGCCCAGTTAAATTCGTTTTTTTATATAAACCGAATAATAAAACCTAGTAACAAAAATATATTAGTGAAAATAAATTTATCATATCAGTCAAATTATAATTATTAAATACTAGTAATAATGCTCAACATTGTTTCAATTTTGCGTAAGTCAGTCAGTTACACCTAATTTAAACTTTAAATTGTTAAGTGCCCTGTTGAGTGATAGAAATCTTTTAATAGAAGCTAATCTTAGCAGGAAACGGCGTATTATGCAATCTTCACAGAAATTCTTAGATACGCACCAATTATGTTATTATTATCAATCATCTGAAATCCTTTGTTCTCCGGCAATCATAGCTCACTCTTGAATATATTCATCTCGCATGGATGATTCTTAGACGGTTTCGGTTTCAAATTGTTTCACACATTTGAATTTGAATTGTTGAGCTGATTTTAATGAGTAAAGAAATACATAGTCAGTCTTGGTGTCTGTTGAAAATCGTGCGCGTTTTAATTCCGCTGAAATTTTAATATATTTGTTAAATCTTTTTTAAGTAAATATAAACTATTCGATTTTGGTTGAAAATATAGTTTTCTTTTAAAATATTACTGTAAATACAATGAGTTATAAAATTTAACTGTTATCAATTCGTCATTGTTTCTCGGTCCCTGCCTGTCTCTTCTACCAACCGGATGGATCCCGTTGTCGTGGAAGGCTACTGATGATGATAGGATGTACTCGGCAGTCTACGGAACCCTGGAATGACCTGGTAGGTAGCAAAGAGACTAGCGGTGAATAGAGAATCTTGAAGGAACTGTGTAATGGTAATATTCTTCGACCAGGCAACAGATATGGATAAAAAAATATAGTGAAAATGTTTATTCACCACTTAAAAGTTTTTTGTAGTTTAAAATTATTACTTAGTTAGAAAATGTTAATATGTATTCAATCTGTGATGATATTTTTTTTCGCAGATAAACTTTAGGCTTAATCTGTGATCGGCAACCTTTTGAGGGACTTGGTAAAAAAAATCAATTTTGAGAAAAATATTTGGTTTGGGGGTAGTATTATAAAATAAAACATATGTATGGATACAAATAATACGTATATTTACAAATGTATATGTGAATACAAATTTATTTTATAAAAACATAAATACAATATTTTGTAAGTGGTTTCCTTGGTCTTGAATTATTTTCTTATTTTTCAAATATGTAGTTTTAACTTTAGATTTCTGTGCGGATAACTCAAAATGTTGTTACTCAATTACCTGTGGGTAGTAGGTTGCCGACCAATGGATTAAGCTGTTGTATTCTTTCACCCTTTTCTCGGGTATATAATTTTGTATTTTCCATCTTAACACTTAGTTACCCACTCCCCATCTCTTCCTGTTTTTTGATAAATATTATAATACAAATATTACAAACATAGACGTAGTGTAAGTTTTTGCAGTGTGTTACTCAAGTGTTTTTACTTAAATATGTAGTTTTACTGTTACAACATTGATTATTAGTTTTTAAATTTTGCCTGGTAATAAAATTAGTAAATAAGGAAGCCAATTTTTGTTTTAGCGTATCGTTTATCTTCATAGAACATAATTTCGGTATAACGGACAAATGTGAGAGAAGGTATCTCTTATTTCATGTAACGGTACATTAATTGTTTTTTTTCCATATTTTAAGAAATTTATACATAAAAAAATAAGTCACCTGTAATTAAAACTCCTAGCTCATAGTTAAAAATAGTAGAAGTGATTTAAAAACCAAATTAGAGGATTTATTGGGAGCTGCCGCCTTTGTGGCCGAGTGGTCAGCATTGTTGGCTTCGGTTACGGAGGGCACGGGTTAAAATCCCGGTACGGACAGTTTTAATTGATTTTTCAATCGATTTATGAATTTCTGTTCGAAAGCATGGAAAGCATGGATGTATGTGGTGTCTTGAATTCCCCTCTCCCACCCATCTAATTCTATGAACGGGGGGTATCGAAAGCGATTAGCTTACCACTAGTCCTGTCCTAGCTCTATCCTTCTATCCCTACTCTCTTTGGAAAAAGAGAGGTTGAGCAACTGAGTAACAAGCAGTTATCGTAGAAACACTTCTGTTGAGGTAAACTCCATTAGGAGTCTATATGCTCCACATTGGGAGCGGACATGGTTAAAAAAAATTGGGAGCAGCAAATTCAAGGACCGCCTCGTGTGGCAGGACTCCTTCCTCCGCCACTGATACATGCATAGCTACATATATATCATAAACAGGATTTTTTGAACAATGCTCTCATTTGACCCGATATATAGAAGTTCTACCATATTACATACATACTATTTTCTCACTGTATACAGTAGCAGTATCGGATTACCTCATAAGCAAATGAGGCGTCCACTTGGAGCATCCGAATCTTAGGTTACTCAAAAAGTGCTTATAGTATATAATTATTTTATTTTTTGTTAATATTTTCATATTTTTTTATTATTTTACATAGAATTTTCTGACATTTTTAATTTATCCGAAAAACAGGACCTCCAAATTTGATTGCGCCTGGGGACTCTCATGTGCCTAATCCGCTACTGTACAGGAGAGTTTCGACAGTAACCCAAAAATTTAAGTGAACCACCTTTACTAGAAGTTTAATAAGCACTTATGTTCTTACTACCAATTTATTTTACTGACAATTTTTTTTCTGGGTATGAAAAAAACTCGAGCACCTCTTATAAAATCAACCACAGTTAAATGCATTAAGAATAGACTAATACAGCCTTCGTAGAAAGTACATGCAAGATAATGTTTGAATTCACGAATAAAATTTTATCTGCAGTCGACCATTACCTCTTTGAGTACCGTTTTACGGGTGAGTAAAATAATTGGAATAAACTTAGAACTTTTAGTTTAAGCGTTGGTTAATAGAGCAGTACTTTACTTAGAAGGAAAATTTAATAGTAGTAATTTGATAGCTTCATTAAAGAAAGAATATTCACTCTATACTGAGAATACATATTATACAAAAATTATTTTCAACTAGGTTCGCTGACAGTGCGAAATATAATATAATATGGGCGCATTAGAGGTGAAGTGAGTTAAGTGGTACTTTAGAAAAAAATAAGTTGGATGCATTGTAAAAATATTGCTGAATATGAAAAAATAAAAAGTACCATCAAATCAAACGACCATTTCATTATTTATTCCATAAAAAAAATATACATTGACAGAATCATACCATTCCCACGATTCTCGCAAAGTTGTTTTTCGTGTTCCTATTCTGTGTATGTTTATTTTCTTTGTCGTCCATATTTTGTTTCTATCAATCTTTTCTGGAATAAAAATTTGACAGATCCACGTAAGCACTTCATATATTTTTTTACATAACTCAAGGCAGCTTGCTAAAAAAATGTCTCAATGATACAAAAATAAGCTCTCTGGCGTTTGCAATACACCCCCTCGCCAATTGCCATCAAAATGCTAGTGAAGTGTTATTTATTTTGTTGCTCAAAGAAATATAGTATCAAAGAATTATCAGGGCTTTTGAATGGTATATTTGGCATTATTTTGTCACAGTGTATTAAATATTTTACAATAACAACTATTTTTTACAAATATTAAGAAAAAATGAACGATATTTCCGCAAATATCATTCATTTTTTTTAATCCATTTCTGCTCCCAATGTGTAGCATATGGCCTCCTAATGGAGGTATCTCAACTGAAGCTTTTTTCTACAATAAGTGTTTGTTACTCAGTCGCTCAATCTCACTTTTCTCAAAGTTAGTAGTAGGAGAGAATGATAGGCTAGAACAGGACTAGTGGTTGACTAATCGCTATTGCTACACCCAGTTATTAAAGGATCATAAGAATGGGTGAAGAGGAAATAATGTGAATTGACATAACAAACACCCAGTCTTCGATCACAACTTTGAATTGAATAATTCTTAAATTCACTGTGATCTGACCGGGAATCGAACACAGACCTGCGTGATCGGTAGAGCAAACTCTAACAAACTGAGCCACAGCAGTCGAAAAAACTCATCTAAGACCAATGTAAAATAGTCTCGCATACATCGTTTTTTGGTCGATTGTTTTCACGATGTATCGACTAAATATTATGGTCCCAAATATTACTCAGATTGATCTTTTTGTATAAAACTTGTCATTATGAACAGAAGTATGTAAGAATGCTATTACTGTTTCATTAATTCTTTTATCTTCAAAACCAAGTGAAAATCCACTCAACCACTATCACAAAAAACATCTAGACCAGGGGTGGGGAACCTTTTATTCTCTAAATTCTGATTCTCATCAGTACACATTGACTAGGGAATCTTTGGCCGGAAACAGGTCTTTACGGTCAGAATATGTCAGCAATTTACGAATTTACATCAATTTACAGAATTACAGAATTGGCCAGAAGACCGCACCAGAGTAGTCAAAAGGCTGCAGGTTCCCCACGCCTGATCTAGACTGCAAGTTTTCAAGTGAATCCTGTTGTTATGATATCAGGTTGTAATGTTTCCGCTGATGTCTTGCTTACCTAGTAATTTTTATATAGACTGCTCAGTCGACTCTCCAAGTCAGTTAGAGATAGTTTTTGTCTCAATTTCGGATCGTTCATTATTCTGTCATAAAATATACATGCCCCCAAATTGAAACTTTAGCTAAGATACTGAAAATAGCCTTAGTCTTGTACTCATTCATAGTTGTTTTTGTTTCTTTTGAGTCTTGTAGTTCCATTGTGTAATATAATTTATAATACAATCTAATTCTCATGAATTGGCAATTTTTCAAACGTATATTATAATTATGTATTTTGTTGCAAATTCGTATTATATAAAATGAAAATACTTTTATTTTATTGAAATTTAATGATTTTTATTAATTTGTTAATAAACAACAAATTGTGTGCAAGATTAAATCATGGCTATTTTTTTAAGTTTGAAAACTCTGAACTAAATTTTCACAGCTAGTATAATGCCGAGTCCACACATGAAAATAAATATTTGTTCAACCCTTTCCTTCCCATCAGGCGTATCGCTGACGAACAAACTCCGGGGTGGGGAGGGTTAGCGTGGAAAATATTACTGAGAGAGCTGGTGACATCTTGAACCAATCGCGAAACGATGGGAAAACATTTTTTCACCATTTTCAATTTCCCTTTTTCCGCGCCACGTCAGGGAAAGTGGCGAGAGATCGCTTCGCTGTGTACTTTCAAAGAATGATTCAAAAAGAAAACTGAAGAAAAACGCATCTCAAGATTGTTCGGTGGTGACCGTGTACATTTTTTATTTTGCGGAATTGATATCTGATACAATCGTAATAGCTAAACTCATCAGTGGCAAAATAATTATTTGTTTTTCGTGACTATCTTATAAATTACCATCATATCTTTGTTGTTATGGCAAAAATCAGCAATACAACTTTTGAACTAATCTGTTGCGTGTACTCAATCATAAATAAATATTGAAAATATGCGTTGCTTGTTATCATCGAAACGGCAAAAGTACTAAAAAATGAACGTGTTTGATTCTAGTAAGGATCAAATTATAAAATACATGTCACTAAAAATGTCATCAGTTTATATTTAATATTATTTAAGAATGATATAAATATATCAGATGATAAAAAAATATAAAACTTCCTTATAGATGAAACAAAACACGACAATTCTTAAATATTTTTTTCAAAACGGAGACAATATACATAACGACTATGAAAAGGGAAAAGGTTGTAACCCACACATAACATATTTTACAGGAGACACAAAAAACTTTTTTTGATGGTTCTGGGCTGAAGGTAAATTACTGAATATCTGAAACCTTGAAAGGTATGGAGACTGATTAGCTGGTTTTAATTGACTTTATCTGATATTGATTTAATATTTAAAAAAAAAAAAAGTCTTTTTTCCTGATAGCAATTTCTACATTCTGTTCTTTTTTTTCAAACTTAAAAGCTAAATTTAGATACTTATTCGGTTTTTAAGCTTACATCCTTTTGATAGAATGTGTATCAATGTGTACAGTGTGATTATCGAAAAAAACTGTTTTGAAAAACTATGAGTTACGTCCTTTTTTTGCAAAGTTGATGAGAAATTGTAAAGACATAAATGCATATAAAATGAATGCTTAAACTAGGTACTAACCAGCTCATTGGAAAAAAATAATGTTGCAAGTTTTAATTATTCAAAGGCATTACATAGTTTTAATTATTGTTGAATTTTTTTTTAACATTTATAAATTATAATCATAAACAATCATTAAGCTTGTCAGACTGTAATGATTTCCAAAAATACATTCCTAACTTAAAATAGTATTTTTTGACTAGGTATTCACAGTATTGAAATTTTCTTGTTAATTAATGCATTCATATTTTTTTTACTTGAAACACTTGAGCTAGTTATATTGAGCAAATCTTACTTAATTAATGCTTGATTCAAAGTAAGCACACTTAATTTTATAATTTTATTAGACTCGTCCAGTGCAGCAACGACATTACAAATATTATTTTACGGGAATATAGTAAAACACATTTTAAGACCTCATTCATATCAGATTACGTAAAGTCATTCATTCATTTTTTACTTGCACGTAATTTTTTTATTGCCGCCTGTGTGGTCGAGTGATCAACATCGTTGGCTACCGCTACGGAGGGCACGGGTTCGAATCCCGGTACGGGCAGTTTTATAAATTGATTTTTCAATCGATTTATGAATTTCTGTTCAAAGGTATGGATGTATGTGATGTCTTGAATTCCCCCCTCCTGCCCATCCTATCCTATGAACGGGGCGTATAGAGAGCGATTAGCTAACCACTAGTCCTGTCCTAGCCTTTTCCTTCTATTCCTACTCTCTTTGGAAAAAGAGAGGTTGAGCAACTGAGTAACAAGCAGTTCTCGTAGAAACATTTCTGTTGAGATAAACTCCATTAGGAGTCCATATGCTCCATATTGGGAGCGGACATGGAAGAAAAAAAAATTATATGGGATATCAGTTTTCTTACAATCTATTTTTGGTTGCACAGAATGAACAAAAAGAATGAAGTCTTTGAATAGGTCATAAAATACATTTTTTGTGACATTCATTTTAAGTGCAGTTATAACGTCCTTAACATTTTATTTGCATAGCTTCTTTTGTTAATTTATGATATGAGCCCATTAGAGGTGAAATGAATGAAAACTATTACAGTAAAATGGTAAAACTTTTTTCTTGAACTTTGAAGTACTATCACGTCTTTAAAATTGGTGCTTTAGTGGATTGCATATTTTTATTTTACGGATATAACACTATTGCAATGTGTATTAACTGTGGTTACTTCACTTTTACGATACTTTAAGACGTGTAGAATATTACAACGCATCTAACATATATTTTTCTAAAATACCAATTGGCTGGCTCACTTCGCCCAAAATAAGCCCATATGTTCTGACTTCAAAAATCAACTGGCTTATTTATACCACCATTGCATTTAACGGGCTCTTGCCTTGCGATGGCTTATTTATTTACTCGCACACAGGATTTGCGAAAAGATAATATTATATACTGAATTTCCCACATAAAATTTGCAAATACTAATAAATTTAGATTTTTAAGGTTTTAGTTCTGTAAGTAGTGTATGTATTTTTTTAAATACTAAACAATTAATAAACGATTGAAATTTTAGACTTATTTATTCGTAAATAAATAGAATAGTTTTATTATATTACCGCACTTCTTTGGACTTCATAGTCAACTTACAAATAAACTACTGCACGTCTCGTTTATTTGTGAATAATTTCCATTCGGATAAAAGGAGATGCTGAAAACGAGGGGGTAGAAGATAGCAGGGAGGCTAAGCACGGTCATAGACTAAAGGGAGGGGCAGCGCAATAAAAACGGTGACAAGCAAATTCGCTCTTTTAATTAACACTAATTGCCGACAGAGTGCGTCGCTGTCCTTTGATAACATTCGACATTTAAAATTGGTCTCCGCCGTCGATAGGTATCCAGCGGTATTAGCCTAAGCCAGGGTTACTCAACAAGACACACATGGAGATGTTTGTTTGGACCAATTGGAAATTAATTAACAATTATATGACAAACTGTATTTAACAACTTAATTGTGATTTGGGTAATGAAATAAAATACAGTTTTAGATGTTGCGTGAGAATTTCTCTGGCAACGCTGATGTTGAAACCAATAAAGCACTAATCGTAATTCAATTTATTTTATTTATTGATTGCTATATTTTTTTTTTAAATATTTAAAACAAATGTAAAAACTATTGAAAAATGATGTTGGATATTTAATATTATTGTTATACCTGTATATATTCGCCCCCGTTAATTCTCATCCACTATCAAACATTGCCTAAACAGGGAGTTTGATATTTTTTAACCAACAAAATAACAGTTTTAAAAAATAAGTAAAATCGAAACAAATAGCTGATTGATATTTAATTAATCATCAGTTTATGGATACCAATTCTTCATGTGTCACTATACTAGAGGTCTGCACGGGCCAAAATTTTACAAAACTACCCGGTCCGAGCCCGAAAAACTCACGCCCGACCCGGCCCGGGCCCGAGTATAATACTGCACTTGTTACCCCCCGAAACACCGAGAAATTTGAAATCCTCGATTTGCTATACATTTTTCCCAGATTATCTCCGAACGTTCTTTTTTTCTTTTAGCTCACCGAGGAATTTGAAATCCACGATTTGCTATACTTTTTGCCCAGATTATCTCCGAAAGTCCTTTTTTTTTTTTTTTAGCTCACCGAGGAATTTGAAATTCCTATTTGCTATACTTTTTCCCAATATTATATCCCAAATTCCAAGGCCCGGCCCGGCCCGAGCCCGACTTTCAATTACGCTTACTCACCCGAGCCCGGCCCACGGGCCGGGTCGAGTAAGAGCCCGAGGGCCTGGCCCGGGCCCGTGCAGACCTCTACACTATACGTTCACTTCCTACTAGAACTAGGCCAAAATTTTACAAAATCATCCGGTTCGAGCCCGAAAGACTTAAGCCCTCGGCCAGGGCCTGTGTCCAATACCACAATTATTACCCGAACCCGACCCAAAGCCCAGATTTATACTTCTCAGCCTGAAAAAAAACAGTTTTTTACAAATTTACAACAATTAACGATTCTCTATAGGACTGATAATAATCAAAATCATCATGGCTGATTATGACACAAACATAGTCTGAAATATTTTTTCTGAAGAAATAAATTCCTCCCCGGGCCCGGCCCGATCCCGAATCTCAATCGCGCTTACCCACCCGAAACCGTGCAGACCTATTTACTTCCTGCACTAGCTGTCCCTGAAAAGACAAAAGTATCACTGATGTTACGTGTGTTGACCGATGATTTGTCACAAAGACGAATTGTTTGTATAGCTTACTTTGCCACTATATTGGACCAATTGTTAATTTCGCGATCACATTTGAGAATATTAAGAAAATAGGCCCCACCTTCATTTCTTGCTTTTTTAGTTAAGCTGATATTTTAATTCTCAAATAATCATTCCATGTATCAAACAATAACCTAACCTTACTTTTCACTTACTCGACGTGTTACTAACCCATAGGCCGTAATTTATGAAAAATACATATTTATTGTGATATATTAGGATTATCTCTAAAACAGGAAAAATATCGAAGCTAAAGATTTCAATAAAAAGTTTCATTTTTTTCTTTTACCGCTTACTCAGAACTATATATTTGTTACTTACCAACTTCTACCAGTTTGCTGACAATATTCGTTCGGTATGCCACTACTTACCGGCAACCACAAAGCTGTTGAGAAACCCTGACCTAAACGAATATTGCCTGAATGTATTTTCTGTGAAGGATTTTTCATTAAATAAACATTTTCATGGAACAGTTTTCCCACATTACAAAATAACGAACTTAATTTTATTCAGCGTCCTTTAGTTTGATGACGACATGTCGCTGAAAAAATATGACTAGCCAAATTGTAATCAGTTTATTTTAGGCTTTTAATTGATAGGTGGATTTATAATTCATACTAATGTTATACATTAAAAATAATTTCACATTATTTGACTTAGTTAATAAACATACAACTAAAATAATTGAACTTAATTTATTTGGTCAATTAAGTGTTTCTTACAATTCACTACAAATTGGTTATACCATAGCCCTTTGATACGCAATAGAGATTTTAAAAAAGCACTGTTGGCCCGATGCAGTGTAAATATTTAATACTTTTTTGTATTCCAACTAATCTCATCATAAGCCTATTGCAGTTTCTAAAAATTTGTATAAATGTAAAATACTTTAACATTATTTATCTACATTCTACAACAAATAATTTTCTACTTACAACGCAAAACTCCCACACTATCTAAATCACATACAAACATAATTACTGTGTTGTAAGATTCGAAAAATAATATTTAAAATTTTGCTTTATTTCTCATTCAACCTTCTATTTTATAACATAATGACTTGTAAATCATATTTAAATTCAGAATACATAAGGAGAGCTTTATCAACAAATTTAAAACGTATATAGATGTTTTTTTTTATGTAATTATCTTTATTATCATTTAAAAATATGCAGTAATAGATTTTTCACATGAGAAGCTCCAGGGGCAATAAAATTTGTAGGCCCTGTTTTTCGAATAACATAAAAACGACAGAAAATTTCATGTCAATAATAAAAAGAAATTTAAATCTGAATAAAACGTATATGAGTTATATAATATAAGCTAATTTTTGAGTCCAATAAGATTTAGAGGTCCCGAGCGCGCATCTTATTCGCTTATAGGGTAATCAACCACTGATAATATGCCAAATAAAAAAAGCTTCAAAATCATGCCAAAATTTTAAAATCATTTTTTTATTTTTATCATTGCTGTCAATTTTGATTAATAAAGTAAGATAAAATTGAAGATCTAAGTGAAAATAAACATTCTAAATATGAATGTCATGTGTGTCGATAAAGGTTGATATTAAACCAGTGTTTCCATAATATTATTCACCTAATAAAGTAAACCATTGTGCAACTATACTAACATTGTTTTTATACTCGGGTGCCCTATTTGTTTGAGGTGTCGAATGTGTACCAAGCAAACAGGTGTAAATGTTTAATTTTAAATATGTGAGCGCTTCGTTTTAAATATGTTAATAAACCTAATATATAAAAATGAATTTTTGTTTGTTCATCAGATTGTAATAAAACTTTGACAAACTTTTTGCTTGCTCTTGCGCGAAGTTATAGGTATAGTAAAATTAACTTACAGTAGGTCTTAAATAAAAAAAATCAATGTTTGTATGTCTGCCATACCGTTTATTTTGTCAACGAATTGCTTAAACTTGCGCGAAGGTTATAGGCGTATTACAATTAACTTAACGTAGACAATCGACCATAGATAGATAGTTATCATAGATAGTCGTACCATAGACAATCGGCAGTAAACGTCAAACGTTAAACAGATAGAAAAAAAAACATATTGTGTATATAAAAGCACTCCAATAAACACTTTCTTTCATTGAATGGCATTGCAACGCTTGTAGGGTACCGACTAGTATATTATAAAATTTATCAAAAAAAATAGCAAAATACTTTTTTCAACTCTGTTAATTCATCCAGATTTGTTTATGAATTTATTTACTATCGAATGAATGTCTGTGGTATTTATAATGCATTATATACTTTAATATAAAAACAAACGTGGTTAGAAAAAAATACTTATTGTTGAAACAAAAAACTTAACCGGTGTTCACCTTTGTAAAATTTCTGTGTACCTACCTACCCGAGAGCTTTAGAGCAAACAACCTCCAGAGAGGAAGTTTATCGCCGGCGTGGCTTTTAGGATCTCGGCTACTCCAATTATTATGCGGAAAACCAGGCAATATTTCTAAGGGATGAACATTTGCTGTTATGAAAGATCAAGTCATGTAAAAATATATTAGTTATCAGGTGTTTTTCGGAAAGTGGTGCAATAAAAATTTTGGAAACGTTGGCAATGTAATCATGTAAATACATGTACATATGTTTCAAATTGGATAAAATTGTTTTTCAATTAGTAGAATGATCTTTGTAGTATATTATCTAATAGTCTTATTTCATATGATGCCTATATATAGTTACAAAAAGAGATATGTACACATTTTAATATATTTTCTGCCAAAATTGTTTGTTCTAACTTAAGGTTTTTATAGTGTATTCTGTTTGAAGTAAAAACAAAATAACTGCATTTATTAACCGACTATTGAAATAATCAAATATAAACAAAATAAAATTGTTAATACCGGATACCAGAATCAACCAGATTTTTAATATTCCGATCCATAAATATATCACTTATTAAGATTTTTTTTTCATTGGCATATATTCAGTTTTGAAACATACATTTGTTTTCACTTCGCGTAAAATTGTGCGTAGATGTGTACACATTTTTTTCTCGATTTAGAAAAAATGTGTACACATTGCTTTTTGTAACTAGACGCTTCATAAACTGACATAAAATAATACATCACTGACATATTTTTTTCGCATTACAGGAAATTCTGTCTGCTCTATCAATGTTCTTTAATTAAGAATGCTAAAAGAGATCACTGAAGTATTGAATAATTTATAATGCTCTAGGACTGTTCCAAGTCAGATAATCAAAATTTAAAAATGATCCGATTTTATTCAAAATGATTTCCGCCTTTCCCCAACAGGCCAGGCCAACAACACACAAATATATCTCAGAAATACGCCTTCTTAAATATCACGTTTATGTTTTCCAGTAAATCGTCATTAAATACTATGAATATTTATACACCAGTGGTCAGGGGGCATTTTTAACTGTCAAAAATCTTCTCGAAACTCAAGATAATACACCCTTATCATATTTATGTGAATGCGCAGACAGAAAGAAAGAGTGAGTTGCGTTGAATATTAAAATTTAATATTGATTACAAAAAAAGTTTAATTCAACAAACAATCTCGATATAAAGTAATGAAGTCGGCTTCACAGCCAAAATTGTTGCTCTTTTGATTACGCTTCACTCAGTTACATGGTCACAGGTTCATGTTCTAGAATGCACATATGATATATTGATTTTTTTAAAAACGTTTCATGTGGACCGATTAAAGGTGAAATGAGCCAAATGGTATTTTAGAAAAAAGTAAGAAGCGTTGTAATATTCTACACTTCTTAAAGTATTAATAAAAACACAATATTTCTTTGTACTTTATTCCACATTATTGAAATGGTCAGGTCCTGTTTCGCTTATTACGAATATTGTCAACTGACTGTCAGTTAAGACCTTCGGCATAAGTATTCGAAACGTCTTTTATCCTCGAGTGACTAAATTTAGAGGGAACAAATTTAATGATCAGAATTTAAATCAATTTTTGGTCAGAATAAAAACATGAACGGTCAAAATAAAAATATTATACGGTCAGAATAATTTATAACCATTTTGGTTAGATTTTTTTTCATTTCATTTAAATCATGACTATTTACACTGACCGATATATTATGACCATTTAATAAAAATTCTGACCAATTTAATATAAATTCTGACCGGTAAAATACGAGTTAATTAAAAAAAACTGTTATGTTTTGTACTTTTTTTTATTTAAGCCGTACGATATTGAAAGATGGTGGAACAAGTTACTAGTTCAAGTAGATACGTTAACAAAGTATAAGAGGGCCGGGATTAAACGAGATAAGACCTGTTCTCCATTATGAAATGCGCTTCGATGCTCCGCAATCACAGCAAAACGAAATGAAAAGGTTTTGTCAAAAATCTGTTTGAGCTTATGTTTCCATAACAAATCCTTCCGCTTGAAACGGAAATAAATTTAAATGAAAAAATACAAAACACTCTACAATGTATTATACCAAGCTTGTCATTTTGTAATTATCCTGTGAATTATAACATCGATTTTATCAATGAATCATCTGTTCAAAAATATTTAAAAAAAAATGTATTTAAGTGAGTGGAGGCTTGTTGATCAGAAAAATGCAATACTGTTGTTTGGATATTCCAAATCTAATATATAAAAAAAATAATGTTTGTTCGTGTTCTATGCGTTGCCACACCGCTCATTCGATTGCAATAAAACTTTGACTAACTTTTTGATTGCACTTCCGGGAAGGTTAAATGCATGGTAAAATTAATTCACAGTAGGTCCTATATATAAAAATCAATGTTTGTATGTCTGCCATACAGCTCATTTTGACAACGTATGCTTGCACTTGCGCAAAGGTTATAGTACAATTAACTTACAGTAGGTGGCGCGTTTGTCGTACCAAAAATAATTTGCAGCTAACGTCAAACTTCAAACAGACAGAAAAAGAAAACATGCACTTCACTAAACA
This sequence comes from Himalopsyche anomala, assembly GCA_031772345.1. NCBI lineage: Eukaryota > Metazoa > Arthropoda > Insecta > Trichoptera > Rhyacophilidae > Himalopsyche > Himalopsyche anomala. The sequence goes on along the minus strand of CM062824.1, from coordinate 4,927,532 downwards.
CAATTAAGACACTTTCTGTCTTTGAGTGGCATTGCAACGCTTGCCGGAAACCGGCTAGTATAATATAATTTAAATGAGCATTTACAAATATACCGGTGAATTATAATCTTTTTATTAGACGAATTGCAGAAATTTAGTATTTTATATTTGATACTAGTATTAGATAGGATTTATATATTGGATATAAACGGTTTTAGGTGATTTTAATTAACTCTTTTTCGTTGAAAACATGACAGAAAAAATACTAGTTAATCAATGCTGTTTGACAATCTTTGTACAAATAGTAAGACTGCAGAATGCAATAAAAAAAACCCTTACACTTGGATAACGATTAATAATTATAAGAAAAAAATTAACTTTAATTTTACTTTGACAAATATATACTACAAAAATATGTTTACTTAGTTAATATTCATATGCAAGCTTGGTTTCCTTTCAATACAAATACATCTTTATTATTGTACTCTTTATATCAAGATAAATCATTGATGCACAAACCACGGCCCGCGGGCTACATGCGACCCTTTTTGGATTTTGTGGCGGTCCTCAATTTTTTCAAATAATTTTTTTCACCTAAAACATTTTTTTAATAAACATAAGTATTTTTCTTTAATGAAGGAGAATAAATCGGTTCATAGAAACAAGCTCACTGATGAAAATTTGGATTTGATTGTGCGGCAATATACTACTACTAAAAGATAGTTTAAAATTAACAAAGACCAAGATTGCATTATCCTTTGAAATACATGTGTATCTAAATATTTCACAATAAAAATATTTTTAATAAACAAGTACTAATATCCTCTTTTTGTGTGATTTATTTATTTTCACGTGTTTGAAATAGCACGGTAAAAATAATGTAATGGATATCATTCATTTATTTTTAATTCATCATTCTTAATCTTTTTTACCCGGTTTTTTGGACGGCTATTTTTCATGGAACGTATGCCCATGTAAATAAGGATTTAGCATACCTTAAATTATTTTTTTTATTTGCGGTCCGAACCCGTGATAATTTTTTTTATGCGGCCCGCAAGAAGGTAAAGGTTGTGCATGACTGAGATAAAGTAAAAGACTATTAAAAACAATTTATGAAATAAAATGAGCTTTTATTAACATTTTTATAAACACCTGTTTATAATAAGTAGCACTCTAGCTATCCTCTTTGGAGAGTAAAGTGACTTTTGAATTATCTTTCCGACAAAAGTATGTTCCTAAATGCATCCCATAAGAGCCCTATGATTATCCGAACGAAAGGTGGTGATTTAATAAGCATTCTGTTTTGTCTGCTTACATTTAACAATACGTGATATTATAAAGAATTCATATAATCATATTACTTTGTATTGTTATTCGTTTTAAAAAAAGATGTTTTCTTTTGGCCACATTGCACTACAAAGTAGCCAATACATAAAATAAATTATAGCTTATGGTCACTAAGTAATTCTTTTTTATTTCTGTTATTTACAAAAAACGACGTAGGTTTATATTAAATAAAAAAGCATCACACAAAGAGAATATTTTTAACGATTTCCTTAAGCAGAGCAAATCATTGTCTTAATATTTATATATTTTTTAATATTTAACAATTTATATCATAAAAGTAGCTATTTTCTATGGGTTCAACGGTAACTTAAATTAAATTTGATAATTTTGTTACTACACTTGTTGTGTTAGAAATTGTGATACGTGTTTTGCTTATTTAACACTTACGGTGCTAAAAAATACAGATTAACGAAGTTGTTTATTCGTTTACCTCACGGCGTTAAATCTGATGACGCTTCTTATATAGGCAAAACGTGTGTCTCACGTATACATAAGTGGAGTGACAAAGTTATCAAATATAATTTTATTATTATAATATTAGCTAACTTATAGAATACTAACGAGTACTTTTTTCATATTTTAACGAAAATTATCATTTTAAAATATGTACGACAAATTAAATGTGGTCTTAGAAATCAAAATTGTTTCCTACCCAAACTTACTGTCAATGATTTGCAAAGATAACGATGCGGGCTTTCAGTTTATTGGACATTTTTATTACTAACCAATGGGGGGGGGCAAATTTATATATTATATAATTCACTTGGAGAGCGGATTGCAAAAAAATATGTCATTTACATGTGAGCTCTCGTTGTATTGCTAATAACATTTGTTTTGGCGATTGCAATATTTTTAGCACGAGTCCATTCCGTGGTAAAATAATGTAGACTAACCACGTGCCAAGTGCCGTCCACGTGGTCTGCCATTCACGGCTCGTTTAAACAAAGGCAGGATACGCCGCGGAGCCGCAAATTAGGCGTGAAAATTGTGAAAATGCGCCGCATGCAGATTTCCTATGCCAAATGTAAATTATTTAACAACATGGAGGTCGTTTTTATTCTCCCTCTGGCGGATGCGATGAGCTTTTTCAATGAAATGTGGCCTCCGCCAAGCTTCCAAGTGTTTTCTATGGGTGTTCAGAGTAATTTACTATTGTAAAATGCGAATTCAAAATACCTATTTTCCAGTTAACAGCAAATGTTTCAAATGAAGTGTAAAACATTATTTATTATTAGGTGATTTTAAAAAGTCGTTCAATTTTATTTTATTTTTTACCATGTCAGCTCCCAATGCGGAGCATATGGACTCCTAATGGAATTTATCTTGACAAAAGTGTTTCTACGAGAACTGCTTGTTACTATCGAAGTAGGTACCAGATTGATATTTCTAAATAAACAGCAAATGAAAAAAATCAGCTTTCCGGATAAAGCTTTATACATCAATATTTTATTTTACCTATATTATATATGACATGAATAAGAGATAAAATTTATAGACAGGGACATTTGAAGAAAGGAACCATGAACCGTTAAACAAAACAATAAGCATCATTTGATTCTCTCATTTAAAACGTTTTTCTCAATCAAAAACCTATAATCGATATCACAAATTTTATTTGTTTTTAATAAAAAAGAATAAGTTATCCATGATAGAATTTCGAAAATACAATAATTGAGACCCAAGGAACGATATGTCAATTGAAATGCCAACACTCTGACGTTAGCTCTGGCTTTGATTATGCAGCTCCAGTGGACATTATGCAAATTCCTCTGGGCCTTAGCCTCCCATTCAAGGCAACAGATGGCGCTTGTGCAGGGGTTGTATTCCATGCTACATTCAAGTATGCAGTCGGCCTATGTTTATGGCACCTGGTTATCGTAATCTATATTTGAACTCCTGGCTTACTATTATTATTGCATCATAGTAACCGATAATGCATTAAAGTTTTGAACATTATATTAGAAAAAAAATGATACGCGTACCAATATGTTGGTACAAGTGAAAAAAATACCATTTCGGTGAGTAAATGGGTCAATGCTATCATTGCTATCGCCATTACTTCGATGGTAAAAGCCGAATGCCAAAATAACCAGCGGTGGGCTGCCAATACGTTAACAAGGGGCTCGCTTAATATCAAAGTAATTTATCAGTCATGTGCAATTATATGCAATACTTTTAAATAAGCAAACGATTGTTACTTAATACACTTAAAATATGCAACAATATGCAGTTTACCATAAACTAATCAATGTAAATGGCTAAAAATGTACTACTGTGTATACTGGAAGCTGTCGTAGATAGTATATGTCAGAAATTGCAGTTATGTACTAATTTGATCTGAGAATATTGTTTTCTATTAATTTAACAAGGGGCTCGCCGGCCGTGGTAAAATCTAACAAGGGGCTCGCGCGAGCCCCTCCGAGCCCCCTCCAGCCCACCCCTGAAAATAACTATCAACTACTTAATACAATTCTTTTGGAACTAAAACATACTTGGATATTTTGATTTTATGGCAAATTATAAAGTTACATTTTAAGGTTTCTCCTTCTTGTAATCATAAGCAACTAGCTGTAAGCCCGTTGACCTCAACGGGGGGATTTTTGTTGCATTTTTAAGTAGTCAGAAAATTACAAACCTATTTATTGAATAAGCCAGAGATTCTTAAAATAAAATAAATATATCGGGGCGTATATCGACAGCCCTGCCCTGTAGTATTTAAATTGTAAATTATTTAATTTTTGGAATAATGTTAAGTTTGCTAACAATTATTTTTCCTATTAGCAGAAATAGACCTCGTAAATTACCTAATTTTTGGAATAATGTTTATGTTTGCTAACAACTATTTTTCGAAGTAGCAGAAATTTCGTAAATTATTATATCTTTGGAATAATGTTCAAGTTTGCTAACAATCATTTTTCATAGTAGCATAAATCGATCTCGGCGCATAAATCGACAGTCCTGCAGTTTTTAAATTGTAAATTATTAAATTTTTGGAATAATGTTCAAGGTTGCTAACAATCATTTTTCGTAGTATATATATTTTATTCAACTAATTTTCAAGTATGCTAACAAAAATATTTCGTAGAAAAAGAATAAGACCCGAGGACATCAGTACGCACACATTTGTGAATTGTGAATTGTTAATTGTGATTTGTGAAAAGTGATTATTTTATCGACTATTAATATATAGATTTTGAAATTTTTAGAATAATCTAATATTCTAATTTTTAGAATAATTTAATATCTATTGAACTTTTTTTTCACTTCAATGGAATGTGAGAAAAAAGTCGGAAAATAAATGGGCAAAGAATTAAATTATATTTATATAAAAAATGCAATTTTCACATGCAAAATATTATAAATTAATTGGACATTTTATCAAAACAAAATTATCAAAATTTTGACTTATTCTCCAAATAGAACTTGTTTTTTAGAATATATATAATGATTTTTACTGATGTTATTTTACTAATCATACTGAAACTATGCTTTCGCCAACAACTAACTATACCACGTATGTATCTAGATTAAAAACAAATCTTGAAATAATTGCGTCTTATATTTATTTTTTGAAAAACTTACTTGGCTAGTCAATCGGATTTTGTTATTTTGATAGCATTTATTTTCATACGATCAAGATGTAATGTGATTTAAAAAGAAAGTTTTCAAAAAAAAAATGTTATAAACCAAAAAAAAACGCTCAGGACATCCTCAGACAGACTTACTTTCAGTAAGTAAAAGTAAGTCTGTCTGAGGATGCCTCTGAAAGAGGCGAAACACGTGTCACAGTTTGTAGCACAATACGTGGAATAATCTAAGTTATTTTTTATTTTATATTCAAATGAACTTCCAAAAAGTTACCGACGAATCCATCGAAAGCATAAACAATGTATTTTAGAGAAAAAATGATTGAAATTATGCAATAAAAAGGGTGGGTTCAGTTCACTTTTTCCCATCATCCTAACTTGGCTCACTTTGCCGTATTTTAATCTCGTTGACCCCAATCTATCAAACTATTTCGCTTACTTTATTTATATTACTATTTGAGCATAAATTTACCTTGTCATTCATTATTTGACAATATTCCATTTTTGAATCTTTTATACAAACAATCGAAGTCAGTAGGAATCGCAAATATCGTTCCATTTTCAAATTTTTATTTTAAATACACTATTTTTATCGCCTTGATATTTATGACGTTAGCTCAGTTGATAGAGAGCTCGACTGGTAATCCAGAGTTCTGTGTTCGATCCACGGTCGCGGCGTTTTTTTGTATGAAATTTTTTCAGCTATTTGATTTGTTTCGTCAAATAATAAACAGTGTATTTGGAAAATATGTCTTTAGTATGAATAAAAAAAATAATTAATGGCGACAGCGGAGCAGGATTGGGGGGGGGGGGGAGGATGACCGTCTTTCTTGACGTCATCGAAAAGGCGAAATCGCGACCATATACAAACGAAAAAAGTATGTATTTGGTATGAATAAAAAAATGGTGACAGCGGGGCTGGGGCGGAGGAGGGGGAGGGAAAATCGCGGACAATCATTCAGACGGACGGACATTATCGAGTATTAATATATAGATTTTAAAGTAATTGAAAAATTCATACATTTATTTTGATTATAGTATAAAGTTTTCAATTGTTTTTACCAGCGATTCACACTTTACCTTTGGTATATATTTAATTAAAAAATAAATATGTTCTACATTCCATAGTTTGCGTTTCATTTACTAAGCGAGTAATCACCAATTCAAAATATGTTTTCTTCTTCAAGGCGAAACAAAGATATCAAATTTTCGAAATTTTAGTTGTAGAAATGTATTTCTCCTTCTTATTCCTTAATGAATAGACTAATAATAAAGATGTTTGTTACATTAACCAAATTTGGTCTAAGAAGTAACACGACAAGGCTATTTGTGTATAAGACCACAATGCTATCATGGAAAATATAGTCCGGCAGTGCTAAGATATCTAATAATGAATGTTATATATTTTATTTCAGCTAGAAAATATTTCACTTTATCGTTTTTGATCAAGACTGTTTACGTTCGGATAATATTTGTATAAATATATACGTTAATTGTCAATTAATAATTAGTAGAAAAAATATACATAATAATAAAAATGTATCAGTTTTATGAAAATAAAGTAATTGTTTATGTCGAAGAATATATAATATATTGATTAATAAACGATATTCGTGAAATTGTCCGTTATCCATTACGTGGATATGGATTTTTCAGAAAAAATACTGATTCGGAAAATAAGTTATTTTTAATTTTTTTACAATTTAAAAGTGCTTTACTTTGATGTTCATTTGATTTGAACACCATTGGTAACATATACCACTCCTTTTACTTACCTTCAAATCTAGGATATGATTTTGTTCTCGGCTACAGTATCAATTTAACAATACGTACAGATGATTCGAAATCTTCCAAGTTCAAGCTGGTGTTTGTCGTAAGAAACTGAAACTAGCCCTATGGTTGATTTCGTCTAAAATGCCTGGTTTGTTTTTAAATATTTACGACAAGATAAAAACATCCAGCCATATTAATCTGAGTTCATAGAGCATTAATTCAAAATATTTAATTATATTCTAAATTTAATTTAATTATAATTTTCTTTGACGACTACTTTATAATCCCATATTTTCTCAGTTCCTGAAAAATTAAAACACTATTTTTCAATATAAGTTTGTATGTTCAAATACATGGGAAGATGTATTGTGTATCTATTGTTATCCAGTATATAAAGCCAAGTTAAGGTAAGTTTAAACATAGTTTTGCCGAGGACTTAAGCCAAAATAGCTATCAACTAATATTTAAAAACATGTCGAATTAAAATATTGTGCTTTTTTGGCAACATTAGAAGTAAAGATCAACTCAATTGGTATCTTAATACTCAAATGGCGTTGTACTTAGTAGTAGCATTTCAATCATTGACTAGTATTTTTTTGTTGTTGATAAAAACTGAAAAAATTAGTTAAGTATACAAATAAATTCTTTGATATCAATTCTTTGTCTGGAATAACTCAGCTGGTGTATTTATTGATTATACTATACAGAACTATCAATCTGTTACTTACCAACTTCTGCCAGAACAGTGACGAAATAATATGTGACTAGTTAACTTAAGCGTGTCCGATTATAAATCCCAGTAAAACTACAATGGCCAATGCTAGCGCTAAACAGCGGCACCGTAGTGCGAGATAGGAGCTTGAATTATGTATATTCAAATCGACCACGCCACGAGCACTAATTCCACGGCAAGCCTTATATCTCTGAGGGATCCCACACACCGCAATGTGATAATATTATGAAATTTTAAGCACAAGTAAGGCAGCCGGCTCCACGGCCATTGTTTTAGATAAGGTGTGAGAAATCGACGGATCGATGCGTACATCGGGTCTCAATACTATTAAAAGGTCCTCAACCCAAAAACAAACACTTCACATGATCGAACATTTTGATTTTATTTGTATTCTCTACGAATATTTTTTCTCACTCTGCCATACATTAACTATACACAACTGATATTAAATGTAGGAACACGGTAATGCAAGTGAATTTTAAAAATCCTAATATTTAAAAATAACAAACGAGTGATTCACAATATGATTTTATGACAATAACTTTTCACTGATATTATAGTGATAAAGTATCTAAAAGCTTTTGATGTTCTAATTTCAAGCACTAGTGTAGTGAATCAAATTAAAGATGTTTTTCTGCAAGAGCCGCTAGTTAATCAGTTACTCAACTAGAGAATATGGATAGAAAGTATAAAACTATGACATGACTAAGCAACCATTACTCGCCACGACCATACATCAGTCTATAAGAGTCGTTTCCCGTGGCGTAACAAAAGTTCTGCGTTGTTCAGTTTTTTGCTAGGATTGTCTCTGGAACAATTGACCAAGGCGGTTTGCACTTCAGTTTGCGAAAATGACAGAACTAGTGATTAACTAATCATTTTATCTTCGATCCGTTATTGAGGATTTGAAAAGTGTCAGGGAATTTGCAGACATCACAAATATCAATGAATAAGTCTTAATTTAAATTCTTTTATTTATCGCTGTTCTACAGCATATTTCAGATGTTCAGATTTCTACGCGTTTAAGACTCAATTTCAAATCGAAGCCAGCTAGTAATAGTATCACAAACAAAATTCCTGGACGGTGTTGTAACATCGTTGCATTGAAAATACCTGTACAACATCATTCTATATACTCCACCCTCATCGCTGCCCGAGATCTAAAGGGTTCCTCCGCAGGGGATATGTGAGATTTAATATTCATTGATTCCACATACAATATTCCGTCGGGCCGTCGTCGTGCTGTACAGAGGAGAGTCGAGTTTGAACAAACGATTTGGTATTCAATTCAAAAAATTTGCTGAGGCCTGCCGGAAACAGTTTTCTTCGACTGTAGCCCATCAACACCGTGGTTTATTGGAAAGCGACGGATATTGCTATCCCTGACCCAAGCTCTTACATGGATTTGCTGAACACAAACAATTGAGTACTTGTTAGTGGACACAGGTTGAATCTGCTTGGTTGAGTACAAATGAATACAAGGCTTAAAATATTTTTATTTTAGATATTATTATATATTATCCGAGATATCTTATATATTCAAATTCGTCTGATAAATACAAAGACAGCCAGTGGATAAAGTTCTTATTCTATTGTTATTAATATATTTATTTATTTTATTATGATGATCGATATTATGTACTACGAAAGTTTTTGTTTTATTTATTTTCAATAAGTCGAAATAAGCACTTCATTTATAAATATAAAAATATATGCATACTTTATCTATTCTTTGATTCTACTTTTAGCGATTGCCTCGAAACATTTTTACTTTAAAACAAATACAATACGTTTTCAAAAACATTTAAATTTAATATATTTCTTAGCATATAATTTATAAGAATATCATTTTTTTCTCTTAGAGAATCTTACATATTTTCTAGTACCATTGAATATTTCTGGAAAAAAGATGTTTTAAATTCTATATTATCTGAAATATTGTGTAATTTTTTCAGCTTACTATAATGGAGTTCTACCAAGTAAAGGTAAATTCGATGAATGTATTGTAAATTCCTAATATTATTTCCATTACACATATTTATTATTCCTAATATTATTTCCATTACACATATTTTTTTATAATTCTTTGTCAGTATGATAACTAACTATGAAAATATTTCTTTTCAAAGTGGACGATAATTTTATTATTTTTTTAATAACTTAATACATTTCGTGAGAAAGCCTTAACGTAAATTTATGCTCAATTTAATAATCAAAAACTTTCTCGGCAAACGAAAGGTTAGGCAAAGGTCCCGCCCTAAGTGGTCTTGTTTAGCATTTAAAGAACATAGTGGTAATTTATTTAAATTTAAAGGCAGTACAGAAACTGGGGTTTTGACGATCAACCTAACAGCCAATTTGCAAACATTTCGGTATAATCGCGCCCCTACACTCGACTACCTACTTACTTCGCCAATGAAATATAATTGAAAGTGCCGGCCTGTTTACGGGCATAAAGGATCAGCGAGGTCCGCAATTTCAATTTGTGCATACTCAAAATCATTTGAGTTGAGAACTATTAATTTTTAACGATTTTCTGAGAAGCCAAATAATATTTTAAATCTAATATGAGTGGTATCTTTCTCTTTAATTGAGGTCTTTGGACAGTGCATCGTCTTTTTCTTTTTTTATTTTCTAGAAGTTCATAAAAAAGATTTAAATATTGTCATATCGACTCTAGAAAGGCAAAACGACGTAACCCACACATCAATTTATGAATTCCTTTTCCTGTATCTTGTAACATGAATTAATACACAGCCGTAAACAACCGCATATAAACAATCTTCTCCGATACTGTATCAGTAACTTATTATAAACAAACACACTTACAATATTTCTTGAATAAAATGTGTGTTTCTGTAATTTTTGTTTTTATTTTAAATGGAGATCTTATTGTTACGTAACGGCATTTTAGAACGCTAAGATATATTACTGTAGTGGTGAAAGATATGATTCCGGGATTGAAAGATTGTGAATCCCGAAATTCCCGGATAACAGAAAGTGTACGGGATTGAATGCCTTAATGTGTATACACTGGGTGATGATTTGGGATCCATCCCTTGATTCGTATTTATACGAAATGGGTTGTAAACAGGTTGAATTTGAAATAATTAAGATGCAATTTGAACTATTTTACGTTTCAGTACATTTTCGTAATAAAATAAGTAAAAATTCTTGGAAAACACTTTGTCTTTATATCGTTTAAATTATGCTTAAAAAGTCTTAGCGTTTATTATACACTACAGTCTACCCTATAAAACTTTTACAGTTTGAAATGATTTAAATCTTTGTACTGAGCTCGGTTAAAAAAAATATTATGAGCTTTCAAAATTCTCACAACTTTATCGTTACGGAGAAAGGAGGTAACTTGTATGATTTCATTCTTCCACAATGTTTAACAGAAAAACTTCTGAGACAGCTGGTGCTAAAATTTACAGTCTTTTTTTTAGAACTCTTTGAATATTTCTAAGGAACTTCGCCGGCTTGAATATATATAATTGATATTATTTTTTTCAAGGATGGACATTTTTTCTTTTTGAAAATGCAAATGCATCGTTTCATTTGAGTATGGACGTCGATTACTATAAAAAAAGCATTCTCTTATCTATGAAGCAGATTAAATTTTATTCTATTTTTCCAGTGAAATGTAAAAACGTTCAGCTTTTACCGTCATGTGCACTACGCCAGGGGTTTTTAATCTTTAACGCTACATTCTCATTTCCACTTGTTCATATTCTGGCACAAAAAAAACATTATAGTATTTTTTGATATCTCTGATCATTTATAGTAAATATTGACAAGACAATGTCAATTAATTATCAAGCTGAACGATTACGTTCCACAAGATTTTTTTTATCCATCTCCGCTCCTAATGTGGAGCATATGGCCTCCTAGTGGAGGTATCTCAACAGAAGTTTTTCTACAAGAATTGTTTTTTACTCAGTCGCTCAACCTGTCTTTTCCAAAGAGAGAAGTAGGGATAGAAGGATAAGGCTAAGAAAGGACAGGTGGTTATTAAAGGATCGGAAGGGTGGGAGGGAATTTTTAGACATCACAAACACCCATGCCTTCGACAGCCATGCCAATCGAAAACGTGCTGTTCGTAGGATTAAAGTTACAACAGACTAATTTATAAATATATTTTTAGGCTTCAAGATAAAATATTCTTTCAAATTTGAATGTCGGCTAAAAATATTACCTATTACTTCGTTTTTTGTCATTCGACTCAAATATTCAAATGACACTTCCTAGTACAATAATAAAACAAAAGTTCGCTTCCGCTTTATTTGAAATCCCACAAGGATCACTAAAAACTGAAAAGAACACAAACAGAGCACTTGATCCTTCGTCCTGGAAGCTGTGCACACTTACACAACCCACCAAAGTATTCATACAAACAATATAATCTCAAAGCAGAGTAATCCGATACCCTTGAACATATTCCTGCCAATATGAATACACACGTAAAGGTTGAAGAAGTTTTTTGAATGAAACAAAAACTTTCACGCGAAATTTGATAGCTTTTAAAAGTTGGAGGGTTTATGAATTATTTGGTCGGCGTCAAAAACTTATGTCGATTTTTTTGACAAATTCTCGCAAAACTTTCAAGAAATTAAACACCACATTATTTTACTTATATAATACACGATTGACTTTCAGTATAGCATTCTTTCAAGTCTATTATAACAATTCATATTGACGCACGATAAAAACATTGTAACCAGTGACTTTTGTTTCGTTTCTTTAGATAATAATTTCGAATTTTCTCTAGGTACCACAAAATTAGTCAGTTTTATATTGAAGGTACTTATCGTTGTCCTCACTCTCTTTTTAAGTGTTCACTGTTAATATTCGATGAGAAACATTATATTTTTAAAAAATACGCACTCTTTGGTACTAATTCCACAGTTTAGTTCCACAGCTGATGAATTGGGTTGTTCCCACTGCTTCACTACAAATAGTTTCTTAGCATGCAGCGTATAATCTGTATAAATGTTTTCCGGTAATTTTTCACATAAAAAAATCTTAAAAAGATAAAGTTAAAATTTACTCAATCCTTATAAATTGTCGCACATGATGCACATTATGCTAACGTATCCGAGTATTAGTCGAACTGATTTGTGCTTTTTTTTCTATCAACCCAAATTTTCTAAACGATTTACCGGACAAACATCAGTTTATACTTGTAATTGGCAATCCAGCTTATGAAGATACCAATTTTAATCATTAATTATTAAATACAACTACTGTACATATATCTTACGTGTTACGCAATAAATTGAATAAAACAATTATTTATATATTAATAGTCGACAAAATAATCACAAATCACAAATATGTTCGTACTAATGTCCTCGGGTCTTTTTTTCTTCTACGAAATATATTTGTTAGCGTACTTGAAAATAAGTTGAATAAAATATATATTTTATAAAATAAAGGTATATTTCTGATATATATAATAGAGGTCTATTTCTGCTACTACGAAAAATGATTGTTAGCAAACTTCAACATTATTCCAAAATTAATAATATACAATTAATTTAAGATTTCGACTGAAGGTGCTTGGTGGAATTTCAATATTAAATTTGAATCATTCAAATTATCTACACTCCCACAGATTTTGTCACTAACGACCCGGGTTTCGCCTTTCGGCATCTTCAGGCGTTCAAGCGCATGGATGAACTTGAACTGACGCTTAGTAAATGGATGTTTCGTGTTTATATATTAAATAAATGTATCACTGAGTCTAAAGCCATCGCTGGCGAAAAGTGTAAGCTCATGGGAATTCCCAAAGATTTGAGTAGTGAGTGGTTTTTAGAATTATATTTATTTGTTTGTCGGCAAAGGTTTTATGATATTATTTATATAGGGTATAGAAGTGGAGAGCCAGGAAGGTTTAATATTTCGTTTAAAATCGGAAGACTATATAAACACGAAACATCCATTTACTAAGCGTCAGTTCAAGTTCATCCGTGCGCTTGAACGCCTGAAGATGCCGAAAGGCGAAATCCGGGTCGTTAGTGACAAAATCTGTGGGAGTGTACATAATTTGAATGATTCAAATTTAATTTACAATTTAAATACTGCAGCGCTGTCCTATGCCCCTATGCCCCGAGGTCCATTTCTGCTACTACGAAAAATGATTATTAGCAAACTTAAACATTTCAATTATTCTAAAAATTATATTATATACAATTTAAATACTGCAGGGCAAGGCTGTCGATATATGCCCGAGATATATTTCTTTTACTTTTAGAATTTCTGGCTTATTCAATAATAGGTTTGTAATTTATTTTTCACGCCAGTAAAATTTCTTACTACTTAAAAATGCAACAAAAATCCCCCCGTTGAGGTCAACGGGCTTACAGTTAGTCATATATAATATTTTACTTTGACTTTTTTCTGATACTACGACTTATTACATATAGGAAATATTATACATACTAAGTAAGCTACGTCGTAGCACCCTTATCCGTGTTACGAGTTTGTTGTTCATTACCAGTCTAACCCTACGCTTATAATTATGTTTATTAATTTCATACTTACATACAACAGGTAGCAAATGTTTTAAGAACATGTATAAGGTATGAGTGATAAAACGTGTTCGACATGCTGATATTCTCTCGTCATATGAACAATGCTTTTGCGTTGCTGATGTTGAAAGCGATGCTGTAATTCTGTTACTTTTTTTACGTTAAACTTATTACAATTTTAAAACATTACATTGCATACTCGATAGTAAGAATAAAAATCTTAGTATTGATTGATACTTCATTCTGTTTTATTCTGAATTCAATAATATTCACAGAGCCTTTCATATAGGAAATATTTTCCAAGGAATTTTTTGTACCATATCTAAATGCAAAGATACTCGGGAATTTTCCGACACTGTAGTGTATTAGTTGAAAAGTGTAGAGAGAAAACTCATTTTTCATAGTCTCGCCTACCTGTGCATTTAAAGGATTTGCGCGGTGGATAGTTTCACCTGAACCCAATTCACTGTACTCGCAATGTCTTCTTTCTCCTTTCATCCAGTCTTTTGTGATTTCAAAGGCGCGCGAATCTACAAAATAATATTTAAATATTTGATATTAAATGCTCCCAATGTGTAGCATATAACCTTCTAATGTCTTTTAATGATCTGTCTCTTACTTAGTCGCTCAAGCTCTTTTTTTCAAAGAGAGTAGTATGGATAGAAAAATAAGTGGTTAGCCAATCGGTCTCGCTACGGTCAGTTATTAAAGGATTGGAAGGGTGGGTGGAAATTTTTGTACATTACAAACACACATGCCTTCGCCGGGTTTTATGGCGCAGCGGTTAACGTTGTGGGCTTTCGTGTCGGAGTCCCAGTACGAACAGCATTTTTCGATCGATTTATTGATTTCTGTTCGAAGGCATGAGTGTTTGTGAAAACACATATATCATTAGCAAAAACGGAAAACTTCCATTGAATTTATTAATAGTTAATTGCTCCATGAAGTTTGAATAATTTTTTAGTCCATCAATTTTAGATTTTTTTATTCTCAATCGAATCATAATATCTTTTTTAATATTTGGCATTACAGCTAACGCCAATATTTTAAAGTTAAAAAATCATAGGAGAAAAATTCGATGAGAAGTTATTTATTGTAAGTCACTCGAGATAAACTCGAGGTAAATTGACATTACAACACCCATGTCTTAGTTCTCAAATTAAAAATTGACAAATTTAAATTTATCATTGACCTAACCGGGAACCGAGCCCAGACACACCTCGGTAGGGCAAGCTCTAATCAATTAGACCACAGCGGGCGACAATGTAATGTGGCTACAGAAAAAACGTCTTATCCACTGCTTGTATAAGAAACTTTCACAAAATAAATATACCGTAGCCGATTGTAATAATGTACTCGGTGTGAAAAAACATCCAAAATGAGCAATCAAAAATAAATATTTTATGTCATATATCTCAACTCTCATAGGAAATAATTAACATCTTGCATTGATTATTTCTTTCAAAGACATTCTATTCTTCTCATTTTAATTCCACTTTCAGATCCGTACATAGTGGACTGTTTTCTAGTTAATTTAAGTGAAAAAATATTAGTCTAAGAAGCCACTGTTTTTTTCTCATATCTGTGTTGCTTATCCCCTTTCATCCCAGGAGCTGAGACGAAGTTGTAAGCCACGCCTCGCACTTAAGACTCATCTGCTGGCCATGAATTATAAAGTGCGAAAACGTTCTTATAGTCCGCCTATGCGCTCAACTCGGAAACTGTTTAGTCGAGGGTGTACTCACTTGTATATATAATAAAAGAGAATTATCATTCTATTGCACAGTATTAGTAAATGTAATATTTTCATTTATGTTGTATTATTCAGATACAATATACAATTTCAAAAAATATTTTTTTTATCCATGTCCGCTCCCAATGTGGAGCGTATGGCCTCATAATGGGGGTATCTGAACAGAAGTTTTTTTCTACGAGAACTGTTTGTTACAACCTCACTTTATTTTTTTTCAAAGTGAGTAGTAGGGAAAGATGGATAAGGATAAAACAGGACTAGTGGTTAACTAATTGCTATTGCTACACCCAGTTATTAAAGGATCATAAGGATGGGAGGAGATGAAATAGTGTGAATTGACATCACAAACACCCAGTCTTCGATCACAAGTTTGAATTGAATAATTCTCAAATTCACTGTGATTTTACCGGGAATCGAGCCCAGACAGGCATGATCGGTAAAGAAAGCTCTAACCAACTGGGCTACATACAGCAGGCGATGTTTTTAATCGTTCAATTTTTACTTATTTTACGGAGAAATAACATTGTAATGACTTACTTACAGCCCCGACATATTGTATTTAGAAAACATACAGTGAGTTTGGTAAGGGATACTCTATCAAAGGAATACAAAAATCCGAAAGAACTTTTGCATTACATATATTATTATTCTATAATTACTATTTTACTGAGGAGGGGGGTTACAATAGTGTTTATTTAATATTTTTTTATCTGCATCATTACATCTTGGAACAAAAATTACATTTAAAAAAATTGAAATATTTTTTTTTAAGATTTCAACTTTTTTATGGAATAAACAACGCTTTATGGGGCTGTATTATGTATCTTCGGACCTGTAAGTGACTTGGATGTCAAAGGTTAAGTTTCCTATGTTGTGACACTTCTCAATTTAACTTAAATTATGTTACGTACATAAAAATATATGTACCGTTTAGGAAAGCCGATACATCGGCTCAGGGTATTTTTGACGATTATATGAAAACCGATATATCGGCTCGAGGGTATTAAAAGGGTTAAATTAAAAATAAATTAAGAAGTTTCTGATCATCAAAATATGAAACTGCTAGGCATTGTGTAACGGCACAGTTGCTTTCCATTTATGTAAAATTATTGCTTTAAATACATATATATATACATATATACACATATATAAAGGCTTTTAAAAACAGTCAATGTGTATCTCGAAATAAGTAGGTCAGTGATTTTTTTTTTTATGAAAAATATTATTTTTTTATTTTTTTTTTCAATGTAAAAAATGCGACTTATAACCGCAACACAAAAATAAGTCTATTTTATAAAAATAGTTTAAAAAAAAAGTTCATGTGAAAGATAGGCAAACCAATTAACTTTAACTTTTTGTGTAAAGGGTAGCAAAATTAGTGTCATTCAAAGCAACACAAATAGTTATCTTTTATATTCAAATTAACTTTTGAATTTATTCAATTATGTTTGTAAAGTCATGGTTTAGTTTAATTATTTTCCTATTAAAATACAGCCAATAACTGCCATTATTTGACAAAAACATTTAATTGAAAACCAATACACGAAGTGTGTCAATAAATAGTGAATAAATTGCCTTTAGTGGGAGCAATATGATACATAAATAAACCGCACATCTGAATGGCTACACGTTTTCTAAAATAGTGTGCGTAATTTATGGCTCGCAAGCCACTGTTTTAATTGGAAAATGTAGACAATTCTCGGCAGGGACTTTCCCGTGGGACCATAAGATGGGCATAAGACTGTGGCTATGAAATTGGCGAAATTTCACATTCACAAACGCTAATTACTAACTATATACTCGTTTAAATAAATCGAGATTTAGTCACATACAAATATTTTTGCTTTTATTTTAGACCTTTTTAAAAAACTGTGTCAAAAAGCGAATATGGCATTCTTATGAAGTATTTTAGCAATGTTTTTTGTACGTACATAAGTCACATAATTTTTTTGTTTAAAATGCGTTGGGTGTAAACAAAACCTGGCCAATTGTTCTTATTTAGTATTTTTAGAATAAATCAAGGTTACAAAGTATATGCAGATATTATGTATATTGAGAATTGCTGTAAAATAGCATAGATCAGGATGGGGAACTTTCTCTTCTCTAAAGGCTGCATTCATTTTTCTGATTCGACATAAGGCCGCAGTAAACATTGACTAGGGAATCTTTGGCCGTAAACAATTAAATGTCAATTTCTAAAGCCCATAAATTTGTGGATTTTCTAAAATTACCAGTTTGGGACCTTATAATCTTAGGAATTTACGAATTTACAAAAACTTACAGAATTACAGAATTGGCCAGAAGTCCGTACTGGATTAGCCAAAAGGCCGCAGGTTCCCCTCGCCTGGCATATATAATAGATGTATGCGAAAGGAAAAAGGCGATAAATCTTAAATCAGTATAAGTCAGCAGAGCCAAAACAAGATTTGCATTTATATCAACGTATATGTAAAATTTGATGTTTTGAAACGTGAAATTTACTATAATAATTCAACAACGCTAAATTGACTGGTCCATTTACTCACATACGCGCATATGTATTTTATATGCGTTTTTTCAGTATTTGGGCTAAACTAGCATAGGAAATAGTTATTGGATACAATTTTTGTCATAGTTAAAAGCTTTAAATGTTAATTGGCTGAACGGAACCACCCCGGTCCTAAAAATAATAAATTTTGAACACAAATAAAATAAGTCAATTCTTTGTAGAAAGGCATTATGTCAAAAAAGAAAACTATTTTTGTACTAACCGGTTTTGTTTGTCACGAGCATAAAAACCGTTCCTGATCTTTACTAAAATAATATGAAGTTGTAAAAAAACAATTTATCTAAGATATTTAATAATTTAATAATAAAAAATTTTAAACTTTCTACCAGTAATTCACAAATGAAAACTTAAATCTAAATCATCATCTTTCGTATAAAAAAAAAACTTAATTAAAAAGATTGAAAAAATTATGGATAGCAATAATCCAAATAATTAAAAATTCAAGAGAAAACAATATTAATGTAAATATATGAAAGTCTGCAGTCATTGCTATCCACATTTCTCTGAATTGCTTTATAAAACTTTCACTATATTAATTTATCATTCTAGGAAATATTGTTATTATAAAAACAAAATCAACCAATACAAAAATTTGGTAACCAAATGAAGTATTTTTTAAATAGCTGCATAATTTTAATACACATTAATTATGGTTTATATTCATATTCATTATTGTTACTTTAGATAAGGCTTGATTTCATTTATCTTATAAATTATAAAACAATCTTAATAGTGTTGACATAGTTAAACAGCGGACAAAACGCTATCATGCAGAAACATATGTTATATCTTAACCCTTGAAGCCTTTACAACCAAATCAATGTATGTATAAATTCGGGTCTTGAAAGATAGATAGCGGGCACTGGGGAAGCAAGTATTGCTTTGAGGATCTAAGCTAAGCAATCAAGACGTAATTGTTGTAGTTGGATTCAAATATGGTTCTAGGGTATTGTAAGCAATTCAAAAGCGATTACGAAGGCGATCCCAGTTTCGCTACCTGGATAATGACGCACTTGAGATGAAATGTTCATCGCGGGATAAATTTACCAAGATTTGTCCGATAATCGCGTCAAATTTTGGTGTATTGCTAACATCATTGCATACAATTAAACGTAACATTTATGGAGTCTCTATACAATGACAGCATTATTAATGTCAAACGGTTTCATACTTGAAAAGAACACAGGCAGTTTAACCACATCAATGTCACCGTTTTCTCTCATCAGATATATACATTATTTTACATAAATGAATAACAGTTATTATTATTTATTTAAAAAAAAATAGTTTTGATCTCAGATTTTTCAACTGATAATAATGCTAAAAAAAACTATCTACATACACTTGTGAGCCTGGCAGTAAATAACATGCTTAAACTAGTGGGGTATAACTTCAAGTATGGTTACATTACTATGATGATTATTATTATTTATGACTAAAAAAATAATAAATATTGTTAAACTAATGAATATCATATTGCGTAAGTTATTTTTAAATCGTTGTTTGCCGTTAGTAAATATTTCTATTAGATATTGTTCACTATATATACCACACAGGTTTTGATAAATGTATTCAATATACTAATTTTTTCAACATTTAGACAAAAAAATTAAGCCTACCAAAAGCTTTACTTAGCAACAGTTACAGCTATGCTTGTTCCTCTGTACTTGCTTCATACGGAGGCTGATGTAATTGACTATTTGTAATTTAAAAAAAAAATTAGTGTTTAAAAAATAATTAGCCAAAGATAACAAGTAAGACGTATTTTGCATCCAAAACATGGTTAAGCGCAAAAAATCATATTTCAATTTTTATTTTAACATCAAAATAAGTGTATCATATTGAGTATTGACATGAACGTTTGCTACTGACTTTATCTTTATGTTTTCAGAGTAAAAAAGTTACTATGTTTATAAATAGCTCACAAAATAACTTATACCTTTTAAAATGTAAAACGATTCTTCGTTATTAAAATAGTTTCACCATTTAATGTCAGTATGATAATTTTGTGCTCTCAATATCTTGTTATTTTAAGTGACGCTAATATGTGTAATTGCGAATGATAGATCCATTCCTCTGACGCTTATGAAAATGATATTGTGTCAGCGAGATAGCGTACTCACTAATAATTAATGTGAAGCCAAATGTCATATTTAGTTTACACAGACATGCTTCGATTCGCATGATGTTGCAATTCGATGGAACATAAATAGCATGGCTTGATGACTAGCTGCATAAATTTGAACAAGCTTTTACCGGGAGTTGAAGCTAGACCAAACACTTCTACTTGATGACGCCACAAATCACATCACTTGGAGTTTGCTTTGCAGTACATCTAAACTCGTCACTGCTATAGACATTGATTTGCTATCAACAAAGCAGTAATCATCCAAATGTGTTCAATTAGTACTGGAATTGATGTCGGCACATAGCACAGCGGACAATTTTGATGATGCAAAACAAACGTGGTCATCTCCAGTTACTGACTTTTGGATAGTATGAATTCTCATGTTGTTTTATATTTATTTTAAAAATGGGTTAATTAAACACTGGTCACAAATGGTCTTTTACAAACATTTCAATAAAGTATGTGATATTTTTTACAACCTTAGCCATCTCCATCGAGTATCAAAGTATTTAGTTATATATATTTTTTTTAATCAGTTAATAGCTATTTCGGCGTATGCCATCGTCAGAACTAACACCTCAACAACTTTTCACGAAAAACTGGGAGTAAACATATAAAAGATTAATAAAAAATGTAAATTTGAAATTTTTGCTAAAATTTTAAATGTAAAATGTAAACTAAAAATTATTCAATGAATAAATATCATGTTTTTGTCGAAAATTGATATTGCAGTAAAAATCAGAACCGATCATGTCCAACAGAATTTATTTAACAAAACTGTTCAAATCCAGATGGTGTAAATCTAACGTACAGTCTCCAAAATAGAAATGAAAATTTCTTGATTATTAAGAAATTTGTATTAATTACCATTGCTTAAATAAACTTTTTAATTGTTAACCGTGATTTAAATAAGCACAATGTGGTTAAGTAATTAACCGGAAAATAAAAAAATGTGAATAATTCAGTTTAAAAAATGACGGAAATGGCCACCTTTGTTTTGTTTTGAAAACCCCACAATTGTATTTCTATAATTAACAATACATACTTTTTTTTGTGTCCAGTGAGAAAATAAATGACTTAATCTTAGAATTATATATAGTCCTTACTATAATATAACATATTGAAATTTTCTTTATTAATCATGTAATTCATAAAATATTTTTTTAATTTCTGTTACTATTTAGTTACTCAATACTGTTTATTTTATTTTGAATATGACTATATAATCTTTCGATATTTATAAAAATAACTAGACCGATTATATAAGTGATAAAAATGGCAAAAAATATACCACATATCTAATCCTGCCAAAAATCTAGTGTTTAGAAGCCATAAAATGGGTGGATGAGCATCAACGCATCAAGTCGTTGATTTAGGGGTGGGCGCCGCGACGCCCGCCACAGATTGCCGCGTCCTCTCGACGCCTACTAAAATATGAATAGTCGGACGTAATAAAGCACCGCTTCTATCTGCACTTGCAACCACGTGACGTCACAAAAGCTCTACCGCACGTTTATGCACCGGTAGACATCTTTATTACACAAGTAATATGAAATATCTGTCAAAAGAGAAGTTTTTAATTACAAAGTTTTCTCTAGCGGGGTTTTCTATTTTAATGTAAAATACTCTTACAAGTAATGAGATTTCATTTCAATATTAACTGATTTTTACCTTATTAGGGAGGTCTTAAAAATCCTGGAGGTGCTATTATATTTTAAAATTTGAACAATCATTGCATATAACGATAATTCAATCAGTCACCTCTGACCACTCTCGGACGAATATGATCATTTTTTTTACGTTATTGAATCCGAGATCTTCCGTATTAAAATCAATCAGCAACAAGCTGAAGGTATAAATTTTATAAAAAGAGAGTTTTTTTTAAACAATAATTCAATTTTGAAATTTAATTTCTGCTTAGAGCAAGGATGTGCGTTCAATAATTCAAACATGATAAATAAAGCGATGGCTTCATTAATTTTAATAACCACTGTTAAATATAGACTGTTATTGTACAACAAAAGTTCTTCCCTTGAAAAAAATCTCAACAGAGACGTACAGTATTATTATTTAATTAATACTAAGGTTTTTAGCAAGCTATAACTACTTCAAATGTATTTGTTCCCATTCGATAGTGTATTAAATACACTGTATTTTATAGTAATATTTTGCCAAAAGATTTTTTTATCCATTTCCACTCCTAATGTGGAGCATATAGCCTCCTAATGAAAGTATCTCAACTGAAGTTTTTTGTACAAAAACTGCTTGTTACTCCGTTGCTCAACTTCACTTTTTTCAAAGTATGTATCAAGGAAAGAAGGATAAGGCTAGAACAGGACTAGTGGTTAACTAATCGCTATTGCTACATCCAGTTATTAAAGGATCAGAAGTGTAGAAGGAGAGGAAATAAAGTAAATTGACATCACAAACACCTATTCTTCAATCACAACGTTGAATTGAATACTTCTAAAATTCACTGTGATCTTACCGGGAATTAAACCCAGATCTGCGTGATCGGTAGAGCAAGCTCTAACCAACTAGGCCACAGCAGGCGACAAAAGAATAAATACCTCAACTTAAATACTAAGCAGTGAATTATTTGTATTGCTGCTTTTGGAAAATAAATGTAAATACTGAGTATTCCATAATAGTTTCAATATAATCTTGCTAAGAAATTTGATGATTTGGCTATGTTACATTGTAAATACAATTGACTTTTTTTTAAATAAGTAATTAGTTAAATAATCGATCCTTATCATATTAAATAAATGTGGAATTAGTAAAAAAGAGTGTTTTGCTTTTTTAATATAATGCCTTTTCACCAAGTATTGAGAGAGAACATATTAAAAGTGATACATTAATAGATTACGTAATAATAAATTATAAAAAAAAAACACACTTCGGCTTGAACTGGTATGTCACGCGTTTTCAAAACTTCTTTAGATAATAAAAATCAAACATATGTTTAATTAATGGTGATATCATTAAAATATCGTTGAAAAAAAAAACACTTTCTGCTGAATCAAAAAAAAGGTTTTTGTGAAATGTTGGCCACATTATTAGCCGTGTTTAATTTAATAAATAATATTCACATACATACGTTACCTAAATTTGTCATAAAATCTTTTACATGACTTTTAAAAATCATTACTAGCCACGTAAAGTTTACTTTTTGTGTATTAAACAATTCACTTATTTTCGCCAACCAATGTATAACTTGACGAATGAAAGAAAAATATTTTAGTTTTATAAAATCATTATTGCATTCATTTCGCCGCGGACGCTTTTACGCCTAGTCCAAAAGCTCCATTGAGCTTTGGCCTCGCCGTCCTTTTCCCCTTTTGACTCGACACCCTTCTCCCTCCCAACCCTTATTCCGGCCAGCGTCATGTAGTGCTAAGTGCGCATGTTAACGACATCATTAAAACAAATTATTATATTACGGTGTGGCAGGTAGCTAATAGGAAATAATGCGATACTTCGCGCGGACGGATCAGGTTGAATTTGTTTGATGATCGCTCATTTTAAGTTGAGAACATAACAATTATTATAATAAAGACATTAACTTTATGCGTTGTGACTGTTTTGTTTTCATTATATTTATTAGCGGACATAAAATTCAATTATTTATACATTTAAAGCTTTGCTTTGTGCTTGCCATTTATAATAATCTATACAGGTCGACTATATCAACACTTATTATTTAACAATAATCAGGTTATACACAATGTGGTTTTTGATATTAGATATATGTACATATATGATCCCTTAAAAGTTGAAGTGAACTAACTAGAAAAATTGTCAAATGTTTCTATTGGATTCATTAAATTGGAATTTACTTGGTAGAACTCCATTGTAATAGGATAAAAATAGCAACGTATTTAGTTTTGCAGTTTTTATATCATTAGTTGATAGGTATTTCGGCTTCCACGTAAATTAGGCTAAATTAAACTGATATTTATTATTAATTACATTACATTACATTTATTAAAATAATATGACTTTAGTGTTTCGAAGAACGATAAGCAATGTAAATTAAAATAAATTCAACGGATATTTATTATTGTTTGTGTACTATTGTATTTATTATATATTTTTCATATAAATAAATATTGTCCTATATATAATAATGAAAATTATAGATAAAGTTCAGACTTTTAACCTAATTAGAAATCTACACGTTTCTAATACACGAAATTTAAACATAGGGTTTTAGCTAATATATAAAAAGATAGATATACATGTATGTTATATTCAATATTTACCTGTAGTATGCTTTATACAATGAAAAAACATGTCATATCATTTATATTATACAAATATTTTGTTTTCTTTCAAAATTGTAGTTTCAAAATATAACTATTTTTCAAAACTGATAAAAATACGACTGATAGTAAGTACCCTTTGATAAAATATCACTAAATAAGCGTTAAATTTTACATCAATGTAGTTTTAAAACTATTTTAGGTATACATAACTAGTTACTTTGAAAAGCAAACATGGCAACTTTGTAAGTGCGTAAACAAAAATTGTTAAATTCAAAATTTTCTTCTTTCCAACGTTAGTCAGCACTTTTCTAATACAGTTATCGCTATATGCATTAACTTATATTCTGTGGATTGCAAACAACTCTACCACTGAAGGTTAAAAAATACATTTTGTTGTCATATAAACAGTATCTTCATCAAAACACAGAAGAATAAGCGATCATAATTTCTTAAATAATATCTTAATTTTTTCATTTATTCGTTTGCCAAAGCCGTAGTTAAATTACAACTGAACGGACATTTACTTGGTAGAACCCCTTCATGATTGCTAAAAACATATCACAGTAATAATAAATTTCTTAAAATCATGTTTGATATGTGATTGATTTATCCGATTTACCGACGCCACCCCATCGTCCGTACATTAAGCCTTACTTCTGATCTGACACATGAACAGTTGTCATAATTTGAGGCTGCAACTAATTTACTTCCTCTTCGCAAGCATTTGACTATGATATTAAAATATTCTTTTGGTAGAGGTTTAAACCAATCACATTCTTTTTTGAGATTACATTTATTATTACGACGTTAAAATTACATTTTGTCTTCATTATGGCTTGTTGTTATTGAACCAATCATTCTTACAATTTACATTACAACTACCCATATCATTCATTAGCACTACTAGTCGACTTATAATAATACCAAAGTCTAAACAATAGATTTTCTCATTGTAAAATACAAATGAAGAAAAAATGCATTAAACACATTTTTTTGATAATATTAAATTTCCAAAATAAACAACGATCGAACTAACCTTATTTAAAATACTAAATCGTCCATTCACAAAAAAATCATTAAAGCATTATATTTTATTAATGTTATGAACCATTGTTCGCGTATCGTTTGCTCGAACGCCAGTTGAAGGGGATGAACGTAGACGTTTAAATGCATCGTCGTAGATTTATTTTAAGGGTGAAAATATTTGCGATATGCGGCAACAATGAAAGAATGAAATATTAATTTAATTTCACTTCCCATGTGATGTGGTGAGGGATCGAACCAAGGCCTTGTTGATTGGTAACCCTCGGTATCGTCTATTGACACAATAATGAAATAATATATGGGCACACAGAGTAAGCATGAAATAATTACTTCTCCCTTTTTTCATACGGTGAAATAATTTTGATTGCATTGTAGTACACATTATTATGTAATATCATAACAAACCCGTGGTTCAAAATTGAAATTGAAAATAGCTAAATCCAATCATCAGGGCTGATTGACAAAAAGTTCAAAAAGTTATGATTTTTTCAATTAATCTGTGCTAGTAAAACTCTCATGAATATTTTTGTTACAAAATATTCAATATTTATTATTCGATATGAATGAAAGCAATTATTTTTATATTTCATAAGCCATGTAAAATCCACATCCAAATCAAATACATGAAATTCATTTTTTTAAATTATAACTTGCTTGATTAGTAAGTAAAACAGGTATAATAGCTAATGTTTATGTTTCTATGCAATTTTCAATCGCATTAAGAAAAAAATAACTAAGAAAGCTTGCTTTCAATATATTCAAGGGTATATCTAAAATGGGAACTTATTTACTTAAGTACACTTAATTAAATCTATCATCAATAACTATCATCAATGTTTAATTTGATAGCAGTGATGATAGTTCAACTGCTTTCGGATAAAGTATAAATAAATATGTTTCCAATTCAACGTGAAAATTAGGATTTGTTTTTATTCTAATGCCTTTCCTTCAAGTATCGACAGTGAACCACTTAAAAATAACAAATTATATTTTGCCATATTTGTTATAAAAAAAGTCTTAAGTTATTTGTACTAAAAATGTTTATTTTTTACAGTTTAAAGATTTTAATTGCAAGAAAATCAACTTCAAAGTCTTTGTATCAAAATATATATCAATAAATATTATAGTAAATGCTTCATTTAATATATAATATTAATATTATACAACGCTAATTTTCAGCATTTCCCACTACGTTGAATTCATTATTTACCTGGTTTACAGTGCAAGGAAGCACAGAGGACATTAGAATTATGAAGCAAACAGAGGGTCTTTCAACAGACCATTTCTGCAATGCCATAATAATATTTTAATGCGAATAACTTTAGAGGAGTCTGTGTGCTTTGCATAAATAAGACATCACAGGAGGGCAAAGATTAAACATAAATAAATCACCAGCGCAATCATTTTAATAGTAACTGCATTTAAGTTTTCTGCTTTGGCAAAACATCTGCATAGTTTTAATATACGGTTAACTGTATTTGAGTTCTGATATGACGTTA
Organism: Himalopsyche anomala; assembly: GCA_031772345.1. NCBI lineage: Eukaryota > Metazoa > Arthropoda > Insecta > Trichoptera > Rhyacophilidae > Himalopsyche > Himalopsyche anomala. The sequence goes on along the minus strand of CM062824.1, from coordinate 4,900,340 downwards.
ATAATTATTTATTTGAACGGATAATTTTTCTGCAACAGAATTTTATCAGGCTTAAAATTAAGTTGCTTTTATAAATGTCTACATGTTCTTTCAAGAGGTTTAATCAATGTCACCCGCCTGCTTCTTTTTTGATTTTTCGTTGATTCTCTCATGTTATCTATAGCAAGCGTCTCATTTAAAAGTTAAATATGTATGTGTTTTATTTCCTTTCATTTTGTTATTTTGATATTTAAATAAATAATAAATTATGTTAATTTTGAACACGTATATGAATATTTTCAAAGATAAGTTAATGACAATATATTTAAATTAATTTTCTTTTCTTTTACACTAAAAAAAATCGAAACGAATAACATTATGAATTTTGTTTAATTTGTCAGTGTTTAATTAATGGTCTGTATTTGATTGAGCAAACTGTCAGTATACATTTAATAAATTTTTGGTATGCATAAACATAGGTAAGTAAGTATTTCTTTAAAATTTGCAAAAAAACCGTGATCATGAAAATGTGATTAAATTATGTTAGATTAAGTTTGATTGTCAACATAAAACTGGTCATGAGGCTAACATAAAGATTAGTCAGTTAAATACTGGCTATTCAAATAATAACTATGTAATATAAATTTCGTATAAACAATACTGTTAAAAATTTGATTTAAATACAGACCTAAAATTATATCTACACCACGCTGTCGTCAAAATTAGTAACTATGGAGTAAAGCCGAAATATTAATCAACCAACTGATATATTATATGTAGTTATTGTAAAAATAAATACTTTGTTATTTTGACATTACTTTGATGGAGTTCCAATAACTACGTGACAATTTAATCAACGAATATAGTTATTTTACAACTAGCAAATTCAACAACTTTTCAGTGCTTGGATTGATTGATATACTACATATTGTATCAAAGTACATGGAAAAAAATTGTACCACGTTTCACTGTCATACTTTTAGTGACGTTTTTTTCACGTTCATTGCAATAATTCATTTCAATTTGAAATGTCAAATTTATTCAAAATTTAACAGTGAATTGACAATTTAATTACCCTTGCCGTAAATAATGATTTTCGTGAATAACTGTCATTTTTTTAAATACCTCTACTATTTTATAACCACGATATTTAAAACAAACATTGAAGCTTCGCGGTCGATGAAGAGTATTTTTTAATCTTTTCACAGCCGATTAATAAATTATATTTTGATGCCTAATTTTCCTCTTAACATATCTCTTAATCATAAATTTACACCGTTATTTATATATTTTTTAAATCATCAACTATTTAGAGTTCAGTTCAAGATAGTTTTCGGGTATACTTGGATCCATTAAGCACTCTTCTTAAAGCGCACCCTCGCGAAGTAGTCATGCTTAATGCAACCCCAAAAAGCGTACGCTACCCCCAATTGCGTCAATTGTCAATTCTGTTTTCACCCCCAGATGAATAATTCATCCAAGTAAGAGTGAGCTACAATGTTTTCGCCTTTTGAGCTGACTGTATTCAAAAAATATACTTATTTAAAAATAGTGATTGAATAGAAGAGTATTCTATTGTACTGATCATGTTGTGAGATAGATCGTATTTTAAGTCCACTGGCCTTTACTGAATCATAAGGAAAAGTTTACAAATATATCTACTAGTTTTTTTTATCTTGTCAAAATGTTCTTCATGGTATTCAATAACTATTATAACTTGGCCTTTGGAAGGCTTCGAAACTAAAATTGGCAATATTAACCATTTTTTATTATCAGTAATACTGTAAAAATATGTACTAATTTAAATTAAATGTCGAGTGTTTTGAAAACAATTCGTGAGAATATGCTGGGAATTATTTTAATAACTTACTATTTCAATAATGAATGCCTCGTATCTCGCGGCGTCTAATGACACTAGCTCCTTCCCCAAATGGACAATTTATAATAGTCGGTCAACATATGAGTTTTTTGGCGTTTTTTGCAATATTACAGATTTAGATTGAGAAATTGATAAATATTCTTGGTGGTAGGTAGCAACCTTCAGTACCATCTAGCATCTTAAGAGTAAGTAATGATATTATTCACACTCAAGAATAAATTATAGATGAAGATGGATGACCAAAAACGCTATTTTTATTATTACAAATATTGATTTTTCTTGACAACGTATAGTAATTCAATTGGAAACTTAAGTCTAGGTCGATTCGAAGTTTTTCGTATATGGAATTTTCCTTATTTAATTAGGGTGCCGTTTTTCTAGCTAGATAGCTCACTCTTCTTATGGCATCTATGTTTGGTCTGCGTGTCGTTATTTTTCTACACCCTCTCGCTTCTGCCTGGGGAAATCCCCAGTTGCACTTTCAAATCTCATAGAATAAAATTTTGTGACTACTTCTCAGCAATATGTGGATGCAGTTGTGGTGGTTAAGTGTTAGAACGCGTATGAGTAATGCCTGCCTGCCTTTATAAATAGGAGACGTACGAAATTATTTTGCTACCCACTGTAATAGTGAAATGATTCGAGTGAAATGAAAACTCACTTCAAACAAATTTTATAATGACGAATAGTTTCGATTCTACGCATTTTATTTAGTATCATATGAGGGGCTTGGTATCAAAACTCATAATATCCATGTTTGATGTTTTTGAGATGTCAAAAAAATCTAAATGCATTGGGTATTCAAATTTACTTTGAACACTGCTAAAACCGTAGCCAAAGATCACTATCGGTGTCTAAGCTCACATTATTTTTAATGAATAATCTAATTTGATTGGAAAGAATTAATCAGTGACCTTTTTTTCTTAAATGGTGTAATAGTATATTTTACATTTTGGGAAAGTGCAACTTTTCACATGGTAGTTTATAACAGTGTTTCTCAACCTTTTTGGGAGCATGGCCCCTTTTGAGTGTCTTTTTTATTCTGTGGCCCCCATACCATTGTTTTGTCTTCCCATGAAAATTATAATTTCAAAAACCCACCATTTTTTCATAGCTCTTCCGAGATTTTCGAATCTAGAATGCCAGTAATTTATTTTATTTACGGATTTACAAAAAATGGCTTCGCGACGTCCGCCATTATGCTCTTCCCTGTATCGTTTTATCAATACCCGTGGCCCCCCTAAGCTGTGTTGTGGCCCTGTGGCCTACTGGGGGGCCACATGGCTCACCGTTGAGAAACCCTGGTTTACAACATGTTTTATTATTACGTAAAATTGTGCTCCTGTGGGTTTTTGCATTTTTTTTATAAAACTAGATTTTTGTAGACTATGAGGTATAATAACTAAGCCCCTTATATGTTATATTATATTTCTTTCTAAATGAAAAGTTTATTTTTGGATCTTTTACTACTTTTACTTTTAAGTGACGTAGGTTAATGAGTGGATATTAATTATTTTACAAAGTGTGATTGTCATTTATTATTACTGTTACCACATTACAATGAAAAAGGTTTTTATGTTTAATTATATTTTAGGTACAACTTTGTTATGAATACGTAATTATTTATAACTATTTCCAAAATACTTTTATATGTTTGGGACACATATTAAAATTTATTTGACTCTATTAAAATAAACTCATTAAATTTTACGCCATAAAGCCTTAATAAATAACGGTTCGAAACCCTGTTTTAAATTCATTAAAACAAAAACAAAAATATATTTTATAAATACATTTTATAATTATAGTGGAAATAAAAACTTTTGCTTTTGCTTAACATTATTGCCTGTTTATGAGAGCACTTCAGAAGGGGTAGATAGAAATATTCATGAAACAAGTACCTAAATCCTATTTACATTATCGCAATAAATCATACTACTTAGAAATTGTATATGACTTTGTTGTGAATAATGGCAACACTTTGAAAAGAACTTTGACACTTATGCGAACACATATTCAACTATTCAAAAATAAATGTTTATAAAACACTGCTCCAGCATCCGCTCAAAAAGTTTAAAATTTCCGACAACTTTACGTTTCTTGTTTACATTTTGTGTTTCTCTTTATGTCTCTTTAATATTTATAATAACACTTTCAAATAATTCCACTTTCATAGCAGATTTGAATTATGCATGGGTATATTTTCTTACTCAATAAATTAGAAAATAAAAATTCATGCTATTTTTGTTCCGTACTGTTTTTTGTTCAAATGTAAGTATACATATCTTTTAAAAAACTAACCGCTAACAAAATTCATATGTTCTTAATTATATGAATACAAATAAGTAATCTAATAAAAAAAAATAACTTAAAAAATAAGCATAAGTTCACATTGAAAGTGATTACAGATATTACTTGGTATTTTTTTTTTTGTTATTTATTCAACTGTGTGAACATATTCAATATTAAGTTGGTTGTTGATTATCCCATCATCACTCGTTATGTGTATGCAGACGCTGTTTTACGGCTGCTTCTATAACTTAATACGATCAAAATTGTCACACATTTTTGATTCAATTAGATGACATAGAAAAATATTAAAAATCAAAATGAGATTTCTTATAAATTATGTCTAACCAATCAAATGTCGATACATTCAACTCCTGGACTTTTTTGAAAGGCAAAATGCTGTCTTGCTGAGCTGTCAATAAATAGCAGGCAATCTTTCATATTTGTTTTTTTTTTTAATTCATATCCGCTCCCAATGTCGAGTATATGTCCTCCTAATGGAGATGTCTGAACAGATTTTTTCTACGTGAATTGCTTGTTACTCAGTCGCTTAACCTCTCATTTTTTAAGAGAATAGGGATAGATTGTTGGGTTCTATGGCGCAGTGGTACGTTAAGTTGGCTTCCGTGCCGAATCTTACAGGTTCGAGTCCCAGTACGAACAGCATTTTTCTATTTCTGTTCGAAGGCATGTATGTTTGTGATGTCTAAAATATCCCTCCCGCCATTTCGAACCTTCAATAACTGAGCGTAGCGAGAGCGATTAATTGACCACTAGTCCTGTTCTAGCCTTATCCTTCAATTTCTTCTACTCTCTTTGGAAAAGAGAGGTTGAGTGATTCAGAAACAAACAGTTATTGTAGAAAACTTCTGTTGAGATACCTCCATTGGGAGGCCATATGCCCCACATTGAGAACGTACATGCATAAAAAAGGATAGAAAAGAAAGGTTAGGACAGAACTAGTGGTAAGCAAATCACGATAAGCTCCGTTATTTTAAGGTTGGAAGGGCCTTCGAACAGAAATAGATTTAAAAAAAAATGATCGTACTGGGATTCGAACCTGTGAGGTCAGCATAGAAGCCAACACTGTGCTATGAACTCGATATTAATTTACATACACAATTCATTTATGTGTTAAAAGTAAATTCTAAATCGAAATATATCATAATAAAAAAAATAAAAAAAAATGACGAATATTACCAAGAGATTGTAGGAAAAAGTAATATATTTTGAAGCATGATGGATACGCAACAAATGCGATACAATTTTATATGTTGACAGTCTAAAAAGTATTAAAAAGGAATAGACAAGCGGCAGCTGATAAGACCACCTTTTTTTTATTCCGCCGATGAAAAAAATAACTTCTACGTCGTTAGTTCGGCGTGTAGCCGCTACACGTGGCATTATCGATTTAAAATCTCCATCAATCTCGTCAAATCGCGCGAAAAACTGTACAGTGATTGATATTATAATAAAAGTTACAACGACATAGCGTTATGTGAAACTTTCTCCCCGAATAAGAGCCAAGTATCAAGGTCTTTCACGGTTCTATACGCACGATACGTAAATCGTGCCCAGTTTTGTGTGACTTGTTCAACGTCGGTGGCCTGACATTTTTTACCCTTAGAATAATTCAAATTTAATTTGCCACGTCATTCTCAAACAATGTATACATATTAAGTAGTTACTCTAAACAAGTGCAAAAAAACACTTGTTTGATGCATATTGTATTGACTAGATAAGTGATGGAGAACTTGTGGCTCGTGAAACAGTCGCTATGTTACTGTTTTTAGAACACATTAAAAATCCATGGTCGGAAAGTTTTACTGGAGTTGGAGACTAAAAACTTCGAATCCCTTTTTGATGTTGTATGTATACATTTTTTAAAAGCCATATCCGATGTTAAGCATATGCCCTCCTAATGGAAGTATCTCAACATGTTTTTATTGTGAGAAACTTACTTATATTTTATTTAAAAAGACTAGGGATAGAAGGATATGACTAAGACAGGACTAACCAAACATATCTGTAAAATTAGTTTATTCATCATAGGACTACATATGTTACACATTAGAAGCGTTCATGTTTTTTTTTTAAATCGTTATTCTACTGGTTGCGTCACACAACAAGTGTCGTACAAGTGTATAAACTGATTGTCAACAAACTTTTAATTTTAATAAAGAATTTTTCTTTTCTTTTAGCCGCTTGTGTCTTCGAGTGACCAAAGTCACTAGCTTTGGTTACGGAGGTCACGGGTTCGAATCCCAGTACGGACAGTTTTATAAATTGATTTTTCAATCGATTTAAGAATTTCTGTTCGAAGGCATGGATGTATGTGATGTCTTGAATTCCCCCCTCCCACCCATCCTATCCTATGAACGTGGCGTATCGAGAGCGATTAGCTAACCACTAGTCCTGTCCTAGCCCTATCCTTATATTCCTACTCTCTTTGGAAAAAGAGAGGTTGAGCAACTGAGTAACCAGCAGTTTTCGTAGAAACACTTCTGTTGAGATAAACTCTAATAGGAGTCCATATGCTTCACATTGGGAGCGGACATGGTTAAAAAAATCTTTTTTTATTTTTAAAATTAAAAGATAACTCGAATGAAGCCATTACCAATTAATGTGGTGTTATTGCCATATTATTAAATTTAGAAGGAAATCATAATGCAACATACACGCAATAAACTTAAGCAGTCTCTTCTTCTAGTCCCTGATGGTGATAGAGGTTATATACAGAAACTTCCCGCTGCCAAATAAAAAGTCTTAGCACGCTTCAAGTGTCTTCTGAAGGCGGCGCCGACCCCCTTACCGTGCATTATGCCAAGAGGACATCCTGTACTAAGTACCCATATATCATCCTCATACTTGTTGTTTGGGTAATACAGGGTGTCATCAATAATGAATGACTTTTCTGCCAAGTGTGAGGGGTGCCGGGATCATAGGATTAGGGTTGCACTGTGCAGTATAAAAATAGTTTCATTTAAAAAAAAAACACTTAAATATACTATAAGTAGCACATGCTGGAATTGATTACTAAATTATAGTGTTCAAAAATCATATGCCAAATCGAGTTTTCAAATCCAAATAGGCGTAAAAGTATCAAATTTGTATCTGTTGCTAACTTTATTCATCCATTTTTAATGTGTTGTCTGACAATTCTTGGTACAAATGCATTATATTAAAAAACGGCACTTTTGTATTATATTTCCACATTATTTATAAAATATCACTGCTGTTCAAAGTGAAAAATGCAAGGCTGTGGAGTCGGAGTTGGAGTCGGAGTCGAGGTATTTTGGCCGGAGTCAGAATGGTGAAAAATGAACGGCTCGAAATTTTTTTGAAAAATATTTTTAATGATGTTTATTCTAACAAAATAGGCCAAAGTGTTGACATTTCATGCTTGGCTGACTAAAGATGATCTGATGGAATATATGTATATGTATAAGTTAAAATGAATTTTTTGAAAAGTTTCCTCGGAGTCGGAGTTGGAGTCGTCTTTTTTTTACACGACTACAAGGGTCCTGATCTTTAAAAACAATGTGAAACTATTACATTAAAACGTTTCTTAACTATGTTTTACATATCAACAGAATTTGTTTTATGAGATTTTTATGTTACTATTAATAGATATTATATATTCTAGAGTATTATATATTTTTCTACTAATATATATTCGCTCAACTTCTATTATTGAAAATGGTAAGGATAGAAGAAGAATTGCCATAAGTAAGCTAGTCATTTTCACAACGCTTCGACGGATGGAAAGGGAAATTAAAATCGGGAAAAATGTTTGTCAATTTAAAAATCTATGTCTTAAATAAAATTGTCTATTAAGATTTTAGATTCCTACGTACGATAACTGAATAGAAGGAACACCAACGAACGTAAAAAAAAAATACACTGCGCTACCAGTTACAAAATATTTTGAATCTATCTCGATTAAAAAAATATTACTTTAATTTAAAAATGTGAGATTTTCAATTAAAGATGGTGTGAAAATCTCAGCTATTATTAATAGACGTAATCATAAAGAGTTGTCGTTTACTTATTACGCGAAGAAAACGGCAACAAAACAATATTTGAATCGTAAAGTAATTGTGAAAAAGTGTTAACTTTTAATTATATCATTAACACTGTACAAACATTATACTATTAGTAAGAATTACTCCACGTTTTTAAGCAGATGTGTATAAATCGATTGAAGAATCAATTTATGAAATTATCCATAGCGGGGCTTGAATCTATGAACATCGTTACCTAACGACGTTGACTGCTAAATCACTAACCCATTGGTAAGTTTTTCAATCGATTGATAGCTTTATGTTGGTCTGAAGGCGTGGGTGTATCTAAAACTCTTTCCCACCAGTACGATACTGAAACCGGGGCATAACGAGAACGATAACCTTACCACTAGTCCTGGTTTTAAAAAAGTGTAACAAGCTGTTCTCATAGAAAGCTTTTGTTAATATAAACCCTATTTAAGGTCCATGGGATCTACATTAGAACCTGAATATGATTTACGTTTATTTAAATTATTCGATTTAGTAAATACATACGTATTTATTTAATAAGATTCATTGATGTTACTCTAGTTAATAAAATAAACGATTTATCGCGTGGCCATTAATATAACACAAAAAATGAAGTATCTTCCGATTTTCTTTGACATTTGCCTGTTACATAAATGAATAAATAATTAATTAACTGCAATATTTAAAATGTCAGTAAAGGGTGTAATATTTTCATGAAATTAATTTAGAAGGGTGGAATCATTATTAATGGAAACTCCATCGTGATAGGATGACGTCTCTTCACAGTTTTAACAATGCATTATACAAATCGCTAGAAGAGTAGATGCTCAAACCGAAAACTGTATCGAGGGTTTAGCATTTAATAATGAAACTGTAAATTTATCTAAATTTCAACATTACAAAACATATCTTGTATTTAAAAATAATTAAAGCACTTTCACCAATTAAATTCCTTATTCAGATAAATACAGTCCACTGGAAACTTTTTATGCATAAGTTGTTTTTATGTCCTTGGCCTGCAATATACATATAAATCTCGTAACTCCACAAAATATAACATCACAGGATAACGCAATAACGTACTTAAGTATTTAAAGTTTTTTTAACGCATTGTATAAATAATTTACCTGCCAGTGGCGATGCTGCCGAGAAGACCTTTAGCAGTCTTTGCTACTTTCCTATGAATATCGAAACGCTATGTATGCTACACTTTTTTTTTATTTTTTAACTATTTTTAAAATGTTGTGTAGGTACTATATATTTTATAATTTTTATTCAAAAAATTAAAAACACATTTGTCCAAATTCCACTTTTATTTTATACGATCAGGAGTCCTGATTTAGGACCGATCCTGAACGTATAAAATAAAACTGGAATTAGTACAAATGAGTGTTTTATTTTTTTAATATAATATCTTTCCACTGGGTATTTATTGACAGTCAAAAATTTTTATGTTTGTGTTTGACATTTGAAAAAATGTTTTTTAACCAAGAATAAAAGCAATAACAAATAAATGAGGTACTCAACATACAATTCTTAATTGAGACTTAGTTATAAAATGACATAAAAATGTGGTAAAATAATCTCAATACGTTTTTAAAGATGGATTTTAAGTATTAGAATAAAAACTGGCTTTGCTAAGGAATCAAAATAAAAATGTCTTACAACAGATAATATACTTTTTTAAAATACAATTTTCTAACTTCATACTCCTGCAATAATTAAATTCATTTATACATGTTTCCACGTTATATTCGTCACTCTTTGTATGTTACCACGCGACGATGCGATGAAAGCGGCAATTCAAAATAGCGATGCGGTAATGTCTTAGGAAATATGAATGTCGCCCTTTATATTAAGTGAAAGGAAACATATGTGTGAAGAAGTTCCACTGGAAAATCCCTTCCAGTGATAGCGACGTAGGCGAGCGTAGGCAACTTACCCTCGCTTAAAGGGATTTATAAAAGGCATTCCGTCATATTTTATTTTTTAATATGTCATTGTGTATTTATTTAATAAAAAAATCTAAGGGGGATAATGCTAGAGCGTAAGTTTTTTATTGCATGTATTTTTAACCACATAATCAAATACTTTGGCTACATATGTGTTCTGATTTGAAAATAAAATTTAATTTACCGGTTTATATCCATAACAGTTGCTCATATTCCACACTATTAACTCTAAAGTCACTATTATTGCATAAATTCAGTATTCATCACTGAAACAATTGTCTCAATATTTAATAAATGAAATTTACTTTGTATGGTATTACTTTGTAAGTTTATATGGAAAACAAATATATTGCATCTGGAAAAATAACAACAAAGGCAACAAATTGTATTGTTTCAAGTTGAAAAAAAGTACAAATTAAAAAAAATGTTTTTTTTTTATTGAGAAGTTGATGTATCAAAAATTCATTTTTGTCAGTCTTGGGACGTGAGGTACTATTTTATCATGAGCGATATTATAAGAAAAGTCACATGATAATGTTTGCTCAGCACATTTAGCGAATTTATTATATTCTACTTTAAGGTAAAATTTATTAGTAATACTTTTTTCAGTTTGTTTACAATTTTCTCGAAAGGGCTTCCGTGGTAGAATGCTGTCTTTACTTTTGACTCAATCAATTATCAAAAGTGATTTTTCAAACAATCATTAACGTGTATTTGTACTCGATTTCAAAAAGACAAAAATGAAAATGTTTATTTAATAGATAGCTTCTCTATACAAAATAGTGGTTTTTATTTCTGAATCATAGTGTTACTAGAACAGTGATTAGTAAAATAAGTATTTTAAACTATACAAATACTATACTACCTATCAAAATATGCATTTTAAGTTTAAATAAAACTTTATTTACCTCTAATGGTATAACTGTTGTCAAATAATAAAAAAAATCGTCTTGAAAATTTGAAGTGGCTCTTTTCACACTTATTTTTATTTAAATTCAAATCCCTCGACTTCAAATAATCTTGTCCGAATAATTATCAGTTTAATCAATAAAATTTATGTGTAAAATAGATTATTACAAAGACCGTTGTTGACTATTTTTTTAATACCTATTGATTTTATCGATACGAAAAAAAAATGGTGATTATCAATTTATAGTTAATATTCTATGGCCAACACAATTTACTGAAAGTGGAGGGTTGAAAACGACGTCTGGGGTAGTAAAGACGTCGCTACCGATTCGCATAACGCTAGGAGACAACGCATTCTGAAAGCAATATATCTTCGCTGGAGGGGGTGGGCGTCGCTCTCAGGCAGGCCATAGGGGATGATTTGGAGAGGGTGGGTATAAGAATGCGGCTTCAAGTGGTAGATGGATTCCTCCTCGGCAAGTGTTGCGGCTCACGAATGGATGCCGAGCTCAAGCGATTGACGTTTATTAAATTGTAGTAAACAGTGTTTGAAAATGTTTAATATTTTGGTGTTGCTTACATTTAGGGGATGTTTGGTGGAGCATAGCAGATACACTTAATCAGATTACAATGTTACTGCAAAATATTTGTTGTTACTATTACTTTTTATTATACTATGACACAAATTCATGTTTTTTTCTGAATTACCACAAAAAAATATGCTTCGATTTATTTCTTGATTTATTAAATTAACGAAAATTTATGATACGATTAAAATGTCGCCAAGTCAATTTGTTGTACTACAATTAACAAGAAAAAGTTACCCTTATAAATTAATATATATTTATATAATATATTTTAAAAAAACTACTGTCAGGTAAGAGGTGCAGTAGTTCGAGTTATAGTACAAACGTATTTTTTTTCAATCGATTTATCAATTTCTGTTTCATGGAATGAGTTTTTGTGTTGTCGAAAATTTCCGTCACACCCTTAAAATAACGAATCGTAACAAGGGAGATTAGTAAACCAATAATCCTGTCCATGACCTATCCCTACTCTCTTCGAAATAAAAAAGGTTGAGCAACTGAGTATCAAGCAGTTTTCGTAGAGAAAAAGCTTATGCTAATATATCTCCATAACAAGGCCATATGCTCAACATTGGGAGCGGATTTTTTTTCAATTATCAAGAGTATGTACATATTAAAATAAACAAAATAACTTTTTTTTTTGTTCTCAATGTTAAATTCTTATGAAGTTATTTGGGTTAAAAAGTCAATAATTGTTAAAGTAATGTCATAAAATTATTTTTATGCACTATGATAGATTTTTTTGCATTTCTTATTGTAATAATAATAAATGTTTTTAATTAGAAAATATCTTGGCATTGCGTTGGTTGATTTTAATTAAATAATTATTCGTTTAAATCATATGAAAATAAAAGAGCTTACATATTAGATTATATTCCATACAAATGAATACTTCTTCATCCTATTGTCCTAGAAATATTTTATTAGCACATTAAATAAATTTCTTCCTTGAGCGAAAGTTTATTGAAACTTTACTGGAATGTGTGATCGTTTCATTTTAGATCGCTTTATTTGGCAATCCCACCTCCAATAGTACTGAAGTCAGCGATTCTATAAAACAACGGATACACTTTTCTTGTTATAAATAATAAACATATATATTATAATATTTTTCAGTCGATATTCAAATTTAATTCAAACAAAAATGGTGTTCAATTATTATACAATATAATAATTTAACGTCGGACAACACAAAATGTTTTCGCTAGTCAATCAGCCACTTGTTATACCTACATTAAACAATTATTTTATAATTAATTTCATGAAATATACATGGGAATTTGTGTTGGGTAATTTTACAATAAGTACGTAAAAATGTTTCGAATAAAGCAAGCATTGATTATATGTTATATCAGTTTGATTGCTTTAACCGAGCTGTATAATCTTTTAATTGTTGTGCAATTATTAGAATACGTGAGCTTATATATCAGGAACATGATTCTTTACATCGTTTTATAATAATAAAATGTATTTGTTCCTGTTTTTTTTTGCAGGTTTTGCTCTCGTATAAAATATCTTATAGTCAAAGTACATAATTAGTTAAGTGAACTTTTTCAATCTTTAGTCATCAATTTTCGAGTGTTTTGAATATGACATATGTTTAATATTTGTTTTAAATATATATAGTTACACAAAGTTATTTCTGATAAGAATAAGTCAGGTTAGTTAGTCCACTTATTCTGGATGTATGCCATTGTTCTTGGCAGGTATCATTAAATATATGAATACTTTTTTTACAGTACACTCCCTGTAATGCCTATTGCTTATTTTATTTTATTTTTTATATCCACGTCCGCTCCCAATGTGGAGCATATGGTCTCTTAATGGAGGTATCTCAACAGAAGTTTTTTTCTACGAGAACTGTTTGTTACTCAGTCGCTCAACTTCACTTTTTTTTAAAATGAGTAGTAGGGAAAGAAGGATAAGGCTAGAACAGGACTAGTGGTTGACTAATCGCTATCACTACACCCAGTTATTAAAGGATCAGAAGGATGTGAGAAGAGGAAATAATGTGAATTTACATCACAAACACCTAGTCTTCGATCACAACTTTTAATTGGATAAAACTCAAATTCACTGTGATCTGACCGGGAATCGAACCTAGACCAGCGTGATTGGTGGAGCAAGCTTTAACCAACTGGGCTACAGCAGGTGACTCCCTGTTATGCCTAGTACTTATTCACACACAGTTAATCGATATTGGCTTTCTTTGAAGCTAAGAAACATTATAACACAATATACTTGGTTATCATAAACCAATATTAGTATCAATAACTCATACCCGTCATGCAATCTCACATTGACGTCATAGTTCTATCTCGCCAAAAAATACATTGTCGCGATCTTTAGTAAAAAAACGATTGCCACTTGAGCACCAGCGGTGAACAAGGGTGGCATCGAAATTGCGGTACAGATAGGGGTGCAAAAAGGGGGTGGCAATTTATTTTACCAATACACTTTAAGCTGCACTTGGAGCATCAGCAACAGCAACACGCCTGCCCCGCTCCGCTCAACGAAGAGAAATAGTTGAGAGAGCATGTTTGATCGCTTTTCGATTACCGAAACTCTCCGCCCAAGCATTTCTTAAGGAATTATTTTAAGAAAGTTCGCATGATATATATTGAGAACTACTTTAAATTAATAATTTAATATCGGTTGAAATATTAAACATTTTTTTTCGTTAACTATGAAAAGTGTATTACAAACTATAATATTTAAAACAGTAATTGTAATTGATCAAAATCATGCAACAGAGATTCATCACGGGATTGTATGAAAATTTATTTTAATAAATCGAAAATATTTTTCTTCCTACTATTAGCCCATACTCATATATTCTATTAAATCTGATATTAAACAATCGGTCAATATAGTAGTGGACATTATACAAGTTATCAAAGGGTTAAAAGATTTAAAGGCAGGGAGAAGATAAGAGCAGTTTCCGGGGGTTTGACAATTTTAAAATCAAAAGGTCAAAAAGGTGGTTCCCCGCGAACTCTCTCTGTTACTCACCTCTGTAGCGATCACGCCCTTCTATCGGCAACGATAGTAAAGAAATGCAAAGGATCGAAATTTGTTCAAAATTTATTCAATTTTTCATTTCTCAGCGTATTTACCATAGATTTTATTTTTCGTCTAAAACTAATAAAATGTATAAGCACGACCCTTAGCATCATACAAATGGCTCTTTTTTGTTGACTTCCTTGTGTAGTGTATGTGTACATGTATGGATATAGTATATAGAGAGGTATGTATATATTATATAATGTGTAACAAATGTATACATATGGTTTCCCCGTGAACTGGCTTCACTACGGATTACTCACCTCTGTAGCGATCACGCCATTCTATCGGCAACGATTTTAAGGAATGCAAAAGATCAAAACATTAGTGATAAAGGAGAATCGAAGATCTTTGACGCTGATGCTCCCTATGACTTACTTAAAGCTTCGTAAATTTAAAATTCGACAAAAAGTGTGATTTCTGTTTTGCATTTTGGTATATCCATTTCTAACGAGTGCTGGTTGTCACTACTTAGATGAGAATAACAGAAGATTATGAGATTGGGTAAATAATTACCTAATCGTTCTTGTTATTTAAATTACAAACATATCTATGCTATAAATTGTTGTTAGAGAAACGCTTTATGTAATTAACAATCACATTACACGTTTTTTTTCCAAGATGATCATATTTAAATAGCTTCACAGGAAAAACCATTACAATAAATTGCACGTATTTTACGGCTAGGCCCTAGGGTAAAATATAATTTTCATTAACTGGGTAATAAATTTTCACTTCCTTAAATTTCTCCATCTTTTCTATTTGCGCCTATTTCACTGTGAAATAATATTGTTAATTGCGTAGGGAGATAACTATTACAAGGGATGCTAATTCAGTTTTGAATAGGTAAGTCTGAGCAGGTATTCTATGGAAGAATTATCAGAAACGATACTAATTAAATACAGCCATGGCCGAGTAGTAAAATTTCCCGCATTCCCGAATGGAAAATAAAAAAAATGGATGGTGGAAAAAAATATATTTACTATATTAATGATGTTTTATCAGTGGTTCTTAACCGGTGCACCGCGAAAAAAATGGTAAAAACGAAAAAATCCGCCAAATAGTAAAAACCGAAAAATGCGCAAAATAGTGAAAATCGAAAAAGTCAAAAAAAATATGTCCACATATTTTTTCGATCTCTTAATTCTGGTGCACCGCCACTTTTTCCCATGATCACTGTGACTTCGAAAAGGTATAAACCACTTAATATTATATATTCGTTTTCTTATCAAATCCTTAAAAAATATATGACTGTTTGAGAGACAACAATTACCTAGCCAACAATATTAGTTTTTTTTCTATGCTTGCACCTTTAAAGATTAATTAAATCAACTGACTTTCAATCTGCTCTCATTTTTTAAAATCTTCGTATATATTGGTACCACAATGAAGCATATGGCCTCCTAATGAAAGTATTTCAATCTCAGATTTTTTTCTACGAGAACTGCTTGTTACTCAATTGTTCAATTTCTCTCAAATAGTAGGAATATAAGATAGGATAGGTAGGAAGAAGATTTCAAGAAATCACAAAAATTCAATAATTTTAACAGAAAATTGATATATCGATTGAAAAAAAACTGTTCGTACTAGGATTCAAAGTTCGAAATGGAAGTCAACGACGTTGACCACTGCACACTGACAAAGTATAATACCTATACGCAACAAAAGATATATTTATGATTAATATTATCCTCGATTTCTAGCGCCGACAAATACCTCATTTAATCTATTAAGTGATAAAACTAATTGACAGAGCAAAAATATGGCAGGTTTTTTTATCAAAATTTTAAATGACATTTGATAATCTGAAAAATACAACAGAGTAACCATGTCAATATTTTCAAATAAAATCTCATGCCTAGAATATCAACATTTTGATTATTCACTCCAATAGTAATTACATTTTGAATTTGCAATTTAGACCATTTTCTTGTTAGAAATGAAAAAGCTAAATCCACTTGGATGATAACAAAATAATCAATGCTAAATTGTTTTTTTTAACTGTATCGCAAGTTTGGTGAAAGAATAATGTTCACTTTTAAGGTCTTCACTGTCAATAAATACTTTATTGGAATGGCATTATATATTTGTATATTTTATACATTTTCCTTATCAGTTGATAATGCTCGCGAGAAGCGAAACCGGTACTGATCAAATAAATTTTAAGTGGAAAAAGTACTAAAAATCTTTTATTATTTTTAAAGGATAATGTTATTACTTCATCCGTTAGTTTATAATTATGTTCCTTCTTCGCAAGTATATTAATGTAAAAAATATACTCACATGCTCGTGGGTAGCTTTGAAAGTTATTTATGAATCAGTTTAAAATAATCGAACTGAGTTGATTGCCTTTGAAATGTATTTTGTGGAACGTAATAGTCCACCTGCCCACTCACTAGCATGGTCAAATGCATGTATCATTTTTTCAACACGCATTCAAATCGCAAAATCGACATGATTTAGTGTGCAAAAATGTCTTGGAATGGTCGGCTATTATTATAATGACTGAAAGTTATAGTGAAGTTATTATCATCAAACATGCAACGATTCTTAAAATGATGAGTATGTTTTATATGAAACAAAATAAAGGTGAGAGTTTGTATCTTAAACTTTAGTTCATTGAGAAAGATATACATATTTAATGATATGTAATCAATAAAGGTAAATCGATAGATGGATAGAAAACTTTTTTTTAAAGTTTTTATTCCACAATCTTAATAATGTTTCATTTAGACCAGTGTTTCTTAACCGTATTGAAATAATCGCCCTCTTTTGCAGAAATAAATTATCCAAAATTTTCTAACGCCCCACTCCCTCTCCAAGGAATTTGAAATGCTAAATTGTAACCCTGGACTGGACTTATTGCATCGCCCCTCGCAATCCTACAGCGCCCCCCAAAATTCTGAAAAATAAAAACGCCCCCCAGACTTCTAAACGCCCCCGTTAAGAACCACTGATTTAGACCAACCGAGTACGCGGCCGAGAGAGTGAACTCGGCTGAATACAAAACAATCTGAACGTGACGCACGGAATGGGCCGAGCGATCCGTCTAGTGATTCAAGTGAATGAGTGAATAAGAACAGCTTATAATTTCTTCAGGCGAAGGAATGAATACCTTCACCACCTGTGTCAAATCCTAGCTGACGTTTTTCGGCATGTGTGAATGTGCGTTTGACGAGTGTTATCAAAACGTTCGAAATACACGTAAAAACTGAATCGCTAAAATAGCTTATATGTGTATAAACACTTACCCAATCAATATTTTTACTCGGCCTCGTACTTAATTGGTTTAAATGAGTCTTAATCGTCAAACTAAGATCAGTCATAATTTGGCTGCGTGACCGAAAAAGAAAAATCACTTGCAGTTCAACTCGAAATCAATTCCGCTAGCACTGGAGTTGTGTTAACTGGGTAAGAATAGTTCACTTGTTAATTTTATAGATACCTTGAACTATATTGTTGTTATTTATTCAAAATTATGGTTTCACGAAACTGCAGTAGGTATACCAATTCTTCGTGTTTTTTTTAAAACATAATAGTTTTTTTATAAAACAAAACATTTACATTTACATTACAATTACATTTTTATGGCCGCTTTACAGTAAAACCTAGTAAATCGGCGGATGAGTGTAATTTGTATTTTGAATAAAACTTGAAAATTGCCCTAAATCTTATTGAGTTATTTTGGGTTTGAGGCTATCGATAAGATACGTTTATTTTCCACTTGATATAATTGTATTATTATACATATTTATTCATTGATATTTTTATTCTTATACTTGTCTAATACATACCGCATAATGGTCAGCTTAAATTTTATCTTACATTATCAATAACTAAGAATTAAAAAAATATATTTTTAACATTATTGTGAAATAAAATAATGCTTTAAAAGATTATATGGATTTTTATATCAAAAAATTCTGTACTTCACTTGCACTCCAACATGCTCAGCAAAAAGAATTACACCCAAAACTGCCAGTGACGTAGAGTGATTTTTCACTTTTACTTTCAATATTAGCCATAAACACGACGATTTGTATTAGGATCTTTGAACAATAATAAATTCTGTATTTTTTTCATAAATTAATGTATTGTTTAGAAGTGGAAAAATACCTTACTAATTTATATATACGTATTTTTTTGTAATATGAAGTAATATAAAAAATAGCAGGCGAGATTATTTTATTTGTTATAAATATGATATTTTTCTTGTTATCATAAAAGATATTTTGTTATTGTTTTCAAGACTTGTTGAATACACCTGATTTTTAACTATGTAAAAGGTTAGCAAGAGGTGCATTAAACTATACATGTTTTATTTGAATAATTATAACTTACAATAATATTATATTATGATCATTTGATTACAAAACCAAATCACCTTTACTTTTAAGGTGCTCACTGTAAATACTTCGAGAAAGGCATTATATAAAAAAATAAAACACTGTTTTGTACTTTTTTTACCATATGTCATTAAAAATGTGTCAAATTTGTATACATATATTTTTTTTAATATTGGCAATATGTAGATATATTTTCTTTATCTTTTCGATTATCCAAATTTCCTGATATCCCCACTACCCTAATTTTCAACTAGTGCTGAAAATCGATGTTCTACTGTTCATGCTTTTAAAAGTTTTCATAGGAACATGTACGCCAAAAAAAAATCTTGTGTGGCTAAAAATTGAATAACAATAGTGGAGGGTCCAGGGGTAGGCTTAAGTGTATCTTCACTCCACAATCCTAGTTGCGTTGATTGATGACCTTCTTGACTTAGAATTATCTGTGTTAGGAGCAATGTGTCTGTCGGTCCACTTGCGTAATTAATTATATACTCGGCTTAGTGACATTCTTTCTTTTTCTTTCGAGATTTTTTGACATTTTTCTTTGCTTATCACTTTTCATTATTATTGTGTTTTAATTAAAACTTACTTTTACAGAAGATGAAAAACTGCGAAAGATTCTTCGGAGCTTTTTATGTCGAAGTACAAAGGTTTTATTGTATTTTTTGCACAAAATATATATTACTATAGTTACAAATTTTTATGTATTTCAGTGTATTTTTTTATTTAAAATTTCAGTGATAGTGCGTAGACGAGATAAGCTATAACTCCAAATAATAGAGAAATGGATTATGCATGCACCCACTGCCATTGTTTAACTGAAAAAAAAACAAAAATATTTTCTTCGTATGAGAATAAAGCAATACATTTTTTTTTAAATATGTGTAATGCATACTTCTAATAAAAATCTATTTTTACAAATTGACTACCGAATCAAATGAAAAAATTAACAAAATTTTGGTATTTTTAAATATTATGATTAACTTTAATTGCAAAATCAAAAAAAACTTTAAATATACTTATGCCAATAAATTTACCTAAACATTATTCATAATACATACGTATTTACATTTGGCCAATTATGTATCAAATAGTTTTAAATTATAATTAATTCATATTTATAAATATCTATTACAAAATTGGAGAGTTATCGTTAGTAAGGAAAGGTTTTGGTTGTATCACCGGAGTCGACTATGTTGATAAATATTATTTTTTATCACGTATATTTCTAGTTAACCTTTCAAAATATTAGATAAAGGGTGGTAAAAATAAATAAAAATAGAGCGGGGATATAACGCTACTCTTTTCTAAAATAAAAATTAAATCAACTTTCACTTAATTCATAACTATTATATCCAGGTAATAAAATATAATTGATCAGTCACGGAATCATATTGATACGGTATTCTTTACAATGTTTACTCTCCATGACCAATATAACACGGTGAATTAGTTATTATATTATCTATCGACTATTGAATTGAATAATTTGATATATGGGTATGACGGTGACGAATTTTTGGTGAAAGGTTTTTTTTATCAATTTAATACGGCAGGTGAAGAATTTCTGTGACCAACTTGTCGTAGTATAACACTTAAAAATGTCTATAAAAAAACATCTATAAAAAAGTATAACACTAAATATAAAAAATATATTGAAAACAATTGTACAATTCTCGTATTTATTTTATCAATAGTTTTAATTTCTTTTTTATATTTTGTTGTTATATGTTCTATTTTTCTGATCATATTTATTGTAAAATACATAATTGCTTATTAGTTGCAAACTTAATCAATGAATGAAATCAGAACAATATGCAATTGCCACTTTAAGAGTAAAAGCTGATAACAAAATAAATATTGTATGCTGCTTTTTCTTCCACCTTTTCTCTACCAATAAGGCTAAAGAGCAATAGTCTTTTTTATTGCTAACGATTTCTCTGAACGACATTTCAGTCTATGTTTTCAAAAAGGGCTAGACTAAGAAAAAATCCGTTTTGCTCTTTCTGCATTATGAGTTCATAAAATGTACAAATGCTTTTTCTATAAAATAATCTTACACTGGTTTTAAAAATACACTGAAAATTAACTAGTTATTTCAAGTTCATAAAACACTTTTTGATACATATATTTCTTTTAGTCCGTGCTTTCAATGTACAGTATATGGCCTTCTAGTAGAATTATCTCATCATAAGTTTTTTTTACGAGAACTATTACTCAGTTGTTTAGCCTTTCTTTCTCGAAGAAATTAGTAGGCTATGTAGTAGTTTACTAATCATTCTCACTATGCCCTGTTATTTTATGGTTGGAAGGGTATGAGAGACGTTTGAGTCATCACAAACACCCATGCCTTCAAACATAAATCGATTAAAAAAGTGCTCTTCGTACTGGGATTCAAGCCCGTGAGATTCGTCCCAAAAGTCAAGAACGTTAATCGCTGCACAACGAACCCGACACGTAAGTCTCATTTAGACAAACCAAATACGCGACCGAGAGAGTAAACTCGGCCGAATACAAAGCAATCGGTACGCGACACACGAAATTTGGCCGAGTGATCCGACAAGTGATTCCAGTGAGTAAGTGAATAGAAACATTGTTTTATTTCCTCGGCCAGGAAGACACTCCCACCACCTGTATCACACTTTGGGTCACATTTTTGACGTGTCAGAACAGGCGTTTGACGAGTGTTATTAAATCAAATGAAACGCATGTAAAAACCAACCGAATGACTTAAAAAAACTTATATAAATGAAGATGCTATTTGGCCATTTTTTGACCGACCGAGTACTCGGTCTAAACCTAGGTCTAAACTCTAAATTAAGCTTTACAGCTAATAAATAGGCAAAGCGTAAATTATTTTTATTATAACTGATGCCTACCTAAATAAACAATCGTTATATACATACATATTTTAAATATCGTCGGTAACTTTCTACAACCTCTTATTTCTTAAAGTGCAAGCTTTCAGGCATCACATAAATGTACTTTATTCTACCGCTATCGCTTTATATCGCTATAAACAATCTCAATATCTTTGAGGAAGATAATAAGAAAATAAAGAAATACGTTTTTATCAATGCCATCCTTTATGGTAAACATAGCAAATGATATTTTTTTTATATGATATGTATGTATATTTTTATAAAAAAAATAGTGAGACAACAGACAAAAAATTTGAGTTGCAATGTATTTTTATTAAGAAAACACAATATTTCTCAGAGTTTGACGATCTTTGTAATTACATGTTAGAGGTGTCAAACATTTTAATTTGTGTTAGTTTAGAGCAGTGGTTCTTAACGGGGGCGATATCGCTTTCCTGGTGGCGTTTGGAAGTCTGGGGGGGTTTTTAATTTTTCAGAATTTGGGGGGCGCTGTATGATTGCAAGGGGGCGATTGAGGAATTCGTCGGTGAGGGGGGGGGGGGCGTTAGATAATTTTGGATAATATATTTCTGCAAAAGGGGGCGATTCTTTCAATACGTTTAAGAAACATTGGCTTAGAGTCACTTATTAATAATTTCTACTGTAATTTGTAAAATCTTTTTAATACCAATTGTTTATTGTATCTTTTTATTTTTTTGTATAAACACATCTTGGTAAATAAAATTGGAAAGAAGTACAAATTAATATTGTGTTCATTAACTTAAGATTTCGTATACAAATAAAATTTAAAACGATATAGTTACAAACAAACGCATTATGCATTAAGCTAATGCATTTTCAATTGCAGCAGAGTGCATGACATTCAATTAAGACCCATTGTATTGCAATTCTATCGACCTACCCTATTTTCATATATTCTTATTTAGCGAGAACTTCACGCCACTTCGCTCAGGTGAAACAGCACACCTGTCGCCACACCTCGCTGTATACAAAATTTTAAATTAATACACAGACAGCTTAATTCGATAGAGAAAATTTTCAATAAAGCACACTGCCTGATTTGTGAGATTCATCGTTTTCTAAATTCATCCTACCGGATGTTTTCTTTCCGTGATTATTATAAATAGTTTATTTCAATACAACTTTGAGTATTAAAACGTCTGTTTACTTGCCGTTATCTTTTCTGCAACTACAATTGCAGAGTTTAAAAGCACACTACCTCGTAAATATTTACAACGTTTGTAGAAATTTAGTTGTTATTTTTTTATAGTGAATTTTCCACACAAAGTTTTTCGAAAACTAAAAATATTCTTTAATATTTTTGTAAATAATATTTTGATTCAATTGGCATTTATTTGGTAGATCTTCATTATTTTAAGTTGAAAAAATGTGAAAGTATTTTAGTTCTACAGATATTGTTTTAAATAATAATTATAGTCGAAAGCTCTTTCAGCTCTTTATGACCATGATGATAGAATCAGGGGTGGGCTGGAGGGGGCTCGGAGGGGCTCGCGCGAGCCCCTTGTTAAATTTGACAAAGGCCGGCGAGCCCCTTGTTAATTTAAGAGAAAACAATATTCTCTAGTTCATAACTGCAATTTCTGACTTTTATATTATCTACGACAGCTTCAGTATACACAGTAGAACATTTTTAGCCATTTGCATTGATTAGTTTACGGTAAATTGCACATTGTTACATATTATAAGTGTATTAAGCAACAATCGATTGCTTATTTAAGTATGGCATATAATTGGTAAAGAGTGATTAACAAAAATAGCTCCTTTCCCAGAACATCGAGAATTACTTTGAGATTAAGCGAGCTCTTTGTTATTGGCAGCCCACCGCTGGATAGAATGATGGTTTAACTAACGTTAAAGAAGTTGTATACACTGGCTAAGATGAGATATACAATACATCTTCTTATATATTTTAACATCCCAATTTATATTGAAAAATATTGTATTGAATTTAATAAATTGAGTTAATGTGTTTCTCGGTACAATAACAAATATCTGAATTTGAATCGTTCAAATTATGTACACTCCCACAGATTTTGTCACTAACGACCCGGGTTTCGCCTTTCGGCATCTTCATGCGTTCAAGTGCACGGATGAACTTGAACTGAATCTGAACTGAAAAATCTGTGGGAGTGTACATAATTTGAACGATTCAAATTTAATATTGAAATTCCACCAAGCACCTTCAGTCGAAATCTTAAATTTAAAACAAATATCTGGTTATTAAATAGTCTTCAAAGCAAATTAGACTGAATATAAGTGATTATGTATAATTACATTAACTTCTTGTAACAGTTAGAGCAGGGGTGGGAAACCGTTTCATATCTAAAGACTCTCTTACAGACTATTGGCATGTGGTACGTGATCAAATAAATCCAGTGAATATTTTCAGTGTCAAAATGAGTTGAACATAATAATATATTTTTTTAAGCTTGCAAGTTTTCCCGAATATCAACACGTTAATCATTATCGAAGGGACGACCTACCACGGACAACAAAAAGCCAATAAAACTGTATGGCAGGGATGGACTTCATACCTTTTCTGTCACAGACCATTACCGTAATGTGCTGCGACAATGTATGGCCAATCAGAAAGTGACTGTGTTGCAGAGTGCACAGTTAAGCTATGTAGTATTTTGCCCCTACGAGAACTAGAACACATGTTCTACTGTATCAAGCAAAAGTTTCTCCAAGCAATTATTTTGAAAACCAATTACTTTAAAATTTTATCAGAATACCATTATCTTTTGGTCTTTATACAAAAAAACATAAAGCTTATTTAGGATGTCCAATTTTTATTATTAAATCCTAGTTGAATAAGCGACAAGATTCTTAAAAATTATAGTAAATGAATCTGGTCGCAACTTGCCAAAACAGAGAATTTTAAAACTTAATATAAAATTATCATTTATCATTGCAAAAGCTTTGCTTTCAATTAGCAAATATCTAAATATGATAATGAATAGTCAGAAGTGGCTATTTTTGTAAGTATAATTAGATACATATACTAAAAATCTATTCGTTGAATCTTTTTAATGTATATATGAGGGAGTCAAAAGCAAAGACAACATTCTACCACGGATGCATTTCTGAGAAAAACGGTTTAATTTTTTTTTTAATTTTGCTTAGAAACAAATTCAGCTTCTTCACTTTTAAGTGTTTCCCTGAATACAAAAATTCACTGCCAATATTTGTACAGCACGAATTAATTTTGAATCATAATAATCTACTGTAAGTTACAGCAGTGCTCCGCAACCGGTGTATCGTGATCCGGATACAGGTGTGCCGCGGTCAAATACATAATTAAAAAAAAATTTGTGTCAAATATCGAGCCGTATATAAAATCTTTGTGTTCATTGAAACAAGCGCAGATATCACATTAATTGGTTATTATTTTATAATAATTATTCAGATTGCATAAAAGTAAATATATTATAGTTTTATGTGTGTATACTTTTCAAATAAAAACGAAAATTTATTGTAAAATTATTGTATCAATTTAATACCTATATATTTTTGCATTTGGTGTGCCGCGGAATTCTAGGAAGAATTTTGGTGGGTCGTAGGTGAGAAAAGATTGCGGAGCACTGACTTACAGCACACATAAATTAAATTAATTAGTAATGCTTTTTTCAGTTTTCATTTCAGATTATTATTAATGCACTTTGTATTCACGAGATTTTTAGGGCAACAGAAAATACTGCATGTGACAGAGAAACGTCAGAGACTAAGTAAAAAATGGATAACACTAATCAAGATGTATGAATATGAATAATTTTTTTAGAAATATGTGTATCAAATAAACAAGATGTTGTATGGCAACAATCGAATGCTTTTAATTTAATCGACAGCGGTGTCTAAATAATTAAATTGTTTTGGAAACGCTGCTCCAAGAACGCGGGTCGGCCAATCCAACCCCGCTCACACAATGATCGCTGATTAGAGGGCATCGGTTCGATTATGCGTGACGCAACTAACAACTGCAAGTGTTTGGGATGCGGGCCCCGTTGGTTACTACGAATAAACAATAATGCAGCGCAATTACCGAAAGAATGTTGAAAGATTGAGCGATTGATATAAATACGATGAGGTCGTAAATCATAACAAAATAATAACAATTTAATGAACAAAATCAGCATCATGCTATCTTTGCATTGTTAAGGAATTGAAATACTAAATAAATATATTTACATCTGTATGCTGATATGTTATCTAAAATACTAATACTGCAAATATGACAAAATACAAATTAATAATAATGACTTATTTGGATTAAATTACCGGACGAATAACTCCATGTAGATTGATAATCCAATACTTCCAATACTGCCAGTAAATTTTCCGATTTTCTAAAAATGCAACAAACCCCCCCCCCCCCCGACGTTGAGGGCAGATTTGATGATAAGTATTTCAGTTCATAACGCTCGCGATCAGCAAAATCGGTTTTTATCTATGATAAATAATGTAAAGACACTAAAAAAAAAGTATTTATTTTTTTGAAATAGTGCATTTAAAATAATATTTGTCAGAAAACACCTTAAAAGTGATTAAGTTTCAAAATTGTAAATGAGTTAAGCTCTAGTCTAAAGGCCGCTCAAATGGTAATATTTTGAATGAATGAATCTTTATCATAAATAACCGTACCTTGCTCAATACAAAGAATACAAATAATATCACATAAAATTGTACTTAATGATTTTTACATTTAAACTGATGATATAGTGTATTTTCGCTGTTGCTTACGAGTAAGATACAAATGAACGTGTTCAATAAAACAGCATGTCTGTGTCACCGAGCCATTAAAAAACCAGAAATAAATTGTAGACGCTACTATAAATAATATTTTTTAATAGAAACATTCAGAAATATGTTTATTGCACAGCTGCATTCTCGCTTTGAACGCATACGTATTTTGAAATAATGGTCGGTCAGTGACAAATGAAATTTCTTTTCAACTAGCTATCTGTCGAAATCGGTTATAAAAGATTATTTCTTTAGCTGTTAATAAGCTAAATTTAGCTGGTTAATTTTTATTTTGTAACCTGAAATTCTAAGCGTCAAATTCAAGCACAGTTTTAATGAATTCAATTAGACACCCGGCAATTAACATAAAATAGTTTACTTTTCGAATGTTGTACTATTCGCAACAAATAAACTTTTATATATTTTATCATCGATGTCATTAAATACTTTATTCTTAGGAGAAATACATATTATAGGATTAAATATTTTAAAGATAATGAGTATAAAACAAAAACCAAATAAAATATATAATATTTCAAGTGTGATAATAACTTTGTATTGATTCATGCAATAAAATATATGTTTATATTAAAAATATATATTTAAAAAAAACAAACTTATAAGTAGTACAAAAAGTGTGTTTTATTTTGTTTAATTTGTAATATATAATAGTATTGAATGCAATTTTATTTAAACTTAAAATGTTTAAAATATCATTATTATTTTATTTTATACTGATAACCTTTTGAATTGGTATATATATACTTTTTTGGATTGGTATAAATTACCTATATAATTACAACGGTGAATTACATTGAATTTAATATTTTTGTAAATGAGTTGTTAAGTTTATTTCTTATACACACAGTTTATACTTATACTAAATATAATGTTTTTCAACCAAGAATTGACGGACGTTATTTTTAAATAAGTTAGTCTCCTTGGTTGATTGAAAAAAATAATGTAAAGCCCAAAGCTTAAGGTATCTTTAAAAAATATATTTTTTTTACATATCAAAAATTTAAAAAATTCAGATCGTGTCAGTTGGCATAATATTTTTCACATCCTTTTATACCGGCATACTAAAATTTACAATTGTATAAGACATGAAATTTGGAAAGACCTCAAAGTATCAGCTATATTATAACTTGTTATTTTTAATATACATTAATAAAATTTCAAAGCGTCCACCAAATACTATTTTATCATAACAAAGGTTATTGTTTGTTTTAATGGTACATTAATTTTGATTGAGCCAGCTATTGTTTCAGTGATTTCAATCACTGATTTTCTTAATGAAATAAATTGATATGACACTTCAGTTATTCTAATTCTTTGTACAGATATCATCATTATTTTCGAATCGGGTCTTATTGGATTTTATTATACCAACAGTTCTTCTTCGTGACGGATTTTACGGGTGCAAGTCCTAGAGTACGAACAGCATTTTTTCAACAGATTCTGATTTCTGTTCATATATTTAAAATCCTCTTACATTTATAATTCTTAGAATGTCGAAGCAAAGCGAAAGTGATTATTTAACTACAAGTTCTCTCCTAATGCAATTTTTCTATCCCTAATCTTTTCAAACAAGAGATTTTTATACTTTTAATTCAATAACCTTTACTTGTTCTCGGTTTGATAAAAACTAATGAGAGATATTGTTTATATACTGTAAAAATAAATAAATTCCTTAATTTCATGTGCGATCAACTTTCGTGAGGTGGCGTACATTACCAAACTTTTTGTAAAAAATACATACCTACATGCTTCAATGCAGTTTAATGACTCTGCGTTATAAGAGTCGTAAAACTTGAAATATTTCCATATAAGTTCATATTAATTTCATATGACATAGCGATTTAAATTTTTATTATGCGACTATGAACAGAGCAGACGTATAAACTTAATATCTAGTTATTCATTCAAGTTTTTTTGTGAATTACGAAATATTAACATTCTTATCTAAATACAACAATGTTTGTTTTAAGTAAACTTTTACAAAAGCTTATCAAGTTTATATATGTTTTTCAACTAATCATTCATTGATATTTTCGATAGATCTGGAATAGGCGGAATCTTTGTGTATATTTTTTTTTGTTTCCTTTAAGATTTACCATCTTCATATAATGAATTATTCATATAAGTATATGTATCTTATTAAATTTAAATTTAAGAATTTAAATCAAATTTAAGCTTATTTGTCAATAACTTCTGAAGATGCATCTCAGATAGATGAAACATTTGTCAAATCAATGTAAAGTTCAAAAGTTTCTGGAGTGAGGCTATTTAAAAAGTAATAGACTTCAAAGATTGCTTTTGTTTTTCAATATAATTACTGTTTATTTCAAAACATATTTAAGAATTGATGATTTACTTATCAAACCACTAAATAAGTAATATGAATTTGTTGTCCGCTTATTATATGTAGTCATTTATCAGCTTCAAACAAAATAAATCTGCTCCCGAACTAATAAACAGTTTTTTCATTAGTCGACTTGAAAGGTCGTCACAAGAAGAATAGTTTTGGTAAGAAGAACTGAAAAAATATGTTTTCTATTTTTAACTTGATGACTTTCATTGACATTCCTACTAGAAAATAGTCTGGTTTTACACGTACGTCCCTTGATTGTTATCTAGTATTGTATTTTAAAAATAAATATAAATTGATTATTTCATTTATTTTTACATTCGCTACAAATCTGAATAAAAGATCACACTTTACCTGAGACTATCCAGGAGCTTTTCGTAAAATAACACAGAATTTCTGCAATTGAGGTTTTTTAAATATATATCGAATAAATAGTAACATTACCAGTTTTTTATAAGCATAACAACATGCTATAACATAATTACTAAAAATGGTATAATAATTCCAAATCAAAAACATTCATTCTCGAATATTTTTAAAATATCTGAGAACAAACTTTTACCTGAGATTCATAAAAAAAAATACAAAAATATTACTCGTTATGACCATTTCATCGCGGACGATCAGCTACAGATAATCTATTGTGTTTCAGCATTTTAATTTTCCAGAAAATTCTTCTTTATTTTTTGCCTAGTTTTGCTCCAAAATTATTTTTTGATTAATATTTACGACAAAAAGTATAGTAATGTCTTTTTAGCGATCGGTAAATGAGAAAAAAATACTTATTTTTACATTAACTAAAACTTTTACTGTACTGCTAACTCGGCCAAAGGGCGAATATTGTTTTTATTATTTTATTTTTCATTATTAAAAATGTTACTAATTGGAATACTTGCCAAATTTTATAAGTATTTAAAAACAGAAATTTTGTATACCTTCTTGGTAAAGCGTTATACAACTAGTAGTTATGTGATTATTAATATTGAAAAATATATTTCATTAAATTATTATTTACTCTCAGAAACATTGCTTGCCTTAGGCACAATTAAAAGTTTTCATATAAAATAAAACAATCGTATTTAATAAATTATTATACTAAAACTAGGTTTTTGTGTATTTAAAGTTACTAGCCTAAATTTTTTAATACTTTGCGTATTAATAAATATATTTTTTTTCTAATACGCTTTCTGAATACTTGACACGTGTTTCAACATTATTTTCAGTCTATAGAGCAATCATAGTAGCTCGGATTTAAATTGAGAATATCAAATACAATATAAAAATATTGAAAGCTTGTTTAATGATGTATTTTATCACTTCAAAATTGAAAAAAACGTGATCGTGTTTTAAAGCAATGGTATGGCAAAAAAAATTGTTGTCAAAAAATAACAAATATAATATCTTTTAAATATTAGTTCACCTCTAATTAAGACCCTTTCATATAAATATGCAATGAATGTTTTTATCACCTGATATTATTTTCACAGTATCTCTATAATAGAATAAAATATTTGACACTGATTAAGTCAGATCTGTTGTTATACGTTTTTGATAGGACATTAACGATATATGTACCAACAATTTTGGATTATGAAAACTGATGTATTTGTCATATTTAAGCAATGTATATTTGGGCCCATTAGAGGTGAAGTGAGCCAAGAGGTATTTTAGAAAAAAGTTAGACGCGATGTAATATACTACACGTTTTAAAGTATCGTAAAAGTGAAGTTACCTGAGTTAATACACATTGCAATAGCTGTTATCTCCGTGAAATAAAAATATGCGATCTACCAAACCACCAAGTATTAGACGTGATAGTACTTTAAATTGAAAGTACAAGAAAAAGTTTTACCATTTTACTAGTTGACTCACTTTACTTCTAATGGGCTCTCTTAAAATATTATAATCATAATTAATTTAATCAGCGTAGATTCGAAACAAATCCGCTATACTGCTTTTAAAAAATAATTAGATTTAGTAGTACATACATACTCATAACATATTTCAAACAAAGTATTTTCAAATGATGATGCTTCTGCAAATAAATACTTTAGCTTTTTGCAAACAAAGCTTTTCTCCTTTATATTTTATTTTAGTTACCGCTTTTTCTCATCAACAGATGTCTCTGTCATATAAGCATCACCATGTTATATTTCGTTTGTGTTGTGATAAAAAGCTTTTTTCTGAGGACATAAACAAACCTTTGAATTATTCGCCTAAAAGCTTGTTTAGCGTGTATGAAACACTGAGCAAAGTTTAATTATAATTGCTCGCAACTAAAATCCGCTGCAGCCCTATTTACGACTTATCAGAGTGCGTCAGCACTTCCTCCATTATCTGACGCTAAGACGTGACACTTTAAATTCTTGCGGAAAACTAATCGAATAAGTTTACCAACTTTGCCCGAATTAAATGGCTACACACCGAACTCCACAAGAATGGGCTAAAAGCGTAATGTTTACTGATGAGTACACGCCAACTTCGAGTCACTCTTAACGACAACATGCTTTTGCTTGAGCTGCGAAACGGGGCTCAAGACATATTATATTAGCAAACAGCGCTGTTATTTAGAATTATTTTCAGTTGAATCGTTGACAACCGGTGAAATATAAGAAATAAGCTGTATACTTATCATAAATACAAGACATACTCGGCAATAAAACAAAATCGACAAAACATATCTTATAAATTTTAATTAAATTAAATTCATATATTTTTTTCTTATTTATGTTTCAATAGATTAAATAATATTTTTATGTTTTTGCACATATCGTCGTTCCCCTTTAAAACATTGTTGTAGTATCAAAATATATTAAAATACAATACGAATTGCAATGTAAATATTGACTGTGGAAAGGAAAAAGGACGTAACCCAAACATATCAAATTTTAGAGGAGGCGCTAAAAACGTGTTTTGATGATTTTGTGACATATGCAAATTATGAATTATACACAACCTTGAATAGCACGGCTAATTCTAAGCTGGTGTTTAATTGACGTAACCTAATATTAATTCAAGAAATTGTCTCGGAAAAACCTTTATTTCAGTGTTTTTTCTTGGTTTTAATTCTTTACAAGGTCATCTTTTTCAAACTTAAAAGGTCAATTTAGATACTTATTCGGCATTTTCAGCTTCTATCCTTTTGATAGAATGTGTCTCAAGTTGTATACATTGTGATTATCGAAAAAAGCTGTTTTGTAAAATTGAGGGCTACGTCCTTTTTCCTTTCCACAGTCGATATGTATGTCCTCGACAAAATCAACTCACTTTTAAAGCGATTCTAGAATGCTTAATATCATAGTCGTAATATTTATTCCAAACAATTATAATAATTTGATTGGGTATATAAATCATCACCAGTTATAATTATTATTTAATATACCAGCTACCCGGCTTAACTTCTTTAAATATGATTTGTTATAAAACGTATTGACTCTTAGATATACATATATCTATTACGTTGTTACGATCAACTCACAAAAGTTAGCACCTTTACAAATTCTAATCTACAAATCAATTACTTTCAAGGTTTTAATAATTTTATTTTTTGAATCTTACTATCGATAATCATTTGTTTTTTTGTATCTATCTTAAACCATTTATTTTGTCAAATTGCTGCATTCAATTTTTTAGTTACATAGTTAAAAAATGACAATAATTTTAAAAATATAGAAAAGAATGAAATTCTTACTTAAAAAAACTAAAATAATCACTAAAAAAGCCTAATACGTGTTACATATACTTTTACAATTTGTAATTCTTCTCAAAGTATTAATATATATGATGAAACGACATGTGATACTTTACTTTCGTTAAGTGAAGTAAAAATTGAAGTATTTGATTTTTAATATGCACGAAAAGAAATGACAAGGCATTTATGGAAGATAGAACCGCTGTTATCACTCTTCATACCGAAAATCACTTATTACAAAACCATATATCAAGCTTCACAGATAATCGTTTCAAGAAGTAATAAAAAAAATCCAACGAGTGCCGAAATTCCAGAAAAAAAACCGTTAAAATGACCCTTGTCATATCCTTTGATTTATCCCTGTAACCTGTGAGCTTTGCCCTAATCTCCTACCGTTGCATTGTCCAAGGTTTGATTCTCGACGAAAAATGTGGGGAAGAAATATTGGAAAGGAGAATTTCAGTCTCTGAGGAGGCCATTTATCTAAGAGACCACAAATACATTCCAAAATTGAAGTTATGTGGCTCTAGTATGCCGTTGAACAATTTTACCTTTAATAAAAATGATAAGTAAGCCTATTCAATAACCTATGAACCAACGTAAAAACATTTTTTTTATTGGGATAAAAAATATGACCATCGAGCAAGAATCAAATTCTTTTACATTTTCGCAACATTAACGGTACTTATATTTTTTTTCTATTTTCAAGCTGGCTGCCATGTTCATAAACAAATGTGTTTTTTTAAATGTAGAATAATAAATATTCCCATTGAATACCTCGATGTAAGCCATTGTTTTTATTTATTTTTAATTACCATTCGAAAAATGGTAATTCTGACAAATAGAAAAAAAAGACAGTTTCTTCAAATTTAGTCACGGAACTAAACCACGGTTAGTCTTAAACATTTATTTATAAAAATATTGTTATAACGGTGAATTATCAAATAGCAGCCTCCATCTAACAACGTCATTGTTACTGAAAATCAAATGGTGAATAATTGAGCCCTTAAGAGGTGAAGTAAACCATGTTGTATTTTAGTAAAAAAAAACGAGAAGCGTTATAATATTCTACATGTATTAAAGCAACGATAGTCAACCTTTTTTCATCTGGGCAGCATACCGGTTTTTCCAACATTACGTGGGCTGTATCATATTAATAGTAATACGTAAATATAAAACATAATATTCATAATGTAGTATCATAACATAAATGTAAGTACACAAGAATAAAAATCATTCAAAATGCTCATTCGTTTACGTATTTTTTTGCAAATAATATCCGATGTTTGAAAAAGCATTTACTGACTATGATTTTTTTGAGCCGCAGGTTGAGTATTGCTGTCTTTAAAGTATCGTTACAGTAAAGTAAGAGATACACAGTGCAAAAGTGTTATCTACCTTAATTAAAAAAATATAATCCACAAAAACACCAAGTAAAGACGTGATTGTACTTTAAAGTTCAACAGAAAAGTTTCACCATTTTGCTACTTGGCTCACTTCACTTCTCAGTGACTCAATTGTCTTGTAAACTTAAAAAGATAAAGGAATTTAGATTACTCTAATTCCATGTAATTATAATATAAATGCGCACATATCAATTTACAACACAGCAAACACATACAATCCTTTCATGTCTGCGCAACATGTGCATTAATTGCATTGAGCAAATTTTGATAGGCTTAAAAAATCCATGTAATCAGTACAGGATAGCAACTAGACCATCTAAGCAAACATATCAATATATCTTTGCTTTATTTCCTAACATGGATTCAACTATTGACTTACAACAAGTTTTCATTAAATGACGTTTTTAAAATACTATCTTATGGGTATACAATATATACAGTATTTTCATAACGGTAAGAATAAAAACTATGCTATTCACTGCATCAGAAATACAAGTCTATGATAATCACTATAAAAATTCGCTTGGTAAAAATACTCTGCGCACACTCTTTTAGTGATACACATTCGAGTGGTGATTCTTTTGTACACTTTAATACTAAGGGAAAATGAAGAGTCTTTTCCACATTATAACGGTAAAAATCCTTTTAAATTATATTGTAAAAGTCAATAACTTTGCGATTATCGCATTATTTATAGTGCTCTTATCTGGTAACAGCCAAACACATAGATGTAGGAAGATGGGAGAAGCCATTACCCCATCAATTTCATGTCTCATTATTTTCTCATAGTTGTGCAAGAAAATCTCGGTGAAATATAAAAAGAAATGAGGGAAAAAACGCTGATGAAAAATTAATTATAGCCTTCATTTGGCGATTTTCTCCCGTCTTTTTATTTGAAATACCTTTCGAGCTATCAAAAATGTCTACTTTCCATAAAACGTGAAATGGATTTTGAGGTTTATTTTTTATTTTCGCTGAAAGATAAAACGGTATGGATATTAAGGCTTAGCGGGTGCGATTTTTGTGCAGGTGGTTATGGTAAGGTAGAAAAACAAATTTTGAATTTTTACTCTGGAATAAGAAAACGAGCTTTCCAAATTTCAGGAAACATTACCGGCGCGGTGTTGTGCTATTTATATTTTTTGGCAATTAATTCAATTTTGATTTTTTAACTGATCTTCAAGAATTATTATTAATACATTTTCGTTTTTTAATTACAATAATGAACAAATAACGTATTTTTTGGATATTATGTTATTAAAAACTGTCGAGGGATAACGTCAAGGTTGTCATTATAAATTATTATTATCTAGTGAATTTTTGATAAATATTTTACTTTCTAATCCAAAGGCGCACAAGTCATATTTTTATGGAGTATCCCATTATATACAGTTTTTTTGGCGACCTCTTTTTAGTCAGCATTTCAAATTTTTGCGGCCCAAGAACTTCAAGGTTAGATTTTCAGCGAAACAAAATTTATATATTAACAGTCGATAATGTAATCTGTCTGTCTGTCGGTCCCCAATTTCGCCTTTTCGATGACGTCAAGAAAGACGGTAAATTTTCTGACCACTTAAAAATGCAACAAAAATCCCCCCCGTTGAGGTCAACGGGCTTACAGCTAGTAAACAATGAATACCTTTAATAGTACTTGTCAGACTTCTTGATTTCTATTATCGTTAAAGCAAAAAAAATCATTCAGAACCTTATTCTTGGGTCGTGCTGTCTGCAAAGAGGTCAATGAAATATGGACATATTACACAACTAGGTTTCGAGCCCGTGAGATCTGTCACAGAAGCCAACGACGTTGAACACTGCACTACGGACCAGACAGAAGTTTTACCTAGTTAATTTTTTTGCCTCAAAAATAAATTAATATATTTCACAAAAACGAAGTTACGATAGCTGTACTTAGTATGACAATATTGCTGATATAAATCATCAGTGATAAAATATTTAGGTGCATCTGTGCAACGCTATATTGTAGTATGTCTTCAGAGGGATCTCACTAACGCTCCAATCTGGTGGCTCAGCACGTCTCGTCCATCAAATGACGTCCTCGGTGGTTTAATGTCGTAACACGTTCCCTGCATCAACATAAAAACGGACAACGACTTTCTTCGTACTCATTGCCACAGTAATCTGAGCGTGACATTTACAGCTTCCAAACGTTGCTATTAACTAAGTATTCAATTTGACACTATTTAAATACTAGCTGTATTACCCTGCTTCGTCCGGGATTGATTCAAACTTATTCTTTATTCATAAATAGTACAACATACCACGTACAATTTCTTCCAAAATACAAAGATGTACAAGAATATGGTAGCGCATAAACCACACATTTATAACAATATATCGAATATTCTATGCATATAAAAATTGGTAGATGTATTGCCCGGCTCCGCTCTGGTTTTATTGAATTTCCAAACGCAGACAACGGAAATACAAATAATTGCGTCTGAATTATTGTGGCGTTATTTTAGTTATAGCTAAAGGACATATCATCATATGGAGCGTGTTTCATGAATAAATTACAATTTTTAAAGTAAAACGAAACAAGAAATGTTATCCAGAATGACATGGTCAAATATTACATCCACCGCTACTACTCTTTGTATGAGAAGAGTTCTAGGGACATATATAGACATACGTATTTTCTACTTTTTAATAATATAGAAGCACACCTATCAATATCAAAATGTATTAATGCAGTAAAAGCCGCCTGTGTGGTCGAGTGGCTAATGTCGTTGGCTTCGGTTACGGTTACGGAGGTCACGGGTTCAAATCCCAGTACGGACAGTTTAACAAATTGATTTTTCAACCGATCTATGAATTTCTGTCCGAAGGCATGGATGTATGTGATGTCTTGAATTCCCCCTTCCCACCCATCCAATCCTATGAAAGGGGAGTATGGAGAAGGATTAGCTAAACTCTAGTCCTGTCCTAGCCCTATACTTATATTTCTACTCTCTTTGGAAAAGGAGAGGTTGAGCAACTGAGTAACAAGCAGTTCTCGTAGAAACACTTATGTTGAGATTAACTCCAATAGGAGTTCATATGCTCCACATTGGGAGCGGACATGGTAAAAAAAAAGTATCGATCAATTTAAATCGCACATTTAAAATAAGTATGGTAGGAAAACTATCTAATTTATTTATTTTCAGATAACGAGACTGGAAAAAAAATGAACATATAATCTATTTCAATGTCAAAATTTTGTTCATTTCTTTTAGTATTGTTGTTAATGGACATTTAAGACATCTCTTGGCGTACATTTAAAATTGTTATTGATAGTATTTTTTTCTTATTAATTTTAATTATTGTATATACATAATATGTTTATCAAAATATTTATGCCAATAAATCACATCATTGAGTACTAATTTCATCATTTTATATTTCAATTAAACCGATTTCATTTTGTCTATCAGTATTATTTAATTTTACTTTTTGGGTGTTTACTGTCAATATCTGGTGGAATGGCATTAAATTAAGAAAAATGCAACACAGCGGAAACTCTCATAACGAGCACCTCTTATAACAAGAAATTCACATAATGAGCAAAATAGATTGTGAAAAAAATGCTTCCTCAATGAGCGATATTTCGCATAACGAGTGACGCAGAGTTTTAGAAAGATCACTTTCAAATCTTTGCTTGCTTCAAAATGATTGACAAGGCGTGGGAAGGGGTTACCAAGAAAACCCCACTTCAGCTTGGAAGAAACTTTGCCAAGGAGCGTTGTCAAATGTGATTTTGAGGGGTTTGAAACAGTACCTGTGGAGTCTACAGTCAATGAGATTGTATCTTTGGCCAATACCATGCGA
This sequence comes from Himalopsyche anomala, assembly GCA_031772345.1. Taxonomy (NCBI): domain Eukaryota; kingdom Metazoa; phylum Arthropoda; class Insecta; order Trichoptera; family Rhyacophilidae; genus Himalopsyche; species Himalopsyche anomala. The sequence goes on along the minus strand of CM062824.1, from coordinate 4,862,363 downwards.
CTGGAGGTGAATAACAACGATATTGATGAGCTTGTGAATGATTACAGTCGAGAGCTGACCACCAAAAAGCTTATGGAGTTGCATTGTTTTTCACAGCAAGAAGTTATGTAGGAGAGTTTATTACTGGAGGAAGAGGAAGTAGCAGAGCAACAATCTTCTGGAACAATAAGAGAAAAGCTGAAAGCATGTGAAACGAACGCATCGTACATAAAGAAGCATCACCCTGATAAGGAGGTGGTTATGCGTTTTAGAAATTTATTCAATGATAATGCTGTCACATTTTCACCAAATTTTAAAGCATCGGCAATAACAAATGTCTTCTACTAAAAAAGAAGTAATTATTTGTCATAAATAATAAACTAGTCTATTTTTTCATTTTCATTTCATCATTTCAGGTTGTTACGCTCCTTAACAATTTATAAGTATATAATTTTACTTACAATTACTTTTAATTTTAAAAAAATCGGAATGGAATGTATTATTGTCTTTTACATTGCTTTATATGGGAAAAATTGTTTCGCTTAACGAGTTTTTCACATAACGAGCAAGATTCTGGAAAGAATTAAACTCGTTATGAAAGGTTCCACTGTATTCTTTTATACTTATTTCCACTTTTATTTATCAAGATCTGGACCGGTTTCGCTCGTGGCTTAGTTGATATTGCTCGCTATGAACGAAAAATGTCCTGATTTTGATAAATAAAAGTGGAAATATGTAAAAAGGAATATTGTGTTTTTCTTAACTATTTCATTTCACTAAAGTGACTACTTGCTCGATTGCTCAACACATTCTTTCTCCAAATAATTTCGCTATAATATAACAAAGTGAAGAAATGAAATTTATTCCTATTATATTTTTCATTTATTCATGAGCTGTGCTGTGTAAAACATTATTATTTTTACAAGTTTGTAGAAGATGTTATCAAATCGTTTTTTGTATAATATAAAAAAATAAATAAACAAACCCGAACGGGAATAATTTCAATGTCAAGATAGCAGTAAAATTATTTCATATCGCGTTGTATCATTAAAATTTAACATTAAAAAATGTCTAGTTTTATTGTTACCACAGTGTAGTTTTTCATGATGATAATCTTGCCATTTCAGCAATAACTAAATAACATTTTAAAAATTTACGTCTTTTTCAAATGTTCTAAAACTTTTTTAACATTTCACCTTCTTTGAAATTGTAAATAGAGATGTTTGAAAAGAAAACAAAAAAGGCTATAATTCATCGCCAGATAGCATCTCCGTGAGGAAATCGCGGTCGTTTCTTAGAAAATACCACAACAAAAATCTCTGATAAGGTTTTCTTGCTTTCTCACTAATTTCATCAGATTTTATCGTAACTTTTTTGCATAAATTGTATATTTTTTCCTATTTTGTCAGCGAAAATATTTTTACGTTACATTTCACTTGTATTTTATGCCGACGTTTACTCTTCAAAGTCAACAGAGTTCTTTGAAAATATACGAAAATTATAGTTCCTAAAATAATATTAAGGTTTAATTCTGATTCTTATACAAACAAACTTCTTTGTTTTACTTAAAGAAAAATGTTTGCTTAAATTATTTTTTCAACTGATCATTCACATAGTTTGTTTTTTCATTTTTAATAAACAATTGGCCCAGCAGCAATTTCACCCTGAGACTACTGGCATAACAGTTTGATTAGTTATAATATTTTTCGTTATCAATAATCTCATAGCATCGCCTTTGTGAAAAAAAAAAAAAGTTTCATGCTCATTCGTTAGATAATATTTCATCAAGTAAACTATATTTAAAAAACAATTCAATACTAAAAATAAATTCTACCTGTTCAAATTTAAAAAAAACTATCAACTATATATATATATACATAGATTTACTTACAACTATAAGTATTTAATTTTTTATCAGAGTATTGCTATAATCATATTATGTTATTGATAAAAAAAAATCTCAACATCAATTTGCTCAAGCCTTGAATTTTTAACGTCTTAATGCCAAAAATGAACACGAAAAAGTGATTTAATTAAATATAATTTACACAAAAAAATATCATCGAAAAATAAGAGTTTTTTTTTGTGATTCTTGTTCGTTCCTTAATTCTTATTTTATGGTATTGTAACAGAACACATAATAAATCATAAAGAATCATAGTCGATCTACCTTTTCTATCGTTTTCTAAGAAATTATACATCTATCGTTGATACTTCAAATAAAAAGCTATAGACAAACAGTATCAGTAAGTAGATGTATACTTTTTTGGAAATAAAGTTATATAAAGACAGAATAATTATGTTTTTACTAACTAACCAATATGTATAATTGACAAACAATAGGGCATAGTACAAAATCATGTCGTTTTTTAGGAAGGCAGTTTTAAAAACAGTCTCAGTCTGCTGTTATTGGATTCGTTTGTTCTCATAATACTGACCGAAAATTGTTCTTCAAGTGCACATTATCGCAGATGCATACTGTTTTAGTTGTATGCTAAAAACAATGCAATTATCACCACAAGAAACTTTTGCGATGTGTATGAATAAGCATTAAATATAAAAAAGTATAAATGATGGCATAGAAAATTTGAATCTGGTAGTTTTTGTTTACAAAATGAATCATAAAGTAGACGACCCTGTCTGTATAGTAAAAGAAGCCGCACTGTAAGCCAAAATTGAAAAATTCAGAAGTAAACCATCAAATTCCACAATATTTGTCAAACTCAATAAACACACAGTGATATATATATTTGTCAAAATTATCTGACAAGGTGAAAAAAAGATGGCGTTTAGGTGTAGTTCGCTTTGACCGACCGTAAATAGTCGCAAAGTTTAAACGTGTGCCAATTTCTGCAAGACAAAAAAGGATAAGAGAATGATTGTACTGCTTTATTGGAGACAGTCTATTCACCTAAACTAGCTCCGTCAGATTACCATCTGCTTCGTTATGTGGAACATTTTTTTTGTAGTCGAAAAAATCCAAACAAAAAGTGATGTAAAATTTGTATTCTTTGTTCTTCTTAAAAATATGTATTTATTACTTAAATAACGGATGGCAAAAGCTTATTGATAAATGATGTTTTTTTACTACACCTAATTCATTCCTTAATTGTCATTTGATTTCTTTCTAAAACCACCCGCCTTTAGGAAAAGTTGCAGTTGGTGGAGGAAATTACTGTTATATTTGACACAGCGCCGTAGAGTTTTCACAAAACTCTAACTTTTCCGCAAACTAAATTAAGTTTTACCAGCTGGGGCAAATTACATTTGTTGAACAGCGCTTGCTATTCTGCTGGAATAGTTAAAACTTTTTGTTTTCCACTACAAATATAGTTCCCATTGCTTTTATGCTTTTTTTTTGTTCATTTTGAAGTGTTCATTTTGAGGAGAGAACTTTCCGAAAGACACAATTTCCCGACGTAACAGCAATCAGTTTATCAACGTGATGAGATAACAGTGTTAACCATATAACACTTTCATTCTCGAAAAAATATTCTTTTTGATAAATGATGCCTTTATTTCAGAAAATAATATAAATTCAACCTCTCACCCAGAAAATTATTCCGAATTCGCCACAGAAATAACAAATCATTAAAACATACAATATAAGAATTGCTACTAGAAATCACTGTGCATTGTTCTTTTAATCTACAAGATAAAACCTATATAATAAACTACATCATATCAAACTAATTTCCTCTTAATAATAACAAAATAACATGTCAATTTATAATAAAATGTATTTATAGCCTGGCCGCCTTGATTTTTTTGTCGAATGTACGGATTTGCGATAAAATTTCTTCTTGTATCAATGTGTTCCTAATTGCTACTTTTAATCCATATGCTTTCCATGAGGAGCATGTGACTTCTTAATGGAGGTAGCTCAACAGTTTTTTCTGCGAGAACTGCTTGTTACTCAGTTGCTCTACCTCTTTTTTTTCAAAGAGGGTAAGGATAAAAAGGGTATGGCTAGGGCAGAACTTGTGGTTGACTTATCACTGTCGCTAAACCCTGTTATTTTAGGATAATAATGGACACACACACACACACACACTACAGACCTGACATTTGTTATTCGGGAATAATAATCTATATCTGTACTTTGACATCTAAAAAAATAGTATTTTGATAACAACCAAAATTCTAATTCTAATAAGAAAGATTCTTTTTCCTTTAATAATGTCAGTGCTGTGGTAGGATCTCTGTCGTTAAAAGAAAAATCTATTTTTATTTTAAATAAACCACTTTAAAACGTCTTATGTTAATACCACATAATTGTATAGCATCTCAACACAAAGTTTTTGAGATTTACCAGTGCAGCGCTCGGGCGAAGTGATGTGCATCCAATCAAGAAGAAAGCCTGAAAGCGTTCACCAGTCCACTACTTGACCGAAATTGTAAATATTATACTAAAGTCAACACTATTGTACCATAGGTAATCTCTTTACGTTGAAGATATATGCAGGAGTGAAAAGGTTCAAACCTTGAACGATCTACTGATAGTTTAACCTTAATCTTTTCAGAAGAGCCGCTGAAACCTGATACCCAGTCCAACACGTCGTCGGATCACTTAACCTGGAATTCTTCCCGACGTCCACATTAGCCTCGGCTGATGCTCACACTGATTAAATATTATACATATTAACACCACGTAAAGATACTCACAACAGAAAATCTCACATTACTTAGACATAAATAATTACTCAAGTTAATATTTGGTGGCATGGATGATTTGAGATATTTTTTGATATGTTTTATTTATAAAAAGTCGTTTAGGTTTATACCAAGAACATAAAATTTAAAAATAATTATTATTTAACCAACCATATCCCTAATATTTTATATTTTTTAATACTGAATCCATTCCCCGTAACCTAGTGGGCTTTCATCTTACTTTGGTTGCGCGTTGTTGTTTTTAATGGTTTAAATCAGAGGTGGGGAACCTTTTCTTCTCTAAAGGCCGCATTCATTTTTTTTAGTCGACATAAGGCCGCAGTAAACATTGAATACTTTTCCCCCAGATTATCTCCAAGCCTAGTTTTTTTTTTTTAGCTCACCGAGGAATTTTAAATCCTCAATTTGCTATACTTTTTCCCCAGATTTCTCCATATCTCGTTTTTCCAAAATTGGCCAGAAGGCCGCACCGGAGTTCGGTCGCGCGGGTTCCCCACCTCTGGTTTAAATCGTCAAATGAAAACCATCTTACCATACCTATTCGCTACTGATAACCCACAAGGTGTCCCACAATAGAGAAATAAGCTAACAAATGGTGTTCATCTTTCGTTCTTCACGCAATCCGAGGCGAGTCACTCACAAATAATTAAGTTAAAATATCTACTGTTAATATTATCCATTAAAATAGGAATTGTTACACCAATATTACCGAAGCCGGAGTTTGTTTATTCGTGTTTTTTTTAACACAAAAATACCAGTATTTCAGCATTCAAAATTTACCGAATTTTGAATGTAAAGTAACCATTACAAATTTAAAACTTTCTTTGAATATAAATTAAAATATATTTAATTAACTCAGAGTTGTATCAATATCTACAAGATAAAAAAATAGTAAGCCTTTTAATTATTTATAAAAATCACCCGTTTATGATTATGATATAGTTTTTCACTACTACTCGCATTGCCTTATCCTTATATTTTTACTCTCTTTGAAAAAAAGTTAGTTACACACATTTCTTGTAAAATAACACCTGTTGAGATAAGCTCAATTTGTTGTCCGTACGCTTCAAATTTGAGAGCGGACATGGCTTAAAACAGTGGTTCCCAAAGTGGTTCCTACGGACCCCCAAGAGTCCTTGAGGCTGCTCAAGGGGTGGGTCCATGACAAATTAAAAATCATTTGGGGTGCGTGAAAACTTCAGGGGATCTGCGAAAGAATAAATATAATAACTATTTCTAAAACCTTTTTGTTATTATTAATTTTTAATATCTACAAATTATTGAACTATATTTAAATATTTCAATCATTTTTATGTTTATTTGTTAATTTATGGGTACGAGTTAGCATCTCCGTTTGTAAAACTGTAAGCCTATACATAGGTACATATTATTTTAAACAATATCAGAGATTTTCAAAATCATTTGGCATATTTTGTCAAATCAAATTTAAAAGTCTCATTGTAGTTTTAATCAAAATAATATCTGTTGTTGAACTGAAATTCGACAAGTTACACTAGGGTTTCTAATCCCAAGATCCCGGATCCTGTTCAATTTTGTGATTTCAAAATCGGAAAGAGGATATGAAGTGACAAATTCTCGTATAGTTATTAAAGCCAGCCAACCAGCCAAAAATTTTGAAATCCGCGAAAACGAGTTAAAAGAAAAAGGTCCCACATTTTTTCATTTTTGGAATTCCTTAAACTTCCAGGTTTTTTAAATCTACCATCGAGCATTTTTTTTTTAATGACCAAGAGGTCTAGAAAGGTGGTTCACGTTATTTTTAAGCCCACATCCCGAATTTCTTCAAGAATTTATGGTGAATAATAAATCGCGGGATCCGAAAAATTGTGAATCCCGAAATCAAGGGAAAAGGGCACCGGGGTTGGATGCCTTATGTTCTTCCTTCTGGTTCTTTTTTTGTATAAATAATGATATAAATTACAAAAGATAAGAATACGCTTCGCTCATTGTGAGCACTATCAACTGACAAGCCTACAATGTTAGTCTTACAAAAATAAGTAAGACTTAAATACAGAGTTTTGCCAAGCAGTTTGTAAAATAAATATGATTATTGTGAAAATAGGTGTCTTATTTTTAATGTAATGCCTTTCCACCAAGAAGAGCTTTAAAGTGAATAATTTTATTGTACAATACAACCAATAACGTATTTACTGTTTGATCTTAAACTAAACGATAAACCAATCATTGGCTCGATACAATGTTGCTGCATTACCGCGGAGTCATCTCTTATGAATTTTATGATAAATCTTTCTTGGGTTACAAAATGTCTCAGACATTAATCCTGATAGTGATGTAGGCCTGAATTAAATTACAATTTACGTTGGAATTATCTATGGACCGAATCTATTCTACTGATATACGTCCGTGACAGATCTATATTATAAATAAATCTTTCTTCTTATGTATGAAAAAATAATTGAAAATTACTATCTACATATTTGAATTTTTATCGCTTTTAGTAAATATATAACCTTATCTTTAAAACATTCTCAGTTTTAGAAATAGATAAAATTATTACTCTTTTTTTATTCATTTCCGCTCCCAATGTGGAGAATTTGGCCTATCACATAAGTAGTTTTTATACGAGAACTGTGTCGCTCAACCTCTGTTTTACAAAGAGAGTAGTAGGGATAGAAGGATAAAGCTAGGACGGGACTAGTGTTTAACTAATCGCTCTTGCTACTCCCAGTTATTGAAGTATTGGAAAGGTAGGAGGGAATTTTTAGACATACAATTATTATATTTTTTGAAAACCAGTGTAATAACAAATTTATTAATTTCAGTGAAAAAAATAAAATTACATTTGTTTCACCTCTTTGTAAAACATTTTCAGATTGATTCTATCGGAAGATTGTTTATTTTTTATTTTGTTTGTATATTTATAATGTTAACATTGATTTTATTCCAAAACTCATAAATTACAAAATTAACCCTCCAAGAACGAGCGTCACCATATGGTTACAGTAAACACCGTTATCTATTGATCACACTATTCATCCTTTTTCTACCTGAATATCGTTGCTTTCACTCATATTTGGTTATGAAGGGTACAGACTTCAGTTAATCATCAGTCGTGGGGACAGAAACGGCCACCAAAAGCACATGCGATTTTTTGAATTTCCGTTTTTTTAAAAGTACTATTGAAACTCTTAGTATTTTTTTTAGCAAATCATCAAATTATTTACAGTTTTTTTGTTAATATGTTTGTATTGAAATGACGTTGATCTAAAGAGGTCAAATTGTAAATATTTTTTAAAATTTCACGCTTTACTATATTTCAACCCCGAATGTTTGCGTGCCCATACGGTCAGGCTCGTCTTAACTACTGACCGTACACAATATTACACGGTGATGAAAGAATGAGCATGACCATATAGTCATGCGGGATTTCTATAATCCGGCTTTGCGTTTTTTTTTTAATTTTTTTTTAGGAATAAAAGTTATCCGTGACTTAAATATGACTTAAAAAAATATATCGAAAAAAGCTCTCGTCTTTGGAGGGTTAAGATGTGTTTTTTATATCTAAGCTAGCTAAGCAGTACTGTAATGCAATAGTACCAATTCCAATAACACTTCTTAGCACTTATTATAAAATTATTTCAATGTGTTGTCAGGAAGATCACAAAGAATATGAATTCAATAGTGGCAAACCAATTGTTCAACATTAACTAAATGTGGAAAAATTTTCGCCTCTTAAGACAAATTATCACGCTAAAGCCTACATACAGTGATTTAAAAAAATATATGAACATAAAAAAAAGATTATTTAAGTTACACTGACAGTTTTTTTAAATTTCTACACACGGCTCTTATCAACGAATCCTAATAATTTTCTTGATGGGCCCATTTGATGAAATTCAACATAATGCATCATTTTCTTGGAACGACCGTCTCGCATTTCTGGAATTTAAGATCTATCTCCTGGTTGTCTGGTTGCATCAGGATCTGACTTACCTTCACTTGTTAGAAACCTGTTATCGGTTGAATCACTTGGGTTACAGAGATACGATCTTTGTTTTAATTTATTTATGTTGTTAACAAAATGACAAACATGTACTCAAGCTACCTTCAAGTTTGTTCGAATAATTTTAAATGCTGTAACTTTTTTTGACAAAGTGGAATCAGAATTACCTACACATTTTTTTTAGTACGTTAATCAAGTGCTTTGCTTAATTGCCAATGCTTTTAATTCAGTTCTTTGTCTATAGGTGTCATAACATGTTTATAGGTGTTAAGCATTTTAATTTTGTGTAATTATAATTTAATTTGTAAATCCTTTTCATTGTTAATAGTTCCTTACACCTTTTATTTAAATTTAAATTTGTATAAATAGCACTGTGTATATATTTTTCTTATCAGTTGATAATACTCGCTATGAGCGAAACCGGTCCTGTTCCAATAAATTTTATGTGGAAAAAGTACTAAAAATGTTTTATTATTTTATTTTTGTATCTTTATTTGAAAAATCCTTTCAATTTTTTATTACCAATTCATAGTAACACCCTAATAATTTTATTTTGTCCTGTATAAATAAAACATTTTGTTTTCTTATTATTTGATAATATTTATCATAATAGTAACCGATTCTGATCATATAAAATAAAAGTGGAATTAGTACAAATGGGTATTTTATTTTTTTGTATATAACTCCTTACCTCCAAGTATTGACAGGGAACTCATTAAAAGTGGTTAGTTTATTATGTAATATTTCTTAATAACGGTGATTATTTAGATTGCAACAGTATTGTATTTGACATCATATTTAGTCTGAATCCATGTATAAATTTCACGACAATCTAATTAAGGGCCTATAATTTTCAAAAGATCGATTTTTTTTAAATATTTTGATAGTATAGTATCTTAAAAATATACTCCTAAAGTTTGGTGACGATATTCCGAGTATTTCCGGTTTTACAGCCCATTACAAGGACAGCGCCAAGCACTGTAGTGGGGCAGCGTGAAACTTTAAACGCGTTTATCTCAATACTAATTTTTTTCGTCTGGTGGGGGCCAAAAATATAAAAACTACTTGACCGATTTGTCTGAAATTTGTGTATGTTATTCTGTAAAGTACTGGCTACGACCGGGACTAAAAGAAATACTTTAGGTAAAAAAAATCTATTTTTTTATAAACAAAACGTTATTAAAAACGGGTAGCTTTTGGACTTTCAACCTTGGCAACTCGCCATTTTGTCAAAAATGTTTTTTATTATTATTATTCTAGTTCCGGCTGTAACTTTATTTATAATAATTAAGAATCCGTCATTTTTTTTATTTCAAATAAGAGGGAGAGATAAACCATCCCTCACCAGTCAGGTCCATTTTTTAGAGAGGGAGACTTCAGCGTCATTTTTCTTATCTTAATAATTTTTTTTTTTTTAATTTTCATTTTTGTATAGTTGATAAGTAATAAAATATGTGTGAAAAAGTTTAAAAGCATTTGTTCATTCCCTTCATACTAAAAAGGAATCTTTAAAATAGCTTAAATTTTCGGAATTCGGATTCCAAATGGTAATTCCAAAATAATTTAATTTCAGCTAACACAATTAAATTATATTAATAAATTGAATAAAAAATATAAGATTTTCATGCTAATCCAAATTTTATAGATGTATTTAAACCACTATATTTTTTTTGTATTGAAAACTTATTTTTTCGTGTAAATTTACTGATCGTGTTACTCTAAAATATATATATTTTTTAAATAAAAATGAGAATAAAAAACTTCCCTTCCTGATAATTCACCATCCTAATGTAATAAACCAATCTCCATCTTCCGTCTCCCCCGACACTATAAATATAATAAAATTATAAATGAATGCTTGAATTACAAGAGTGTGTTGGATGTGAAACGTTTCTGCTCATTTCTGCATTCTTAGGGCACCGACGGTAGACCACCCCAGGGCCTTGGACCAACGCCCTACGCCTTATAGCCCGCCCTGGTGCATGATTTAGCGCTCACACGCCCTCTGAGAAGCGACATAATGCATCAAGAATAATTTGATATAAAATGCAACCAGGAAAATAAAGAATTGAGACGCCCTATGTACGATCATAATCCCCGCAATTTTTGACAGACTTTTGTGATCGAGCTTTATGTTTACTTTTAACCTTTCTCTCACTGCAATATATATATGGCTCGTATTTTTCTGGTCAGAATTTAAATAACACTGGTCAGAATTTTTATTAAATAGTCAGAATATATCGGTCTGAATAAATAGTCATAATTTAAATGAAATTTAAACAAAAACCGAACCTAACCTAACCTACTAACCAAATTTGTTATTAAATATTCTGACCGTTTAATATTTTTATTCTGACCGTTCATATTTTTATTCTGAACAAAAATTGATTTAAATTCTGACCATTTAATTTGTTTCCAATGTGTATTTACTACAATTCGACTCAAATAATGTGAATATCGATAATAAATATAATATATACGGTGCTCAGAATTTATGTATTCCTCCGTAATATAATTACAAATTATTGGATTTTTAGCACCGTATAGAAAAGGTTAATGGTTCTATAAAATACAGTTTTTTTTTAAATGACTAATTCAGTAGGTATTGTGACGACCGTATTGAGTGAATTTTATTCCATTGGATAGTTATTAATAAATCTATCATTTCATTTTCATTATATTTAAAGCATTTTCCGAATATTTATTGCCAGATGAGGAATGTCTTAGTTTATACAAGCTTAAAGCTCACTTTGTTCATTTGAAAAGCGTCTTCAGACTTAAGTTACAATATGAAAGAGAGAAGTTTCCCTATACGAGTCATACCAAATTTCAGTTAGGTAATAGTAATTAATAGTGAATTATAACCGATTATTTTTTTATCATATGCTGATAACTAATTGCGTTATAATTCTATGTCACATCTAGCAATTGCAGACTAGATGCAGTTTCAACCAATTGCTCATTATGCATTCATCTGCCAGTTCGTAGCTTAAATTCTAAAAACTTCTTTAATTAGTCATGATATAAAACTAGATAAACAATCAACTATTTTTTACACGATATATACGTTCCACATACAACCGTGTAAAAAAATGAAGATTTATGCCTTGAATTAAAAAAAAAGACCCAATAACAAAATATAATACTATTCATCACTAATTTATTATAAACGGAGACTTTTATAAGGGACTGGACATAAATGAAATCAAATGTCTTGTGTGTTAAAATCTTAACAATAATTAAAATCAGTTGACAATGCTCGCAATGAGCGAAACCGGTCCTGACCTTTTTAATAAAGTAGAATAAAGTAGGTACAAAGGAATATTGTGTTTTTATTAATATAATGCCTTTCCACCAAGTATTGACAGTGAACACTCTAAAAGTGTTAAAATCTAATGAAGACTTAGTTTGTCAATATCGTTATGTATTGGTGAATTTCTTGTTACCAGGAAATCCGTTATTCGCTTCTTTTGCGTCTGCGAATTGCGTTGGAAAAAATAATTCGATTAAAAATATAGTATTCGTAGACAGTGTTACACCGTGTAAAAAAATGTGTGTACTAGACATGTACCATTTTAACTTGACTGTGGCAGAACTCAGAACTAAAATTGTCGCCCTAGGACGTGTTGACTATGGCAACGTTAATGATGCGATGATGGCGCCCTCGCGGGCAGTCAAGTTACGCTGGTACATCTATAGTTTGTTTTTTAAGTTTGCACATATCCTGTCATTAACATACAATTTAAGCGATGCTAATATTAATTTTATGTATCGTTCAGTAAATTTGTGGTAAGAAAACAATATTCTTTGGTTTCGGTGCTTCTTATATCCTTTGAAAATAAAACAAGATTTTTGCCGTGATGGCATTTAATCATTGACGGATTTTATGGGATGATTCCTGCTATTTACTGACTGCGTATGACATTTATATTGCTTCGACTGCATTTTATTGTCTGCTTTATTATTTCGACGAGGAGTTGACTTGAAGCGGATGCGCTGTAAAAACTAACACTTTGTATGCAGTATAGCGTGTTTAAAGAATAATGCATCATTTTCTGTAAGACCATTGCATAAATTTGATTGCTCTTATGTATAACTCCCTATATGTATATATAGTATATTATATTTATAAAACATAATCTAGATACGACTTATAATGAATTGATCAAATCGTAAATCTTCAATTATGTCAAACTATGTCAAACCTATACTGACCTGCAAAGTAATTATAAGATCGATCGTTTGTCAGAATCATAATTTCATTAAACTTTAAGTATTGTTTTAAATTTCGACTGAATGTGATTGGTAGAATTTTAACACAAATTTATAATCGATAAAATTTTGTACATTCCCATTTTTTTGTCACTTAAGACTCGGGTTTCACCTTACGGCATCTTCCGTTATTCGAGTGCACGGATGAACTTGAACTGAGTAGGAATAAATTATATTATATTTGAATTTTTTTTAGTATAGTTTTATTTTGATTTTTTGCGATAGTATACATAGATGATTTGTCTTCTACAATTATTTTATTTACAAACATAATAAAGATTTGTTTTTATGTTAAAATTATAGATGATTTTTAAGTTTAAAAACATTTTGATCTTTCTTTAAGGCAAAATATAACGGGGATTTTTTTAACGTTAAATATTACAAATTTTTAATCTTGCCACACTCATTGCCTAATTTAATTATTGTGTTTTTACTTAATATTACATTATAGTGGTCGACCTCATTGGCTTTAGGTGCGACGTTCACGGGTTCGAGTCTCAGAAAGGAACGTTTTATAAATTTAGTATTTAGCCAATTTATGGATTTTTGTTTGACATCACATAAAATAAAATAACAATGCATTCGATGATAAAAAACGTAACAAAGCGAGAGCAATAAGCTTATTGTCAGTCCTATTCTAGCCATTTATTTTACTTGTAGAGTAACTGAATAACAAACAGATCTTGTGGAACAACAGGAAGTTCAAGTACATATAAAGAGAGGGCTTATTTTTTAAAAAAATAGATTTGCATGCTATGTCTTATCCAGATATTTTTGAAACAACAGTGCGAAACTGCAGCCCTTTGAAAGTAATTTCAGTGTGTTAGCAAGTCACGGTTAATACTTTTGTATGGCGTAAAGCCGTTTTTGAATTATTTGTGACGGTGAGGTGTGCAAATTGTGCTGTGTAGACAGTATAAATGAGTATAAGGAATGTATGTCAGCTGTCGCTGTGCAGTCAGCATGTCTGAGTCAGCAGAACGCAGTCAGCATGACTGCGCGAGTGACCTATAAATTATGCTGTGTGAACAATATTGAAAATCGATAGACACTATTGTTAATGACGACACCTCGAATTATGAAAGCACAATATAATTAAAATATAGACTTTTGTTAACGTAGCATTTAAGAAATTAGTATAAATAATTGGGAAAATCAATAAAGAAAGACACTGTCAGTAGTAGTTACTTCAAAGTCAGAAGTCAACCCAACAAGAGCGTTTTATTGAACCTGAGTTAGAAGGCGAGTGTTACATGGAGGGGACACGCGGGTGTCCCCTCCAACCGTTACATGGCGATCCTGCCAGGATCCCCTCCAGCGTTACATGGCGATCCTGCCAGTTCAGCAAAGCGAACTGAAAAAAATAATCAAAGAAAAACAGTGAAAAGTGAAAGTAGAAACAGTTAAAGAAATAAATAAAACTAAAAGTGAAAAAAAAAAAAAAAATCCGCTCAAGAAATTTCAAACTTTCGGCGGATCGTTTTCGTTTTAAACGGAAAAAAAAGAAAAAAACGAAAAAGAAGAAAAAGGGATACGAATTGCAAAAAAAAAAAAACGAAGAAAAACTGTTGCAGCCAACAACAAAGCGGCCAAGAGGGGGAAAGTGAAGACAAAAAACGTACAACAAAAATCAAAATGGGAAATAGTCCAGCAAGGCCACAGGAAGAGATCGTTATCTCAAACAACGCTGGAAGTAGCAGTAATAGTGGTGCAAGTACAACCACAACCAATGAAAACACCACTAGGATGGAATTAATTGGAACAGTGGTGGTAATAATTATTTTATTGCAGTTGGCATATGCATATTTTAAGAACAAAATGATAAAAACAGTGACGAAAAAAGTGGTGAGGGTAACAATTTAACAGCGAGTATAAAACAAGAAGAGACAGAGAGTGAAGAAAAAAGGAAAAAGAACGAAAAAGGGATAGAAACAGCAGAACGGACAACGACTATTGAATTGAGAGAAACTACAACAGAAACCGCAGATACAATGGCAGAATTTGATTTCAACAGGGCACAGAAATTGCCAGGATTTACAGTTGAAAGGGAAGAAGAAAGAGACGAGAATATAAGAGATTTCTTGAACAATATAGAATTTTACTATGAAACATTGAAATCGACAGCTCAGCCAATATTAATAAAATACATACTTAAGTGCAAAGTGGGAAGGATGAGAAACGAAGTGATAAAGAAGAAGAAACAAAGAAAGAGCTACCAACGATTCAAGAATTGTTAAAACCACCAAAAACAGGATATAAGATAATGGAATCAAAAATTGTTGAGAAATTCAGCGACGAATTCGATAACCTGACGGGTCAGGATATAGTTCTAGGACCAAGCAAGTTATTGGCCTATATTAAAGAGGTTATATACCTATATTAATTATGGTTAAACCAACGGAGAGCACTACAGCTTGTTTAGCGACATTCGGCAGGATGTTGTTAAGAGACGTGCAGAAAATCTGTGGACCATTGAATGTGAAAAAAAAAAAGAATTGAATAAACTTACGGTCGGCCGGCCAGATGAAATAATGAATAATAAAAAGATATTGAAGGAATTATTTGAAGGATCAAATATAATGATAAATACATGGGAACGTCAGATTAAAATAGAAGACCCAGGAATAAGAAGGTTAATACTCAACAATTACCACATTTTATCAACAAGTGGACATGCGGGGATAAATCGCATGATTAACAACATGAAGAGAAAATATAACTATGAAGATTACATTATCGAGTGGAAAAACAAACTACAAGTAGCACACAAGGACGCGAGGGAGGTACTGATAAGAAAGAAGGAAGAAAGGAAAGTAAAATACGACAAAAATTTCAAGGCAGAGGAAACAGAGTACGAGAAAGGAAGTTTGGTGATAATAAAAAATGAAGGTAGAAAGAAGATGGATCCAGTGTACATAGGACCATACGAGGAAGTAAAGGATAAAGGAGTGAACTGTACGGTGAAGAAGGAAGAGAAGAAAATAATAATACACAAAAATAGAATAAAACCATTTATGAAGCTTTAGAAAATTAAGAATAGAATTAAAGGACTGATCACCCAATTAGAACGATAGGAGAAATAAGAAAAATAAAGTTGATATATGATAATGATTATGTATCAGATAGAAAAAAAAAAATATAATGATAAGAATAAAATTATGTAAAGAAAGAAGGAATTTAACCATAATTAAATTCCTCCTTTTTCGTTAAGAGGGGAGGTGTGACGGTGAGGTGTGCAAATTGTGCTGTGTAGACAGTATAAATGAGTATAAGGAATGTATGTCAGCTGTCGCTGTGCAGTCAGCATGTCTGAGTCAGCAGAACGCAGTCAGCATGACTGCGCGAGTGACCTATAAATTATGCTGTGTGAACAATATTGAAAATCGATAGACACTATTGTTAATGACGACACCTCGAATTATGAAAGCACAATATAATTAAAATATAGACTTTTGTTAACGTAGCATTTAAGAAATTAGTATAAATAATTGGGAAAATCAATAAAGAAAGACACTGTCAGTAGTAGTTACTTCAAAGTCAGAAGTCAACCCAACAAGAGCGTTTTATTGAACCTGAGTTAGAAGGCGAGTGTTACACGGAGGGGACACCCAGGTGTCCCCTTCCAGCGTTACATGGCGATCCTGCCAGGATCCCTCCAAGCGTTACATATTGCAATAATTTTAATGCTCACGTGATATTTTTCAAGACAAGATGATTGTTGGGCTTTTGTTATTTTTAACAATAAATTCTTCAAGTGTATACAATTTAAGATTACTGAAGAATAATATTTTGATACATTGTATGTAGTATGTAACAAAAGCCAATATATTTTTTATAGTACCGATGTTTTATTTTTAGTGTAACAGGTTTGGATTTCTGTTTTATTTTCTTTTCTGCTCGGCGTTGCAATTTAGTGTCATGGTCTACTCGAGAATGTGTCTCAATTTCATCTTACCCAATGAAGTTTTCCTCCATTTGATAAACATTTTTTTTCAAAATCCGCCACTTTTTCGTCATACTGAAAATCAATGTTTGACAAATTTATTCAAGCAAATTTAAAGCAATGTATTTCATTCGATATCGATTGTGTTTCCTTATTCATAATTTATACCGACGAAAAATTATAATACTGTTCAATTTTGTTTGCAATTACAGTGTTACCCCGTTTTATCGTTTAAAAGGTATCTTAAAAAATTATAAATACTATAACGTAAATCGAGATATCACTGTAAATATATTACGTATAAACTTAAATAAAAACTTTGTATGAAAATATGCAGCGTCTAACAAATTTGCTAAGAGCGCAACGTTTCGTGGTCCTCGAGTAAGACGTTATTTAACTTTTCCGGTTCTAAGCTCAAGAAATGCGACCCCAATACCTACATTTTTTAAAATATCTATTTAAATATGGGTGATACAATGTTTATAATTAAAGTATTCTTATATCATAGTTTTTTGGACATTTTGTAGTTTAAATACGATAAGATAAGAGATAAGCGCCCGCTTATCAGCGATCGTTCGTAAGATAACTAGGCTGAACGCCGCAAAGCAAAGCGCGTCAGTAGCACATTAACATTTGCACTGAAATGACGTATATTTTACGCGCAACTTAAAATATGATTATTTATTAAAAAAACACGGATTTTTATAAAAAAAAATGTATGAGGAATGATGCAGAGAGATATTTTAAAGCCCTTAGACTATTTTTTTTAATTCATAAGAATAAGGCCAATAATGAGGAAACCACTGGGGTCCCTAAAAGACCCCCATCGGCAGAGAAGTATTTTTATAGTCTCCGAGCCGCGAGAGTTAAGTCAGCAATACAAAATTCAATAAAACAAAACAAGGAAATCTTAAAAGCATTATTAAAAAACATATATTTCTTAATCGTGTAAAATATCGATATTCTAAGAAATATTATTGAAAATTTTGAAGCGTTTTCAAGCGAAAGCAATTGCAAAAATTCTCAAAACTGGAAGAATTGTTATGATCAGTTTGTTTTTTCATAAATCGAAATTATGTTTACCAAATTGTACATAAATTAATTTACAGTTTCCATATGAAATACGTAAAGTAATTTTAACTAATGAAATTAATGAATCAATGTAGAAAATTAAATATTCTCATTTACAACATAAACTTTTAAATAGAAACTCCCATATACGACGGACAATTTTTTTCTTATAATGAATATAACAATTCTCAGATATTTTCTTTATATTATGTTACTTATGCTTCTGAACCTATGAATAAAATATACAGCAGTCATTAATTCAATTTAATATTACTTCAACTAAATTAATTACCATCGGTAATATTCAGAGTAAATACGCATACTTACAATCAAAATTTAATGCGAACATCGTAAAATACCAAACTAGTCAACAAAAAATTCGTAAAAACCAATCAACAAAAATTGCGTACATTTCTCTCGGCACACGTTTAGTTTAGACATGATTATATTTTGTTACAGAGGGTTTGGTTGCCGTCAATCACTGTGTTAAAACTGATCGTCTTTCAAAGAATAGTATACAATTAAAAACAGATTAAAATTGATTATAATTGTCTTGCCAAAAGATATTTCTTCGGTCGAGCACACAAAATTATACTAAGATTTCTTAGTCCATTCTCGATAGATATGTTATTTCCAGTGAGTCATTATTTTATTTTTAGTTGAATTTTTCCTTTTAGAAATTTGTTTTTAAATTCCCTGTTAATTACCATTTTGATACCTGTTTCGTTCATCACAAGCATTATCAATCAATAGAAATATAATATAAATCTATACATCTGCTATGTATACACAGCATCAACCTCTGTGCTATGTTGATTCTCTATGACATAACTTGTAACAATAAACCTTTCAACGGACAAAACCAATATACAATTCTTTTCTCATCAGCTTAAATTGAGAGTTCAAATCGAAAGGTCGAACAGCCTAGTAGAAACTCCTCAATACTCACATCGATATTATTTTGATTTAATAAGATTTAACTGATTTATTATAAAGTGTATACACTATGTTGTAGAATAAAGTAAAAAAATAAAGAAATTCACGGAAGCTTTCGTGTTCGACCAAATTTTGCTTTTTGATCGACCGGTCGAACGCGATCGACCGGTTGGACACCCGTGACTTACTTTCAACGATCTGAAACACTCGACACAATCATGTGTTGACTATTTCAGAACGTCCAAAATAAGTGTATTCACTCGGCAACAGCATCGCGGGAATGCAGTTTCATATACATATTTGTATTCTTTGTATATTAATTAGTTTATAAAATTTTAAAAACACCTAAATAAAATGTTACTTGAGCACGTCACTGGCTTGGTGATCCAAATAACGCTGTGTATACTCCAGGCTCTATAGACACGAAAAAAATAATAATAATTGAAAATCCGGTTCATTGCGGCACTGCGGGGTTACACTGTGATAAATTGTAAACTTTTCGAAATGAACTGAATTAATTTCATCGAATCTTTTTCGTCCAGTTATTTTTGGCAATAAAACGGAGCCGAAAAGAAAACGAGTAATGATCGTGCGCGTAAATTCTTACAATAAAAACTCATGATTTACTCTGGGCAATAAAAACTTAAGAAATGTTTGCATCAGGCGGAAAGATATAATATGTAATCAAGTGAGAGGGCAATGAAGGAGAACTGTTAAATTTAGTGATTCCTCTGTGGGTTATTTATTTTAATATCCCACGAAGGGCGCGAAGTTTGAAGTAATTTTTCACAGCACGCCCCTGGCGACGAAACTCTTTGGAAGGGCTTGCGCAAGGTTAAGGGATACAACTCTTTCAAACAATTCGTCTTGAGAACCGTCATTCATTGAATCAAAGTTTAATTCAATTGATTTGGTACCTAACCGTTGAATTAAAATCAAGACGTAAGATAATAAATAATACATTATTAATCGTTCAGTGCCAGTATACAACTATGAAGTAAGTTTAGCGGTATCAAATATGTAAATACATATTAAAATCATTTGTATTTTGAGGTGAATTCGCCTTCTATATTCATTAATTGGTTAATAAAACGTGATATAAGCAAGAAATGGATCTCACAGGCTAGAGTTCCAGTACTAGCAGCATTTTTTCAGTCGATTTATCGATTTTCCTTCGGAGGTATGAGTGTTTGTAATGTCTGAAAATTTCAACTTACCCTTACAATAATTACATAATGGGTTGTAGCAAGAGCGATTACTTGACCACTAGTCTTGTTCTAGCCCTATTCTTCTATCCCTATTTTCTCTATAGACTATAGTTATAAACATATCTCGAAGAAAAATTTATGTTAAAAAAAAGCCAACGGCGATGACCGCTTTGTTACGGATGAAGGCTTGGGTGCTTTTGATGTCTAAAAATTCCCTACCACAGTTCAAATCTTTAAAATAACGAGACGTAGCAATATTGATTAGTTAATCGCTAATCCTGTCTTAGCCGTATCCTTATCCTATCCCTACTACTTTATTTGAAAAAGAGAGGTTGAACGAACGAGTAACAAACAGTTCTCGTAGAAAAACTTCCATTGATATATGTCCATAAGCAGGCTATATACTTATATATAAATATATATATTTCAGATATTTTACACGGACATTAATTATGTGACATCAATTTACTCAAAACCAGTTATTTTGAAATTATCGTTTTGTTAAAACGATAACATTAAATTCTTGCATAAATTAATGTTACGTATATAATTCTCAAAATATATGCACATATTTTTATTATTACATTTCATTTTATCATAAGCACCAGATATATCCTTTCATTCAACTGTATTGGTTGCTAAATTCAAATAAATTAAAATATTTTTTGATTGACAAAAGAGTTATATTTTATATAGAATAATCTTATTTTTAACAGGACATCGAAAGGAGTGATGCGCTTGCGTTGCTTCATACACAATATAAAGAATAATAGCCGCCTCATTATTTCTATTCCAGCAGACTTCAACTCCTGGGGAGGCAGTGTTTCATGCAACTAAGTGCATAACCTTTATGAGTATATCTATTCACATATACCAACTCACAGTTTCGACAAAATGATTTTTTGTTCTACTGTATTTTTACATTATTTTCCAATTTAAATTTCCAAGCTCAAACCAAAACGTTCACGATAAACAAAACATCTTTAAAAATTGAAATTATATTATAAATGCAACAATTTAAAAGCAAACTCAATCAAAAGACAATATACATCAATTTACCAAACTCAGTTAATATATGGTAGACCACGTATGTATAGGAAGGACACTGCGAGTGAATAACAAATATGATGACATTGAAATTGTATGACTTTCAAAATAACGGCAACTTTCGACGTAAAAGATTAAAGATATAGTATACATCAATTATTAAAAACTATTGAATTCAAGTGATAAAAAAATTAACAGTGAAGTAATACCGTATTGGCCAGTTGGTAAAGCTAAAAAAGGACAGCTGGAAGAATAAGTCTAGCTTATATTTCATCAAATATCCGAATAAAGATTCCTGTTATGTATAAAAATAGTCGTTAATTTCTACTTCTTAAACATCTTCTTTAGCCATATATACAGCCTATTCGGAATATACGGCCAACACGTAGTGCCTTCACCATTATGTTTTAACTGCCAATCGCTTTTTTATAAATATCGGCACTTACATGTAACAAAGCAGTAACTAACTCAAAATAGGGTAAAAATATCAAAGTATTTCAGTTCACAGAAAACTGTAGAACTGAAATACTTTGATATTGTTACCCTATTAAAATGGAGTTCTACCAAGTAAATGCTAAATCAATAAATAACTCAACTGTGTTCATTTTGCAGAATATCGGATTTTTTTAAAATAACGATTGATTTTTTGTATCTTTTAATGTATTCGTATAAATTCTTACCTCTTCATATTTAATCTGATTTAATTAAAGCATGTATATCTGTCTCCTACCAAATAACCAAAAGTGTCGTTTTACTTTATTATTATTTACAAAACACCTTAGGAGTGTCGATATAAAATATTCTATGAATTTAAAACACACATACATATTCTTGAAGCATACTACAGGCTAGCATACAAAAGACTAACATGTACATATTTGTAAGTTAAATTTGAATCTTTCAAAGTATGCACATTCACACAAGTTTTGTCACTAACGATCCGGGTTTCGACTTTTGGCATGAAGATGCGTTCAAATTCACGTATGAATGAATGTTTTGGATCCTATATGTATCTTAATTGATATGATGTGCTTAAAATTAGACTTCGGTTTTGATCGAACATATCTATTTGTGTATATGAAAAATTAAAATTCTTTCTTGCATTGTATAGTCAAATAAATATTATATTAAAAATAGCACTATGAAAACCATTGTGTATTATATTTTAATTAGGACAAAGAAAACTGTGTTACACACTTTTGCACTCGGGTAATAATTATTCCTTGAACAATTATTTCCTTCCTTAGAATTCCGCAGTTCGGGTTTTTGTGACAGTAATGTAGGAAAACATTTTCGTCGCCGTAGAGTGTAATGGTACCTTGGGTAACAGGTAAGGAGGTACTTATAAGGCTTGTGCTATCACTGAGTGCGATGCCACGTAGTACTTTATGGTTCATTAGAGGCGATGCAGACTCGCTGCCTTAAGCCATTCTTTTTCTTTTGTTCGTCATTATATTTATGTAAAATAAACTAACACGCCTACACATTCTGACATTCATAAACAAAGTCTTACCCTTAACAATGTACGTACTAAACTTACATACATATTCCGAAAGCTCTTTAAAGTTTGCTTTATATAAATATATGTGTATGTTTTTATATATCTCAATATATAAAGGTTGGAAAAGTGGAACTTTAAAACAGTTTAAAATTTTGACTAAAGGCGCTTGGTGGAATTTCAATATTAAATTTATATCGTTCAAATTTTGTTTAACTAATTTGAACTAAAGAATACGTAATAATCGTTGATTTTCTATCTTTATATGAAACCTTTAACGTCTAGTTATTACATTAAAAGATGTATTGTCTATCTCTTCTAAAGCAGTGCATATGGCTTATGTCAGTTTAAAAATAGTTTTGACGGAGGCGTAAGCCGAAATAGCTCAAATTAATTTATAAATATTACATTTTAACTTTTTAAACTTTCAATTTCTATTACGGAGTTCTCTACCAATCCATGGAAAAATCATTCAATATAATGAATGTAAAATAACATAGATTATTCCACGTATTTTCCTGCTAACTGTGTGTTTCGCAGGCCCAAGTAAGATTGTCTGAGGATGCCTCTGAAAGAGACGAAACTCGTGCCTCAGCAGTTATTTTTAATTTTATATTAAAATGAACTTCCACAAAGTTACCGCCGAATCTATCGATAGTATTATTTATTACAATTGTATACATCATAAGCTAATAAAATACTGTTGGTACTGATACTCGAACACGGTAAATCCGTTACAGAAGCCAACGATGTTGACCAAAGCATCACTGATCCGTACATTCATACTAATCAATTTGTTTTTTGCACAGGTTTGATATACATATATTGACAAATGTTTAAAATATTGTACAACTTGGGCATAGCTTTCACCTCAAAAATGATTTTGATGTAGAATATGTGGTCAGCCAAAAAAATACAATTAAATTGAAAGAATATTAAATTATTACTGTAATAAGCATCATGATATCGCCAAGAGTTTTTATGGATAACCGGATCTTTAACAGATTATGCCAGAGTCTGACTAGACCACTATGGAATGCACTTTCATACTATGAATTATTCAATATGTACATATATTATAAATCCAAATCCGATAAAATTAATGCCTCTAACATCATACAAGCATATAAAATTTTCAATAAAAATGTATAAACATTGATTATATTCATAGATAAAGCATCATAAAAACTATGACCAATTTAACAGCTTGGGTCAACAACGCATAATGTAAACTAAAAACAATTTGTTTCTAGATTTTAATCTTGACCATGCTAATTGTACGAGAAAACGATTAAACTCTTGGGTTGAGTCACAATGAAGATTCATCACGGTATACCACCCTCGGAGTGTGAGACGGGACTTATACGCTTGATTACTTCCCCGGTATGTTGTCTACTCGTTTGCTTCTCTTGTGCGATCAAACTTCGTCGCAGGGCGTTTGGTCGCGTTTATTTTATCGCGGTTGATACACAAAACAAAACTATTTAAAAATATACGAAAGTAATCGATGAATCAACAACGTTTAATTTGTACACGTAACTAACCGTAGTTTAATTAAAGAAAAAGTTAATAAATTCGTATGTATTTACATCTTACAACGAATTCGATATACATATTTCAATACTCTTTCAATCTTAAAATAAAATTCAGTTGTACTAACTTTACATTTTTTTTAATAATATCAGGTTTCGCTTATGACGAGCATCATAAACTGATAGTACAGATGAATTACAGTGCTATTTATACAAAATTAAATTAAATTAATATGATGTAACAAACAATTAATAATTTTTCAATCATTTAGGCAAAAATATTAAACCTAAAAACAGTAAAGAAAGTGTAATTAATTGTATTTAATAACATGAATAAAATATAAGAATAAACTTTATAATTTCTTACTTTAAACAGAGATCGACAACTTTATTTCACCTTCATATAATTTCATAGGAAATAGTTTCAATTCATTTTTATAACGAGACCAAAAAATAATTACAAAGTATTTTGTTTGATTAAATATAATAGTATTTTTTGTAAAACGTAAAACGAATAAATTATCAGTTAGTAAACTCATTAAGTGTAGCAGAACTTATACATGTGGATTTCGCAGTAACTTACAATCATTATTTATATTCAAATATTGAAATAGTAAGCGGTTGATACTAAGCAAGTCTAGTAAAAACAAATGCCCATTACTACCATCATGGAAATGTAGAAGACCAAATTACCGACAACGCTTTCAAACACATTTCTATACGACCAAAAAGCCCATCCTTGATTGAGAAGTCATTTTTTTTCACATAAGCTTATTTTAGTTCCGCTTGTGTGATCATCGTCGATACAATCCCATCTTATTAATACGCATCTCGAATGAGCACATATTCTGTTCCCCGCGAAGCGTACATAAATTAGAATTAATGAGGATTTCGACCACATATTTTATACCGCTGAAATAAATAAACAAATAATATTATGATGAATGCTAGTAGAATTTCACGGTCACCAATGGTAGTGTCTAAAATAGAGTCCATTCTAAATCTCTGATTTATAATAACCTGGCTTCATTTTGAGAACAATATTGACGACTTTGGTAAAATATCTTTAACTTGACTAATTTGCTTATTATATTATACATCAATGTTCTTCAGCATATGATCCGCGATAACTTTTACGTTTCGAATTTGTTTCAACTCGATCGACATCTCTTTTGTAATTAAAATGAGAAAATTTGATTACAAAATAGCAGCAACAAATATTGCATCAAAAAAAGTAGTTTTATTAGCTTTCATGAATAAAATTCTATGTAACATTAACTTGAAGTTTCAATTGCTACTTTTTGAATATATTATTCTAGGCACGCATGTATACACGGTCAATTTTCGACATACAACAAGTTCTTAAAACTTTAAAAATAAAATCCAATAGACGGCATTATAAACTAGTCATAATTTTGCCCAATTATGTCATTTATATGGTTCAGCCGCGGCCAAATATTATTTTATAAAGTATTTGAAAGCAACTGTTAGTCCAAATAGTCTTATGTCTAGAATGGGATGTTTAAAAATATATGAATCTGGTTGACGCTGGTCTGCGAAACATTTTTCCATTTTTTACCGGTACGTGGATGTAAAAACGTTGAAGAACACTTTTATACATGATGTATAATGTATTTTTTATCCGGGACTTGAGCCAACGGGTCTACGCCATGGTTAATGTATGCTTCATTTGGAGTACATTGGACGTGGCTCATAAAAATACTTTATTAAGTTTTGTTATTAGCAAATAAATTACCAGGATTACTTCGAGTACAAAAGGAAAATTCCAACTTTTATAATTCCATTAATTAATAGGATACCTTTTAATTAACTTTAGTTATACAAATGTGCATAATACCCCCGCGTCCAAACACCCCTAATTTTCAAAGAACTCGTACACATTAATCATTGTGATGACGGCTAATTTATTATGTTAAATTTTTACGCATTTATTTCCGATTGTATATCTTTCGAGGGTAGCTATTATGGGCATTTGATAAATGCCGGAAAATAAACGAGGTATTTCTACTAATGTACACTGTCTGCTTCGACCAACAAAGCAAAGGTATTGCCTAATTGGAGCATTAGAACGATGTCGGAAAATTAAGGAGTGTTGGGTACGACGAGTCACGCCATCTCTTTTCAAGACAAATAGTTACATTTTAAACAAATAAATAATTAAGAATGATTATAAAGTGTTATTACTTTACATTCATAATTATACCCGAGGCAGGAATAGATTTAAACATCGTTCTGTAACATGCAATTGCAACGAAAATCGTTAGAATTAAATTACAAGACACACAAGGTAATCATCAAATATCCGAATGTTTAAAGCTTTTAAGTAAATATTTTTTAAACTTATGTTTAACTATTAAAATATAAGCAACACGATAGCTTTTTTAAAATGCATTTATTTATATTAATTTTACTATACCCCTTGAATCTAAAAGATGATGCTCATAGCTTTATAATATTACATGCTTTTAATTTGAAAACCTTTTTCATTACTTTTTCTTTTATGTCTCAAACCATAAAGAAATATGCTTTATGTCAACGACGATTCGACATTTTTTTTTTATTTCCATTTGTATCATTCATTAAGCCAGGGCTTCCAACCGGTTGGGAATCGTTTTTTTTAAGTACAACATGACATTTATTTATTGATTTGGCATTTACTTGGTAGAACTCCATTTTAATAGGGTAAAATATCAAGGTATTTCAGTTCTACAGTTTTTAAAAAAAGTTAAAGGTTGATAGCTATTTCGGCTAACGCCATCGTCAGAACTATCTAGTATAATAGTTCTGACGATGGCGTAAGCCGAAATAGCTATCAACCTTTAACTTTTTTAAAAACTGTAGAACTGAAATACCTTGATATTTTACCCTATTACAACATGACATGTTCATCAATTATTATTCATAAATTCAGTATACACCAGTGGTTCTCACGTAAAATTTTATAGTGGCCGCATTATAAACATTGTCTCGTGGCCGCACCAATTTTTGTTTTATGGTATGAAAAAAATTGTAGTTGAATTTAATTAAAAATGGGTTAACTTATAAGTTTATATTCAATAAAATACATTATTTTTAATATCAATATTTACTATGAAGCTGTTGGTGGCTGCAGGAAATCCTGTGGCGACCACTGCTCTACACGCACATGAACGATATTTTTGAATACCCGGTAACTCTATTGGAGTTGGTATTAATTGAAATATACTTCATTCAGTAAGTTTAGTAATTTGTTAGTAAAAAATCATTTCAATAAATTTATAATAGTATGTACATACTGGGTGTTTGTGATGTCAATTCACATCATTTCCTTTCCTCCCATCCATCTGATCCTTTAATAACTGGGTGTAACAATAAGGAATTAGTCAACCACTAGTCCTGTTCTAGCCTTATCCTTCTGTCCATCTAATCACTTTGAAAAAAGTGAGGTTGAGCGACTGAGTAACAAACAGTTCTCGTAGAAAAACTTCTGTTGAGATTCCTCCATTAGGAGGCCATATGCTCCACATTAGGAGCGGACATGGATTTTTTTTTAAATGTACATAAGTATAACACATGCATATTAGTTTACAAGTTTCAGCAATCCTTTATGTATAATATATTATTTCGAATATGTACATATACGTAGCTTTTGAGTTAGACATTCTTGGGTAGGGAATTGGGAATTATAATCTGAAAAATGATGAAAGAGAAGAATGGAGCGAATAAGGTTGGGAGCCTCTGCACTAGACAATAGAATTTTAAAATAAGGAAATGTCTCAATCAAAGAAGTTTTCGACTCTACTTTGTAAGCGAACATACTTAAAAAGTAAGTAATAATTTTAATTAGAAGCTTTGGTAAAATAAAACTGAAGAGTAATAAGAGCTACATTCCTTTTTTTTACAGTCAGCGAATAATAATAAAGTTTTCT
This sequence comes from Himalopsyche anomala, assembly GCA_031772345.1. Lineage (NCBI taxonomy): Eukaryota > Metazoa > Arthropoda > Insecta > Trichoptera > Rhyacophilidae > Himalopsyche > Himalopsyche anomala. Next base: position 4,834,289 of record CM062824.1, on the reverse strand, counting down.
TCGGAAAAGGCAGTAGTGGTTTTCTTTTTACGAGTTTCTTTGCGTATTGCGTGTTCCAATGCCTCGCCTTATAAATTATAATTTATCTGAGAGTTTACGCCCATTCTCGCACCTAACGTCACGTGATAAGGAGAGACAGTGGGGTAGACATTCCTTTTTAAGGGATGAAAAGTTTTCTTTAATTTCATTTAAAGGGAAAAATTATGTAAACATACTTACGTATCTTAGAATAACCTAAGATAATGTTATCCAAAATAATGATCTTATGATCTTTAAAACAAACCTAGGCTCGTGCTCAGAAGAAGCTTTAGAAACAATTTATTTGAAAAAGTATTTTTTTCAATTTTGGTGCACAGAAAAAATATCCCATAGATTATTCTGTACGGAAATAATTTTAAATCATTCTTTTGTAATTTGTATAAAATTATTTTGTTTAATTATTTCGTAAAGCACGTGTTTCGCTTCTTTGAGAAGCATCTTCGGAAAAAGGTTTTTTTGTACTTAATCTTATTATTTACTTCTACATATTGATATATTTTGAAGCTCAAAATTTTGACGTACCTAATCAGCTTCCAAAATTTAAGGAAAAGTAGTTAAGTGAAAAAAAATAAAAAATGAATAAACATTTCTGAAAAAGTGTATTGATTGAATTATTATTCGCTTGATAGCATTAGGTTATCGTTTGGTAAAAAAAGCCATAATTTGTATTTGATATTAGTATGAACAATGGCATGGTGCCTCAGTATTGTAAAGATTTTGTTTAAATAGAGATCCACGAAAGAAACGTGAAAATACAAAAAATGTTTTCATTGCATCGTATAGTGAACGTCATTCCATTATAAACATACATATGTCATAAAAATTACATTCATTGGGAATTTTAACTTGAATCATAACAAGTATTTGGTATACAATTTTCCTACCAGTAAAAACTATTTGCAACACCCCTACACACAACAGTTAGGCTACATCAGAGCTTTCAGGAAAAGGTATTCGTTAATGGATGTAGTACACTTTCAGCTTGTCTTAACTATCACTCGACCGAAATTATTTCACCCTCCGTTCAACATAACATAATATATTTCGGGACTCTTTAAAATCACTTCTTGAAACAAAGTGTTTTAAGCCAAAATAAAGAACAATACAATTAACTACATCGTTTTTCTTCTCACCAGTATAATTTGCAGCTATCATACATATGTACATATTATGTCAAGTGACATAAATTGGTCAATATATAATATGTAGGACACGTTCCTTTAACTTTATTGTGCAAACAAAGTGGTCAATATTTGTCTATTCTAATTAAATAAAATGCATAAATCGATACTAATTATTATGATTATTTTTTTCTGATGTTATCAAAGATAATAACCTAAATACAGACTAATCCTTTCTTATTATTTTTATTCATTAAAAAAAAACAAGTAAAAGGGTAGCAAAATTGAATTTACCGAAATAAATAATAATGAATTTCATGTTAAGTGCGGAATTTTTAACAATTAAAATTTATTAAAAATAATCAAAACTTCCTAGCTATTATTTTTTTTATAATAAAAAATTTAAAAAACTTCAAAAGTGTATATACAAAAAAAATATTTGTCTTTATTTTTCCATAAAATTGTAATTAATAAATGAACATATTAACCCCAAAAATATCACAATATTAAACAAACCCAGCGCTTTATTTTGTCGCATTAAAAAAATTCAAAGGAAATCTTTTTAATCAACAAAAAAATCCACCTACAACTGGAAGCTAGCCAATTTGTATTATTTGATCTTATCTTAAGTCTTCATTTAAATTTATGAATTCAATTTAAAACCTCTGCTTTAGGGATCATTTGAAAGTATTGTTACTTACGTAATATTAAAAATAATGAAGCTTCGTTCTGGTTTTGCATTTTTTAAATATAATTTACATTATACAAAACAGTTCATTTTTAAATATTGTGTTGTGAGTAGCTTTCGTTGGCAATTTTAATATATTTAAGCCAGATGAGATTACCAAATGTCTTGCTGGCAGTAACAAAGTTTTATCAAACAAAAATATAATATAATTAAGTATATACAAACGTCAAATATTTTATTTTGTGGCGTTTCAAACAAAAAATACTATCACACAAGTTATGGGAATAGTCAGGGTCTTAATATGAGAGTTGTATACGATAAGAGGTATCAAATCTATGATCAGTCTTTTTTTTTTCAAATATGATACATGAAATATCCAAAATTGCAATGAATGTTGTTTTTAATACATCGATACCTTAGTTCCAAAGTGTAACAACTCAAAATTACAGTTTAAGATTTAGACTGAAGGTGCTTGGTGGAATTTCAATATTAAATTTGAATCGTTCAAACTATGTACATTCTCACAGATTTTGAACGATTCAAATTCAAAATTACAGTATTGTAATAATTACAACACAAGAATTTGTGCAAGCCTAATTTTCTACTGGACATTTATTTTTTTGTAGATTTTAATGGAATTCTAGGACTATTCAAAACATATATTCATATCTAAAGCATGTTTTATAAATATAATAATATGAGTTTTCAAAGACTTTCACAAAATTTTGGGAGTGATTACAATTTGTATATAAACAATAATATCAAAGCTCAAAACGGCATTTTTTTACTTATTTCACTTTGACACCGAAGTACCGATATAATAATTGAAAACGTTAATATTTGAGTACTTAAAAGGCAAAGTGAACCAGATAGTTAAATGGTAAAACTTGGTGTTTTGGTGGATTGCATATTTTTATTTTAGAAAAATAACACTATTGCAGTGTGTATTTACTAAAGTCACTTCACATTAACGATACTTTAAAAATTTTAAAATATTATAACACATCCAATTATTTTTTTTTTCTTAAATACCACTGGGCTCACTTCACCTTTCATGGGCTCATTTGGTGGACCAGAAAAAATACTTTCTTTTTTTAACTATCTTTAAACCAGCATGACAATAAAATGTATAAATTATTCTCAACATCCAGTGATATTTACAGCGTCATAATGATGCACCGACGTGGTATAATTGTCTGCAGCAATAAATTCATTAATTTAACTAAACTCATATTAACAATATTAGAAGTTGTGGTGTGGGCCTATTAACAACAGCCATGTTTAACTGCCGCAACGATTTATGAGTGAGGCTTAGTTTCTAACATAAATAGAGACCATTCAATGATAGTTTCTAATTATAACGAAAACTTTCGCTATTGACGCACAATTTTAAGCAATATTCTTCAATACTATTTAATTTTGAAATTAAAAACATTATTTTTGACTTTGAGTTCTGAATTCTAACATATTTTAGATCACGGGTTTTCAACCGGGGGCCACAACATGCTACAAAAGGACCGCAGAGAAAAATAGTTTTAGAGGAGTCACAGCACAGTTTTGGGAGACCACGGGAAAATCCGTAAACTCCCAACTTCTTAAAATAGGGCGTCGACAAAATATTTTAAAATTCCGAAAAGAGCTAAAAAAAGTTTCCCGTCTTTTCATTTTGGGTTTTTGAAATTGGAAATTTAAGGAAGAGCAAAAAAAAAACAAATAAAGGTCTCGCGTCTTTGATAGGTCACGGAAAAATATGGAGACTCTAAGTGCCTAAAATGATTGAGAAACTATATTTTCAATATTTTTTTGCCTTTATATATTTAATGATATACTTCAGTGTAGTACATTATCGCTACTTAAAAACACTTTTCAAATAGGTTTTGACAGCGTCCATTAACAGCATTTAATTTAACACTTCGACTAACCGCCAACATAGTGTTAGTAAACACGCGTCACTTATATAATTGTCATCATAAATAAACACTATCATTAGACAATATTACTTCATTGATTAAATCGGTATTTACTTGGTAGAAATCCATTGTAATAAGGTAAAAAATATCAACGTATATAGTTCTACTTTTTTATGAGATAAGTTTATAGCTATTTCAGCGTGCGTCATCGCCAGAACTATGTTATTTGAACATAGTTCTGACGGTGGTGTAGAGATTAATACGTTGATATGTTTTACCTTATCACATTAATATTAGTTGGTCGACAGCAAGTGACTTTTTGAGAATAAAAAGACTATGGTTTAATGTAATTGACAATTAATGACTTCTTGTAGTAAGTAGTAGTACTTAATATTAATATTTTAGTCATTTGTTGTAGATTTTTTTTTTACCATGTCCGCTCCCAATGTGGAGCAAATGAACTCCTAATGGAGTTTATCTCAACAGAAGTGTTTCTACGAGAACTGCTTGTTACTCAGTTGCTCAACCTCTATTTTTCCAAAGAGAGTAGGAATAGAAGGAAAAGGCTAGGACAGGACTAGTAGTTTGCTAATCGCTCTCGATACACCCCGTTCATATGATAGGATGAGTGGGAGGGGGGAATTCAAGACATCACATACATCCATGCCTTTGAACAGAAATTCATAAATCGATTGAAAAATCAATTTATAAAACTGCCCGTACTGGGATTCGAACCCGTGACCTCCGTAGCGGTAGCCAACGACGTTGACCACTCGACCACACAGGCGGCACAGAAATTTGTAGAAATTACGGTGACAAAATGAAATCAGCGATGTAAATACATTATTGCTTCAGTGGAACAAAAGAAACGTAACATTATTCAAATTATTATATTCATATACCGTTACAAAATTATTCATATTTTATAATATAAAATACTTATTCTTGACAAATTCACAAATTCTCTCCGCTCACTCGGAACAGCTTATTATATTATTTAAAGAGCCTTTTACGCATTCGCAGAACGGAACACTTGCAAATAAATTAAGTCAGCATTTCCTCCTCCATTGTAGCGCACATTAGCATCTGTCCATACAACTTATTACGGACGACCCACTGAGTCGAATTCGGAAGGAACGCGAGTGACATCTGGGAAACTTACCTACCCAAGCCCGCTAATATTTTTCCACGTCGTCTTCTACACTCCAGTGGCGAAGTACATGAGAGATCAATGACGATATTGTATGCATTGTCTTATGTCACATTTTACGGTCACTTACCATTACTATAAACGACTATTTGCTACTATCAGCAGCGGTTGTAATACTAAACGATATTAAAATTTAAAAAAATGATATGTATTTATTTGTATTATAAAACAAATATTTCGCATTCCAGCTAATGTCAATGCGTCAAATATTTTAAAATTGAAGGATCATACGAGAAACACCCATGTCTTAAGTCTAATTTTTTTATTGAAATAGCTCAATTTGACATTGACCTTACCGGGAATCAAACGCAGACCCGTCTGGTCGATAGAGCAAGCTCTAACTAACTAGGCCACAGTGGGAGACTATATTATATTTTAATTTGAAAATTATTAAAATAAAAAACAACATCAAACAAATCATAGTTTTGCTAGATAGATATGTCCATATTTTTTTTGATAATTACACAATATTAAAGTATATTTTTTTGGCCCATGTTCACTCCTCAAGCTTATGGCATAAAGGCTTATTAATAAAGGTATCTTAACCGAGGTTTTTTTACGATAACTGTTTGCTACTTAGCTCAACTTCTTTTTTTTTAAGAAAGTGGTCGGAAAAGAATGATATGGCTTAGAAAGGAATAGAATTAGATTGGAAGGGTGGGAGGTAATTTTTAGACATCACAAACACCCATGCGTTGTGAGAATTGCAGGAGATTGAAATAATGATGTTCGTACTGGAACTCGAACTTGTGAGACCCATCACGTAAGCCAACGACGTTGACCGCCGTACTGTTTTTTAAAAATATATAATAAAAAACATCTATGTAAGTCGTATGGAAGAAAATTCTCGTTAATCGACTAGTATATTTCGAATACTTATTTTTTTCTTGTTTTTTCGTGTTGTAAACATGGCGCTTCTTTTTGAATTATATTTATAGTACAATACTTTTGAAAATCTTTAATTACCAGTTACAAAATTAATTAACTGGTAATCGCCGGCATAACATGATTGTTCGGTTAACTGCTATAGTATTCAAAGGCTACATATCTGTCGTACGGTCATACTATATTGTGATATGGCTCTACTGGTGACACTCATAATCTGTAATCAAAAATTGAAAAAAACAGCTCATCATTAGTGCAAAAAAATGAGAAGAAGATTCTTGAAATCACAAGCTACATTTAACACGAAATAATGTTTACCATTTTGTGATACATAGTATAAGAGCATACCGTAATGAAAAATAAACACCTCTGTCCCATAAAAATAAGGCCTCGAGTACACCACTGATCAGACCAGTAGAACTCTTTATATCACACACCATCGTCTCTTTCCTCTCTCGTCAGGCAATTATTCTTCTTCTCTCTTTCCCCTCTCGCAAGAGTACAGATGTGTATTCATTCAGGCGAACCAGACTACATGGAAATTTAGTTTGGCGGAATCTCCCTCAGATATTGTACTTTCAATAATACAGGGCACCCGCGAAATAATTTCCCTTCCGCGTATGCCTAATTCTGTAAGCTTTTTATCACCGATTAGATGTCATTTTGAAGTTACGAGACGTCTAAAAGCAAAAACTGATGTATAGTTAGCACTTTTTTGTTTTTTTCTATTAGTATATTTTTTTCCATCGTATTGTATTTCAAATTAAGAACAATATGATGTTTTATAGCCAGTCAACTGATAACTGCAATATATACATAATGTAGACAAAATAAATAGACAAAATAAATTGAACATATAAGCATTGAATTTATCGCTGTGTGTGATTACCGTAACATGCGAAAAAAATAACATATTTTCGTATTTTTTAAATTGTAATATATTACTACGTTTATGTTATATGACAATAAAAATAAATTAAAATGTTTTGGTATATTACATATTTTATAAAATATACACTCATACAATGAAAACTGTTCAGATAACACATCAGAACAGGTATAATTTATCTTATATAGTAAGCATACTGATTGGTTATAATCATTTCATTAATTGTCATAGCAGAATAATAAAACTATTGTTTTTGAAATATAAGTCATTCGTTCAAAGAATCGAACTTAACTATGAATAATTTATATACGAGGCTTAAAAATGTTTGAAGTGACATTATAACTTACCGTAAGACTGCTTATATTGTACGTTAGGGCATTCAACCCTCCCCCACTTTATGAATAAATTGTGAAAAATTGTAGCAAACAAATAAAATAAAATCTGCACTTACATTTACGAAATTTAAAAATTGTGCTGTGTACGTAAATGCTACATTATAATCTCATCTCATTTACCGCATGTGTGTTCAAGTGGTCATCGTCGTTGGCTTCGGTTACAGACGTCACGGGTTCGAATCCCAGTACGGACAGTTTTATAAATTAATTTTTCAATCGATTTATGAATTTATGTTCGAAGGTATGAATGTATGTGATGTCTTGAATTCCCCCCTCCCACCGATCCTATCATATGAACAGGGCGTATCGAGAGCGATTAGCTAACAACTAGTCCTGTCCTAGTACTATCTTTCTATTCCAACTCTCTTTGGAAAAAAGAGGTTGAGCAACTGAGTAACAAGTAGTTCTAAAAACTGTCCAATTCTGACTTATTGCACTCTAAAACTCGACTATCGATATGTTTCTTAGTCTAAATAATCAATTAAGCTTCGTAAAAAAAAAGTTTTTATTTCATTGCTTACCATAGTGTTTCCCATTCGGCGTTCACTTTGCTGTATATTTAATAAGTACGGCAGTATTACACTCTCAGGAAAAACTGCTGTGTGAATGAGCTTATGAACACTCTATAAATTCATATAAAAGTACTCTTCACGGCTATGTAGAAGTGTAAGCATGAAACGGGAACGCTCTACAGATAATATTGTTTGCCTTTTTCCGCAGATGTAAAGAATTTAAAGATTTCACTTCGAAAGAGGAAAATCTGCTCGAGTTGCTACGCCGTTTGACTGCAAAAAATGCTCAAAGTAACTTGGTAGATATCAACATTGCAGGACCGCGCAAAGATGCGGGCTTTCGGAGCACGTACTGTATGCGCATTTTTCTCAGGGAGTAAAAAATAGCAGATATATATTTTTTACTCAAATTTATCAAATATAGCTTAAGTTAAAATGTTATACCACTGTTTCTCCTTCATCAATATTGTAAATTGTTGCTACTGCATTTCCCACTATCCAATAATTACTGAATACTAATAATTGCTCGACGCACATCATAACAGAAAATGTTATGATGTGCGTCAGATATGAGCATTGTTATAGGAATATAAGATGACTAAATGGTGACGGTATTCTATAAAAGATCTTATTCAAAAGACAGATGTATAAATTATGTAAATCAGTATATTATTTATTTTTTTAAATATCAGCACGCCAAAATTCGATTTTTCGTACCAGATTCATGAATAATAATGTTTTTATTTTTGTTTAAAATAATATTGGTAACTTTTAATATGTACACTGTAAATACTTGGTGAAAAGGCAATACATTAAAAAATAAAACACTATTATCTACTTATTTCACTTTATTTATTTGGATTAGGACCAGTATCGGTCATGGGAAAATACTCGTGATGAACGAAACCCTTCTTGGTCCTAATAAGTATATATTGAATAATTACTGACGGGAAGCTGTCTTGTACGCTCCTTTATCTCTGAATTCCTCACAAAATCAAGTGAGTCAGTGGTTATGGAGAGACGTTGGAACTGGCTGGGTCACGTGCTGCGGATGCCTCCGGAAAGCCTCAATCCTGCCTGCCTTTTCTTTCGACCGGTGGGATTCCGGCGTCCCGGACGTCCGTCGGGTACTATCCATAGGATGTACTCGGCGGAACTGAGGGATGCTGGCATGTCATGGGAGGAAGCAAAGCAATTGGCGGGAGACAGGAATACATGGAGGTGCCACGTGGCGGCCATATGCTCCACATAGGGAGCGAACATGGCCAAAGACGAATAATTACTAAATAGCGTTTTTTTTTTTTTTTGATTGATTTATTTTGTTGAACTTTTTAATAAATATGTTTTTTTCTTATCTGACTGCCGTAAAATATATTTAATATATATTAAGATAACGTATAAACGATTGCACGACTGACTCGATAGCTTTAGTTAACGCTCTATTCATAATTAAAAAAACAATTGTTTTGTGATGACAGTTTTGTGAAGCGTAACGAAAAAACATAACGTAGCTTAGTTCGGGCCTGTTTACAAAACTGCGTTATTCAAAACGAAGGATTCCAAGATAAAGCAAAGTCAACAGAATGGCGTTCAGCTTTCCTTTTGTATTGGTTAAAATCAAGGAATGTCGACATTTATCTGAAATTTTGTAATAATCACGTCTTATTTGAATAAATTCGCTGTCAATTGTTTCATTTAAGTAATCATATTAAAGGAAATAAGTGATTTACATTTGACGAGGCAGACAGGCTTCGCAAAATTTTACGTCAAGAAATATTCTTCACGGCAGATTTTTTTTTATCAAATTGCCAGGTTTCTACTTAGGCCTAACAATTGATTTAAAATCTACGCACTTTTTACTTGAGCCATTTTTTAAATCATTAACATTAGTTATAGAAACAGTCTGATTTAAATATTTCAGTATTCTGTTGTCTCTAAGAACTTTTTATTATTATTATCAGGTCTGGGATTCGTGTAAAAAAAGAAGACTCCGACTCCAGCTTTATATATTATAGCTTATAGTGGTTACATATACATGGTCCGAATACTTCGAGTACTTACACATTTCAATGACAAATGGTTTCTAAAAATGATATTTTAATGCAGGGTTTCCCAATCCGTGATACGCGGTTGATGGTTGGTAGTACGCGGAAAAAAATCAGTAATGACGGAAATACAGGAATGAATGATTTATAAATATATATATATATATATATATAACTGATAAACATTATCTTAAATTAAAAACACAAAATTATTGAACTCTTAACAGGGCTGAAATCGCTTTTTACTCAGTACTTCCCTAAACATAAAGAAGTTAACCATTTATCAGTAATATAAGTATAACGTAATAATAGATATGTGTATTCATTAAACTTTGATCATATTATAATTGTAACTCCGCAAAAAATATTTTTCCACATTTTTTTAAACTAAACAGATCGATTGCATCTACCATGTCCTCACATTTCTTACCATGCAAATACTATACAATTACACCAGCAATACCTAATTTCATGAAACTCAATCATTTTTATATCGTATTACAATTTAGCGTAATGTACTAGCACAGGCATTCCCAAACCTTTAAAAGGGCCACATGTGTAAAATACATTTTTAAAAATATAATAAAAATAAATGCTTCAAGGATTTATAAAAATTAAAAAATATATTTTAATTGTGAGGTGTTTGTTTATGATTAATAAACAAAATATTATATTATTATTAAAGTTAAAAATATTTCGCCGCCTGTGTGGTCGAGTGGTCAAGGTTGTTGGCTACCACTACGGAGGGCACGGGTTCGAATCCCGGTACGGACAGTTTTATCAATACAATACAGTACAATCGATTTATTAATTTCTGTTCAAAGGCATGGATGTATGTGATGTCTTGAATTCCCCCCTCCCACCCATCATATCCTATGAACGGGGCGTATAGAGAGCGATTAGCTAACCACTAGTCCTGTCCTTGCCCTTTCCTTCTATTCCTACTCTCTTTGGAAAAAGAGGGGTTGAGCAACTGAGTAACAAGCAGTTCTCGTAGAAACATTTCTGTTGAGATAAACTCCATTAGGAGTCCATATGCTCCATATTAGGAGCGGACATGGAAAAAAAAAAATATGTCTGGCTCATCAGAGACGTGCATTATTTTATTTGGCCCACTAATTGATTTCAGTTGGGCATCCGTGTACTAGCAAGTGGTACGCAAGTCAAAAAAAGTTTGCAAACCTTGTTCTAATGTTTAAATATACAGTCCAAATAATTTAAAAATTTTGAATGTAGAAATTTTTTAGCAACTCTTTTACGTTACACTTTCTTAGCCATGTAAAAGAATCTCGAAATATAATTGAGTCTACATCGATAAAATAAACATTATCGAAATACCTTCATTTTGATATTGTCAAAAATGGCGCGTGTAAAAAACCAATAAGAAATGTATGGATAACATATATCATAATAATATGTAGATTTAATAAGTCCTCTCATACGAGCACCAGTTATTGACAAAATTGAGCAGCCGTCTGCTATTACCTGATACCTACGTTAGAATTTTCCTTTTAGTTATGCATGGTAGTCATTTTATTGAAGATAAGAATTCATTTTCACGTGACGCGTCGCTGTCACAGAAAGATATCAAGAATTTCCAAAGGTAACGTATTGTACATACTTCAGATTTACAATTCTAAAATATATAACGCTTTACGATTATATCATTTTCAAACGATAAAATACCCATTTGTTCTAATTTAACATTAATTGAGTGTTTTATTTTTGTGATATAATGCTTTTCTACCGAATATTGCCAGTGAACAAACACGCTAAAAGTGAATAAATTATTATTTATTATTAGAATTATTTCAAAGTATTCAAATGATTTTAAATAAATTCATTTGACACATTAAATAAAATAATATTTTCTAAGCTCCTTACAAATAGTATAAAGATTACTGACTATTTAACTATTTTAAAATTCTTATTAAGACTCTAAAACAGCGATGGGAAAAATATTATAATTTTGGCCACAAAACATAAGCTAAATAAAAGCTCTAATATTCGTTGCCGACAAATGATCGAAAAAGTGACAATCAAAAATTACATTTTCTGCATGTTCACAAATAATAATGATAGCATATTACACTTTTTGCGATTTTGTGATGTTGGCGATAATTTTCTACAACTTTGCATTTCAAAAATTACAAGTTTTCAAGAAACACATAAATGTACTTTATTCTACCATTATTATTATCGCGTTCTATCGCTTTAAAACACTATTGAAATGGTTTTATCTTCAATATCTTTGAAGGAGTTAATAATCAAACACGTTCCCATCTATGCCATTCTTTCCTTTACGCTAAACATATCACATGACCAGCTTTTTTACCAAAATTTTTGTATAAGGTTAAATAGAGTATAAAATATTTTTTTGGATGCGAGTTAAAGGAATATGTGTGTAAAACTCTCAAAACTGACTAAAGTTGAGATACATGTATTTTAAAAATTAACGACAATATAGTAAAGGACATTAAGTAGACAAAAACTCTAATAGTAATGGTGTTGTTTGATAGATCAATTATAACAATCATGAATATAGGTCACAATTATAATATGTAATTTATATTACCCGAAAAGCTAACTTAATAGTCATTTCGATTATTGCATACCCCTTTAATTAGTGTAAAGGTTATAAAGAATTTTATAATTGTTTCACAGAATTAAAAAACGTGAACATCTGCCTTTTTTGTTTTTGTTTAAAACGCTTTTGTATACGCCAATAATGGCATGCATGCTTTATGAGTTAATGGTAAGTAGGTAGTAATATTACCCATATGCCAGAGGGCCCGACAATATCGCTACAGATTGCCAAGTCACAACGTTCTATATTCAAATCGCTTCCTAAATTAAACCGCACTCTGACATATCGCCATTCATTTGTTCGACCCGCTGTCAAAATCACAGCAGCCAGTTGTGTCGGTGAAATAACGAGATTGTGTTTGTGACACTGATCTGGGGGGAGGATGGGAGGTCGCCGCATCGTTCTGCTATCCGATTCTTACGCACATTGCCCACGTATTGGGCAGAGTGACATTCGCCAAAAGTAATGTTGCCAACATAGAACACTAGCTATCAAAAAAATATATAATTGTTTTTCAAACTTTTTCATGACTGAACAAAGAAAGTATGGGTGCAAGCAGATAACAGAGAATGGTCAAATATCATTTGTACTGACGCTGTTCATTTGAAGTCTTTAAATATTGTGGAAAAATAAAAAAGATAACTATGAAGATTTCCTTCATGATTTGGCCAAGTTTGAAGGAGTTACAACTAAGCACATTATTAAATTCATAATATAAAAAATAATTGTTGATAATGTTTGTAGTTATATTGAGAAATATACGTATATTTTTTTAAATTTCTAATCAACACTTAGCAGTAGAAACTGAAGTGTGCTAAAATGGTTGATTTTTGTCACGATAATATTATTACTCATTTATAATGTGTCGATTTGGCAACACTGTCTAATGTCCGGAAAATCGGTTAACTGATTCGCAACAATAATTCAAGTTTAGACAACGTCCATAGATAATTATGAAGATAATGTGAATATCGGATATGTCAACCATAATGGAATCGCTTTTCCGGTAATGAGATTTGATCGTTACTCATTTATATTATTTGAATATGGAATGAGAAATTTGTCATGTTGGAAATTTAGGCGGAGATTCTATTAAATGTTTATCACGCCAAAATATTTAGGAAACACATTGATAGTATTTTGAAAAATAAATAATCATGGAATATAAATTATTACCAAAAAGTCGTGGATGAAACACATTTTTGTAAACAAATCAAAAAAATAATGCAAACCTATTTTGAGGAAAGTGCTTGCTAACTGTACAAAAGTAGACATTGTTTAAATGCAAATTGTTAAATATTTTTAAAATCAATATACACCTAGGCCTCGTATAACACGGTTTTATACAACACGGTTTTATACAACACGGTTGTATAAATTGTGGCATATTTTTTATACAACACGCTTTATATAACACGGTTTCAAAAAAAAAAAAATTAAAATGTTTAATTTGTACGTCCGTGTAATGTGCACATGACAAATCTTACTGAGCATGTCGAGACATGTCAATTTTGTTTGTTTCGATAAATTGCAGTTGCGCTCTGGCAGTCAATGGAGCAGTGCATATTTCTTCGTAATCCGTAGATTATTCTGGGTTATTGTTTGTATGTATTTATACACTTTACATATTTCATTTTATCATTATGTATATGTACATAATAACCCTTTATAATTTATACAAATTTTATAGATTTAATCGTATCAATTTATTATTTATTTGTAGATGAAAAATATTTAAACCCCAAAATGTCGACAGTTACGGATAAAATTAAAAAGAAGAGAAACTTTATTTCTATTGAAAAAAAAATAATATCCTAGATTGTCTTAAAAGGGGGGAGAGGCCGTCATCACTTGCTAAAATTTTTAATTTAAATGAAGCAACAATTAGGACGATACAAAAAAATGAAAACAAAATTAGATCTATAGCTTCAGCAGGATCATCTGTCAGTGCGACAAAGATTTCCCGCATACGCTCAGTAATAATAGAAAAAATGGAAAGAGCTCTTATGATATGGCTAGAAGACTGCAATGACAAAAACATTCCTATGGACAGAAGCATTATACAAAAGAGGGCACAAAAAATTTATGATAATTTAAAAAGAACTGAACAATCGTCATCGGAAGATCAAAACTCATCTCACAATTTTTCTGCTAGTAGAGGATGGTTTGAAAATTTCAAGAAACGATTCTCACTACATAATATAAAAATTCGAGGAGAAATTGCGTCAGCTGATATAGAATCTGCTAAAAAATTTGTTCCAGAATTCGCAGATATTATAAAAAATAAGGGCTACACACCAGACCAGATATTCAATGCGGACGAAACGGGATTGTATTGGAAGAAGATGCCGCAACGAACCTACATATCAAAAAATGAAAAACACGCGAAAGGATTCAAGGTGGCAAAAGAAAGAATATCTTTACTATTCTGTTCTAATTCTTCAGGAGATTCCATAATGAAGCCATTACTTATTAATCGATCCTTAAACCCCCGAGCACTAAAAGGTTATGAAAAAAAGAATTTACCTGTTTATTGGAGAGCCAATAAAAAGGCTTGGACCACAAGTATTCTTTTTAAAGATTGGTTTTACAATTGTTTTATACCTGATGCAAGAGATTATATGAGAAAAAAGAATCTTGATTTTAAAATATTATTGATATTGGACAATGCACCAGGACATCCGCTCGATTTAAAATATCCTAATGTGGAAATATTATTTTTACCACCAAATACTACGTCTTTAATCCAGCCCTTAGACCAAGGTATAATTTCAACATTCAAAGCCTATTACATTCGTCGAACATTTGAAAAAATATTAGAAGACATCGATCAAGGTGAAAATTTAACACTTACTCAAGCTTGGAAAAAATTTTCTATTCGAAATTGTGTCGATATTGTTGCTGCATCCGTTAAAGAAATAAAACAATCAACTTTGAATTCTTGCTGGAAAAAACTATGGCCAGAAGTAGTGTCTGGAGCAAATCTTCTACCACCAATAGAAGATGAATACCAAAGGACAATAAACATTTGTCGTGGTATTGGTGGAGAAGGTTTTAATGACATGGATATTCATGACATCCAAGAAATATTGGAGGATCGTATGTTGAACGAAGAAGAATTAGTCGAAATGTTAGATGAACCCACCACAATTAACGACACAGAAAGCAGTTGCAGCGAAGCAGCTACATGTTTCACATTAAAAACGATAGATGACGGTTTGGAATTGGCAATAAAATTAGAAAACTATTTTATTGAAAAGGATCCTATAATGGAAAGAAGTTCAAAATTTAAGAGGGAGTTGCAACAGATTTTGGAACCTTATAAGGAAATACGTAAGGATTTATACGCTAAAAGCAGACAATCGCTTATTACCGAATTTTTGAAGGCTAAAACCACAATAACTCCAGAGTCCTCCGATGATGAAAACGTACAACCGATTTCGAAAAAGAGTAAAATATATAGAATTATAAGTGATAGTGATGACGAATGAATGCTATATTATGTTATTAGAGTTTTTTCATGAATATGTAAATGTATATTTGTTTATTTAAAAAAATAAAGTATATATTTATTGAATTATCTTCGTTAATTTTTTTTTTGGAACGTAACCCCTAATTTTGTATGAACTTCAAACCTTGCATAACACGGATTTGTATTACACGCTGTTTTGGTGGAACCATATAACCGTGTTATACGAGGCTTAGTGTACTTAGATAATAAATTTGTATATGAGGATACAAACTAAAAAAACAATTTGTATGCATAGGCCTGACGATAGTGACGTAAAATAACCTTGTACCTAATGGCTCTGAAAAAATAATTTAAATTTCATTTATTATAATTATATTATGTACTCACAAATTAATGAAGCCTAATAAAATAAGCCAATGTTGAACATATGGACCCCGAATCAACAAAAGTGTAAGACACATTCAGTTTCTTTACCTCTTACTGTTTAAGAGAGTAGGGATAAAACAATAGGGCTAGAACAGAACTAGTGGTCCGCTAGTCGCCTTTTCTACGCCTACTTTTTTAGATAAATCAAAGAGTAATAAAGTTGTTAATCTAATATATAAAAAGTAATTCTTTTTCATTACATTTTAGAGGTGTTAAACATTTTAATTTGTGTTAATTAAGAGTCACTTATTCATAATTTGTAATGTAATCTGTAACTTATTTTCAATGCCAATTGTTTATTACAACATTTTATTTAAATTTGTTTTTTATAAATAACACTGTTAAATTATATTTCTTTCAGTTGGTTATTCTCGTCATGAGTGAAACCGGTCCAGATATTTGTAAATAAAAGTGAAAATAAGTACAATGGAATATTGTGTTTTTCTTAATATAATGTCTTTCCACCAAGTATTGACAGTGAACACTCTGAAAGTGGTAAAAAAAATGTATAAAAACCGCACTCAAACCGCTGGTATAAGTTTTGAAGCAACATCATTTCGCGACAGTATCCGAGTACTCGAAAGCTTTAAGTTTCAGGAATTAAGGAAACGGGAAAACGTTACGATACGAGGAAAAGCTAACGATATAACAACAAACACAATAACTAGTGTAATAACGTTAATTATAACGCTGATTGTATCGCAAATTACAGTCGTTGTGACTCACGAGAAGTGTGAGGGCTGTTCGATTTATAAATTCTACGGACAGTGGTCGTATTATTTCATATCCAAATGGTGGCAAGTAATAATGTCAAAATAGCGTACTTTTCACATAAAAATATACACATAAATTATTTATTTTTAGTAGGGAAAAATCAACACTGAACGTCAAACAAAGTTTCCTAATTTTTAGTATTTTAAATTTTAAATAATAAATAAGCTTATTTTTAAAAGCACTCACTAACTTGTATGCATAAACTATTTTTTAATGAGTTACACTTTTTTGTCACGTTAAAATATAGTTACAAAAAATTAACAAATTTAAAAATCTCATCGTCTCCATTCAGGGATATAACCAACTAGCTTCACCCATCTTTTAATTAGAGCAGGGTCTGGGTAAACTACAGCCACCGTACCACATGCGGCCCGGTTTTTTTGTGTGGCCCTTGATGAGGGTAATATTTTTTAATGTTGAAATATTTTGTTCAACATTAAAATCGGTCGTGATATTATTAAATAAAAATGGAATTAGTACAAAT
The DNA here is from genome assembly GCA_031772345.1 of Himalopsyche anomala. Taxonomy (NCBI): domain Eukaryota; kingdom Metazoa; phylum Arthropoda; class Insecta; order Trichoptera; family Rhyacophilidae; genus Himalopsyche; species Himalopsyche anomala. The sequence goes on along the minus strand of CM062824.1, from coordinate 4,816,852 downwards.
GAGTATTTTATTTATTGAATATAAAAGCCTCTTCACCAACTATTTGACAGTAAACACGCTAAAAATGGTTGTTTAATGTCAGTCAATATTCGGTGGAGAAACAATAAATTCAAAAATAAAACACTATTTCTTACTATTATCACTTATTTAATGATATCAGGACTGGTATCGCTCAGAAGTTGATAATGTTCGTCATGATCGAAACCGATCTTGATCTTAATACATAAAAGTGGAGTTAGTATAAATAAGTAGTAAACACTTTAATTTAAGCTCTCCAAGGACGAGCGTGACCGTTGTCAATTGATCCCACTATTAATCCTTTTTCTACCTGAATATCGTTGCTTTCTCTTAATTTTGGTTAACAAGTATACAGACTTCAGTAAGTCATTGGCCACGGGGACGGAAACGACTACCATGCGATTATTTAAATTTCTAAACTAATAGTTATTATTTTATCAAAACATTAAATTATTAACACTACTTTTCAAATATATTTTGGTTTAAATAATGTTGATCTAAAAAGGTAAAATTGTAACTATTTTAAATAATTTCACGTTTAGCTATATTTCAACCCCAAATTTTTGTGTGCCCATAAGGTCACGCTCGTTCCTACTACTGCCCTTACACAATATTCTACAGTAATATAAGGATAAACATGATCATATAGCGGGGTTTCTATACAACGACTTTGTGTTTTTTTTTTTTAATTTTGTTAGAAATAAAAATTATCCGTGATTTCAATATGGCTTAAAATTTATTTTTTTATTGAAAAAAAAACTCGTCTCTGGATTTTTTTTATTATTATTATTATTCGATAAACTTGTTTTCCTTTCTGCATCACACCGAAGACGATATCTCCTCAATGATACAGTTAAGATACATGTTTTTAGATACAATTTGATGGTCAACAATAATAATTAAAAATAATTAATTAAATTTATTTCAGTGTTTCATTGTGTAGGTTTAGTTTCCAGCAAAATCGTAATTTTTCATTTTATCTCACTGTTGCTTTCAAGTAGCGATATACATATACGGAATTAATGGATGAACATGAGTTACTTTGCATATGGTGATATAATATGGCACCATCGGTACAGGAACGCGGACCACCAAGGGAGACCCATTGTCATTACTTGTAGCGAGAATCTTACATACAAAACTTGGGACGATTATCGCTTGAGCACTCTTGTGATAAAGACGATCCCGACGAGAAACTTAACGCCGACTAAACTTAATTGTTTGTCTCTGAACGCGTTCAATTGACGCGTTATGTACATTTGTTACGCACAAAGTTTGGCAGAAGTAATTATTGCCTTATTTACATGTATGTAAATTTCGGAGATTATCGGAAGATATATGCTGATTGTTATACTAAACAAAGCCTCATATAAATTAGAAGCATTAGTTAAACTTCAATACATACACGTTTCTCGGATACCATTTTATCACACATGATAAATTTTAATTTTGGTTATTGTGCTTCGTCTCTTCGGCTTTCCGAAAAATAAAAATACCACACTCTACATTTTCTCATTCACTGGTTAAGAGTCACGGTCTACAGATACACCTATAATTAACGCAAATTATTACTTTTTATTTGGCAATATTCTGGCTGATATCAGCACGCAGCATATTTTTTTAGCGATCACAGTTCACCGTATAATACTTACAGTCACATAGCAGTCTTTTTATATAAAATTTATTTAGTAAACTAGTCATAATAGTCAAAATATCGAAATTTTCAAAAATTGCACATGACAGATATTGGTTTGACAACGACAAATACAAAAATCGTTTAATTGATAGAATCTAGCTTAATAGGATTTTCAAACCATCTCAGTTGAGTTAAGAATTCCTTATTAACATATTGTTAAAAAAAATATTTGTAAAAAAATAACAGGGTGACAGTGGCGTGTTTAAGCAGGGACCTCCTATTTTTTTAAATAAAAAATCGCATCTCAGCAAAACGCACTATTTATTTATGAAAAAATTATAAAACGTTAGCAAAACCAAATCCATCAATAATAACATTAGGTTTTAATTATTTTTTTCAGCTTTTATTGGACTTTCTTACCCAATTAAATTCAAATCGATAATTTTAAAAAACTTAATGTTATAACGTTATATAATATATTTTATTTTGTTTTCGTTTAATATTTTTATCAAAAATAAATAGTACCTTTTGGTTGATATGCGATTTTTTATTGAAAACAAATAAAAGGTCCTTGCTTAAAACACAACTGGCTCCCTGTTTATTTTTTTTACAAATAAACTTTATTACAATATGATAATAAGTAATGCTTAACTTAGCCGGGATCATTTCAGAATCCCATCAATTAAACGAATTTTGTATACAAGCAATTTGATAATTAGTCTTAATTGTAGGTGATTCTGTAAACCGTGACTCTTACCCTTAGAGATTCGAATCAATGTACACGTTATAAATAAAATTTTAAACAAATACGGCAGGTCAGAAGATGTATCTCAAAGAAAGAAAAATACGTGCCAAATTTAACAATACAACGAATGGAATAAAAAAGTTTTTAATGTTATTTAAAATTCAAAAAGGATTTCCAAAAAATACAATAATTCAATACGTGTCTTAAACTTACGGTCCAAATCGTTTGTATAATCTGACTGTCACGTAAATAAACAAGTTATTTTTCAGTCAAACGGTATTTCATAACTTTCTTCCCTAAAGATATTGACAGAAAAGTACAGTAGAACCCCCTATAATGACAACATACACTACAAAACCCCTACTATTTTTAGACATATTTTCTTATAGTGACATTACCCCCCTATAATGACAAAAAATCAAAACCCTAATCGAAACTTTTTTTTAAATATATCATAAGCATTCATGCTACAAATACGTTTGCGTATCGACGACTATTCAGTAGCTCTGCTTTTTTTGGTTTTGAAGGACGTATGTGACGTTTCATCCGGGAATTCATAGACGGTGATTCATCGACGAGGGGTATTCAAACTATAAAGTAAGATAATATTTTTTCTACTTTCATATCAATGAAAAAATACAATTGAAAATCCTAACCCCCTATAAAAACCCCCCTTCCTCGTCACAGTAGGGGGTTCTACTGTAAATGTATCTCTCAATTTTATGGCTCGGGCAGAGATTCTCTGACAAAATATAAACCATAAACTTGTTACAAAATTTACATAGTAGTTCTAAGTGTATTATGTACATATATATAATCATTTCAATCTAAGTTCACCGAGCTTGGTTATTCGAGAAAGAAAAAAAAATCGCACCAACCTCAAATATTTTTTTAAATGATCACCGTGAAGGAATCGTGCTTGTCGATTGTAACCATTATGAGGCATATGCTCCACGTTAGGAGCGGACATCGATTTAAAAAAACGCTATATTGAGATGTCACAATGGTCGTCCATTTGTTCCACACTGATCATACGTGGTACGGTTAAAAATAAGAGAAAATGTTATATTTAGAGTTAAGAAGGTTGACAATTAAGCCACAAGAAATTTATTATATAGGTACATATATCTGCGAATTTGTTTACTAAGTATTCACTTAAAATTAAACACAAGTCATTTGGTATGGTGTTGTTATTTTTATTATCGTTATTTCTTTACTTGAAAAGTTCCCAGGCCCATTAACGAGCTTGCATGAACAAGAAATGAAATAAGAAAGAACAAAAGATACGAACATTTAACTCCCAGGGTTGAGTGTTTTCTGTTAATTATCCTCAAACTTATTCATTCCCACCTCGAGCCAAGTACTTAATAGTAGTTTTAAGTTTAGTTACGCCTCTGAAATAAGGGCTTTGCTCAAAGTATTTGTCAAGTTAGTAGAAGTTTTCATTTATTCATGAGTACACTTATATTTAATTTAGTAAAATTAACTCAGTTATATATAAATAAATATCGCACCAACAATATAAACGTTTGAAAATTTATATGAGAATGAAGGTCTCAAAATTGAAAAATTTCATTTATTCTATAAATAATACATAACCATGATATATATTCTTACTTCATAAGGGTTTCGTGTTGTATTATTCTATGAAGCATCATTTTTAACGGATCTTTTCGTACGAGATTTTCCCTAACACGTACCTCTGTACAGCATACTCCGTACAAGATTTGTCCGTGTAAAAATTCTTCCGTACAAGACTCTTTCTTACACATAACGCCGTACACCGTAACACATTACTGCCGTACATTCCATACAGAGAATATTAAAAATAAAATTTTGTATGTATTTGTTGCTTTATTTTTATTTTAATTGTCTTGTGTTAAAAGTGAGCAAATATTTATCAGGTCGGGAACAAACAAAAGAATCCATACTATGTATATTACGTTGTTTTGATGTCTAATGACAAATACTAAAATGTACGAACTATTCTTTATCCGAAATTTCCTATTTACGAGAGTATTTGTATACGGAATAATCCCAGTACAAAGTTATCTTCTACGGAGAATTTGTGTCCGGAAGAATCACCAAACCATACAGCTTTTTTCGTTTGTTTTAAAGTTCATTGTGACCATGCTTGCTCCCAATGAAGAACATTTAACATAAAATTGGTATACGAGAATTGCTTGTAACTCAATCGTTTTAATACAATTATTTTTCAAATGAAGTGAGGATAGAAGGATGAAGCTAGTACAGAACTATCAGTAAGTAACCGTTTATAGGATCGAGTAATAAAATAACACGAATTAAAAAATGATTATCACGTTTATATTGCCTAATACTGTGGTCAAGTTGTAATTCTCAATTAATTGATTCGCGTTTCAAGGCTTGAATCGTTAAATTAACAAAGTTAAATTATGATTCATTTCGATTGTATGCATAGGTTATGTCTATAATAACTTGGTTAAAAATTATTTTTTCGTATCTAAGGTATTAAAACAACTGTTGTACACACTCAAAGCTGATGCTGGGGGATAAAATAAATATTGCAATAGTTTGCAAAAATATATTTTATACCTTTATTTGAGCACTATAAATTTAAGCGTTCCAGTGCCTGACGTTAATTTTCCCATTTGAAAACAAGCAAATACATTATGTACTCTAAAACAATCTTTATAATTACCTGTCTAAGTAAATAGCTACGTATTTAATTTAATAAATTGGATTATTTTTAATTACAAAGCCGTTTTGTTAGTATTTTAAAACAATTTTGCTTTTTTACTACACTGAAAATAATAAATTGTTACTGCAGCACAAGATCGTCATAAATAATGTGTCTTAATTATTTTATAAATACGCCTTTTCCATTTTTTAGCTTTCACCTTAGAAATACTTTTTATAGTCTTGGCGAGACGCTTTTGGAAAAAATAGTGTTCCCAAAAAGTTCTTAATTATACGATTTTATTTTATTTTTGACTTGGTAAATATTATATGACTTTTTTTGTTTATGTATTTTAGGAGTATTCTAATTTTAATTGACAAAATAAATTAATGTTTTACACTACAACTTTCATTAATTTATCAGATATTTAAAAATAATTTCAAGCCACTTGAGATTGAAATCGGAAAGACCTTAACCAATTCCAGGGAAAAATATATCAAAAACATCCATGATGTCTATAGATACTATAACTTTCAATAGTGAAATAATTAGAATGTATATTTGTCTTATCTATCACATTAACACACACACACACACACACACTTCCTACCTCTTTATCAGTTCATGCGCAGTAGGGGCGCGTGTGTGAATTTAAAGTTTTTAGTGTTTTTTTTATATCAAACTTTTTTTTTCTATCCTAAAATGTATGACTGCTAAAAAATATATCGATAACAAATTAAGTTATTAATGATTTCCTCTCCTGTGTGGGAATATAACATTTCAACAGAAGGTTTTAAACAAAAGCCAAATCATGCACTCGTGTCCTAAAAGTTATTGTGTATAAAAGTATGTTTTGATACAAACCATTGAACTAAACAACCAAATTAGAGTAATACTTTCCTATTTTATATATTATTTTATAATATCTATAAACTCGTGTGAATCGTTAATCTATTCATAATCAATATTTAAAAAATATGACAACAAGAGTAGATTTTAAGTGTTGTCCATTTATTTACTTTGCTTCTATATATTATTAAATATACAATCGAATATTTCAAAATTCAACTGTAATGTAAAGAAAACTTAAGCTTATGATTTATTAAAAAAAATCATTCAATAATTAATTACTCCATTAATATTTCATTTTATTTACCATAGTAAATTTAAACATGTTTTCACTTTCAGATTAAGTTTTTAAACATGCGTTATCTCGTTTGCTTTAAACTGTCGGTGATGTATTTTACGAGCATTAATTTGATGTTCACCAAAAAAATTAACTGCCACATATTATCAATAATGCAAAAAAAAAAATCTTTCCGCAACTATAAACCACTTTTTATTAAAATATACAACAAAAATCCTCTTAAAATCTTTAGATGCCTATACAATACAAACCGTATTGTAGCAATAGGATAATTGGGCTAAATTCTATTAGCAAACCTATCTGCAGACCGCTTACAAATAAAGCTAACTCTAGTCTAGTTATCACTAACAACTTTGTATATGTATCTGTTCACCTCTAGATTGTAGAATAGCCCGCAACGTAAATAATACTTTGTTTGCCACGTAACGTAACTATTACGTGCTAGAAGTTCGTTTACTTATCATGGCCACACTCTGAGTAGTTATCATAATTTACGTTTTACGTAACTAAGATCCTACACGAGATGGTTTTTTCATAACTGCCAAGAAGAGTGTGTAGTAATTTCGCTTGTTTCAAATATCTTTACTCATTTTACTCGAGAGAAACCGTGGCCATTAATCAAAATAAATTCTTTCTTTTATCTGTTGCTACGAAACACTTGTTGTATGATATATCTCGGTTCACTTAACAAACTATATATAATATAATAAAAAAATATATAAGTAAAGCACATTACTTTCAAGTTACGTATTTTTAAACATGGTTAGAAACGTAAGTATTTTAAATGAAAGGCTCTATTAAATATTTCTACCATTATAAAAATTCAATGTTTCACTGATAAAATATACTTTATTTAAATTCAAATCATTACTTTTCTCCAATGTCAGTTAATACTCTTAAAAGGTTTAACGAGGTTTAAGAATTTTAGCACGAGTATATTCATATTTAGATTATCTTAACAGAAGTTTTTTTACAAGAAATGGATATTATTAAATCATTCAAACTGTTAATAAAAACACAATATTCCTTTGAACTTTATTCCACCTTATTTAATTGATCAAGACCGGTTTCGCTCATTGCGAGCATTGTCAACTGATGAATAAAATATGTCAGTTGACAATGCTCGCAATGAGCGAAACCGGTCCTGACCTATTAAATAAAGTGGAATAAAGTACAAAGGAATATTGTGTTTTTATTAATATAATACCTTTTCACCAAGTATTGACAGTGAACACTCTAAAAGCGTTTAAACTGTCTTTCCCGGCATTAATGGTTAATTAATTGCTTATGCAACGCCCAACTTTTTTAAATCGGATCGGAGAAAGAATGTTTTACAGATTATATAATCCTTTAAAAAAATGAATTTGTCCACAACGGTATTCAAATCAGTGGGCGCTGAATCCGAAGAAGAAAACGCTGACCATACCCCACTACAGGTGGGTAAAAAAATCTATAATATATACTTACTGGAAAAGAAGCCCGGAGGTAAAAAATACACTGTTTGTATTTTGTTGTACATGATGTATGTAAATTAGAATAATTGCGCCGCATTCAAGAATATATTAGCAATACCATAAGCAAACAAAAGTTTGTAAGAGTTTTATTTACGAAACATTAAAGAGCATTAACCATAAGTACCAAAGCACACCGTCCATTGCCCCAAGCGCCATTGTACTGGGATCCGTACGTCGTATACTATATAGTTCCATACAATATTGTATGTATGAGTGGCATGAATAATTAGTTACCGTCATGCGATGCGCAAAATGTTGTTATCTTCTGCGGTGAGCTGCGGGGTGTTTGTATCCGAGAGGGATGGAGGCGTTGGAGGGAGCGAGAGGCGCCCATACTTGTTGGAGGTGATACTTCGCGCCAAGTTGAGCATTCCAAACTGCCGTTGGTGATTAGCGAATCCTAGAACGGACTGTTCTAAATGTTTAGAGATTAATAGTCGGAAGCCAACTTGTTACGAGCAACTGAAATTAAATAAAACAAGATTATTTTTGTTTAACCAAGTGCCAAAGGATCGGTCGGAGTCGAAAGGGTCAAGGACCTCACTAAATGTTTCGTATTTAAAACTACAATACAGGATGTATTATTTATTATATACCTATCATGAACTGTTTATTTCAATATTATGTGAAAAGTATTTCAAAATATTTCTTTTCAAAATTGATCGCTTTAAAGCAGGCTCGTCTGAAATTTGTCTTAAATTTTCCAAATTCTGATGATTTGGAAACCAAAAAACGTTGTCAAGTTTCTTTAAAGCTGATATATTTAATAATTTAACAGCTTTTGTATATTATATTTCAATTGCAACATTCTTTTATCTGCACGATTGTTATTTTATAAGTAGGTGTATATTCCCCCCTCTCACCCATTCTATTCTATGAACGGGGCGTATCGAGAGCGATTAGCTTAACACTAATCCTGTCCTAGCCCTATCCGTCTATCCCTACTCTCTTTGGAAAAACAGAGGTTGAGCAACTGAGTAACAAGCAGTTCTCGTAGAGACACTTCTGTTAAGATAAACTACATTAGGAGTCCATATTCTCCACATTGGGAGCGGACATGGTTGTAAAAAAATATATTAAAAAATGTTTTGGTTGAAATGTGTATCAAGTTGGATACATTGCGATTATCGAATGAAGCTATTTTGCAAAAATGTGGGTTACGTCCTTTTTCTTTTCCACAGTCGATATGATTGCTTTGCTTGCTATGGCGTTGTTTGGCCCCCAAATTTTGGCATTGAGTTATATTTATAATTCTACAATATACGTTATAGTACTCATCAGAAAATTTTGTTCAACGAAAATTTCCGATTACCCGGGCGCATAGAGTGGGCAAGTTCAACTTTATAATAAAAATAACTGAGGTCCACACGATCCATACTGTGAGTGAATATAGCTTAAAACATAAATATGTATCAATTTACCATACCATTCAGATAACTGCCAAACTTTACGATTCCAGAGCCCGAGCTGTAAGTAATACAACCTTGGTCGTTAACTTATTTTATTACACGTTTCGCATGCCGAACAGTCATCATCTATCAGCCCCCACCGTGAACCCACCCGATATAGTCTCACAAGCTGATAAAGTATTATGCCTAATTTTGATAACTACAAACTATAAACTTCGCTAAATCGGCGTACATAGGTAAGTAATGTGTGTCTAAGGTATCCTTTAATGGTAGTTGGGAGAAGGTATACTTGTGCTTCAAAATAATATTTTTACCAGCCATAAAAATCCTAATCATGTCCGCCCCCAAAGTGCCTCCACATATGGACACATATTCCAGCATTCAAAGAGCTTTTGAGACTTCTGAAGCTCGTTTAAATTATATCATCCGATCTCTGATTTTATTTAAAAGAAAAAGCCAGTGGAGGCAAACCACTTTACGTGAGTGTAACAAATATCCCAAATATTATTTACCAACTATTCAAAATAAGTTTACCATATTTAATACAGTTCAATAGTACACAAATAAATCATGCATAAGTCCTTTATTGTGTTTATCTTAAGTAGTAAAACATATAATTTGTGAGTCGCTCATGTGCCAGTAAAATTTTCGAATATACCAACCTGGGAACTCTTGCCCTAGATTTGCCATCCCTAGATTAAAAGATCACATGACTATAAGCTTTATAATCACTCCCACATTGATCCTGTTTTAAATGGTAGATGAATCTTTTTAATTTATTAAAAAAAACAATTTATGATTAGCGTCCATACCGGGATTCGAGCCCATGCTAAAAATTCGTATGGGGCGCAAATCATTTTACTACGCAGACAAATTGCATATAATTAACAAAATACAAAATACACAAAATTTATTTTAGATCAGCCCCATTCAATTGACAATGCTCTCGGGATAAGAAAAATCGGTCCTGATAAATTATGTAGAATTAGTATGAAAATGTTTTGTTTTTAAATTTAAAGATTACCATTGTATATTTTCACTTTGCTTCGAGCCTGTTCATTAAAACACGTAACTTTGAAACTGTGTAAGTGTTCATATTGCAGGTCATAACAAGTTTATTGTTAACACAATACTTTTTGGATGATTATTTTTTTTTTGATTTGGTGCCAGCGAGTCCTGGTTGCCAACTTATGTCATAGAACATAAAATCAATCACAACCACACCTTGTATCCAAACAAAGATGTTTTAAATAAAAATATGAGACTTTGGGTTTCAATCCTATTTTCATTTTTTATTGTAATATATTGATTGATGTGAAGTTTACGCCAACCGCAGAAAGTATTTTCTATAAACAAATTCATAAATAAGAAAATAAAGCTTAGTAAAATTGAATGCATATTATTTGGTAGATAGCTTATTTGCATTCATATGATGTCTAGGTAATCCCATTTCATATAAAAAATCTGAAGAAGAATTATCTCCGTAAAGCAATTTATTTTCCAAATGCATTTGATTAATATTCATACTAAAAATATTTCGCAATCTTTTTTCCAGCTTAGAAAATATATATTTGAATAGAGGGCTTTTAAAATATTCCAACGGGGTCTAAAGATTTATTTGCCTCTGCGTTTCTTTTAAGGGTGCAGGTAGATAAATTAATAACCCTTAGAGATATATCTCTTAAAAATGGCTGCAACTTTTAAGAAAATAATTGTCAATTTTAAATAAAATAATTAACAAAAATATGTATAATATAAATAATTAATTTTAAAATAAATTTAGACCTGCATGAGAAATCCATTGCAGGAAATATACAGTTCTAATTGAGTAATATATTTTCGTTTATAAAATATATGATACTGCATTATTTTGTCATATTTATCTCTAATTTATTAAAAAGAATATTCTCTATAAATTTAGATTTGGAAATTACCTGCCATTTAAAAAAATGACAATTCTGTGTTTAGATGGCTAAGTATGATACATTCGTTTTTCAAACATTACAATAAAGCAATTTTTAGCATTAAGCTAGTCTTAAATATAACTATTTTTATTTTGCAAACTTACTTTATATTTAAAGGTGTATGAAATAGGTATAAGGTTATGAAGTAAAGCTAATTAATGTTCTTCAAATAGCTCTCGATTTTCATGATATATCATATTTTATTATCTAGTAACCATATGGGAAAATACATTTTTTCATGTAAAATATTCTGAGCTAAATATAAACGAATTTAACCTAAACAATTTACACGTGTCCACACAACTTAGACAGTCATCGTATTTTCACATCTTGAAGATCTCTCAAGTTCAAAGGTACATATAATTTGGTTTTTCAAAAAATACATCAATTCAGTATTTTGTTAACGGTTGAAACACAAAAAAAAATGTTACCATTTGTAGATATTTAACAAATTTTGAACCGTAATTATATAAATATCCAGAGAGACAAAATAAGCTTTATCCATTTCTATACATTTTAAGTTGAACACTTAAATTGAGCATTAAGTGAAGAAAATACAGTACTAAACAGCCCGCGTTTCCGCACGTACATCATCTTGCGCAAAAGAAAATGTTCTTTCATAAAAAAAAAACTCCCCAATGAAGGGTGAATGTTTTCTTATATGGGTCATTTATTTTAAAAACATGTCACAAGTAAGTGTATTAAATAAAAACACCTTAATCAAATCAGTCTTAATTATAGAAGATTATATAATTTTCGCATAGAATATAATTATTGCTTATTCCACCACTGGATGATGACTTTATCATTGTTTTATCTTCATAGAGATTTAAAAATACCTACAATTCGTTCGTTCGTGAAATATGTAAAAAGTTTTACAGTGAGGTAGGCAAACATTGTAACCAAACAACTTGTCTCTTCATTATTATGACGTGACAGTACCTAATATTTGTTTACACTAATCTCGGCTTAAGTTGATAGTTTTTCTTAACGAACACCCATTGCTTGAATTGTTCTGACCAAAATTAATACAACTAAAAATAAGACCCTTAGAATCATAAAAAATGACTCTCCACAATTTACTTCTTTATACTGTATTTTGTGGTATGCGCATGTGTATGTACATGTATGTATGGGTATAGTATATATATAATATTATATTATACTATGCATATTAATTCATATGGTGCCCATGTGAACTGTAATGGTGGAAAAGAAAATATTAATTTTATTAATAGGATTTGCGATGAAGAAGACTTGTAGAACTATGAAGCTCACGCGCCCTAGAACTTAAAGCTCCATTAATTTGATATATTTTTGTATCATGGATATAGATGGCAAAGTTTTTAACTTTAAAATCTCCAAAAAGTTTAACAAAAATACGTCTTTCAAACGTTTTTTAACTAACTACTTAAATTGATCATATAAAACAATAAATTGCAGCGTTAAAATATTGCTTCACGTTCAATTATATGGAAGGGCAGGTTTTTTTAAAAATATTTTATTTTACATTTATTTAAGAAAGATCTTCAAATAAAAACAAAAATAAATTACCCAATACTATAAAAAAGAAAATATAACCATATAACAGATATCACAATGGTTAACAAAAGAATCTTAGCTCTAACTGTTTCTTGCAGGTTCAAGTTAAAATTCACTGGTTGTTTTTGTTAGCAACGTCAAGCCTTATACTGCGTTAGATAGTTTTAAGTGTGACATTTGCTAGAGAAGGCCAATACCTACACTGGAAAAAATGGAGGTGATGATAAAGTATCAAATACCCCAGAAGACTGCACTGCATACATGAATCCAGCGGTGGGCTGCCAATATCTTAACTAGGGCCTCGGTAAATGTTATCCATGCCCGCTCCCAATGTTGAGCATATGGCCTCCTAATGAAGGTATCTCAACAAAATTTATTTTTCTACGAGAACTGCTTGTTACTTAGTCGCTCAACCTCTCTTTTCCAAAGATAGTAGTAAGGATAAAATAATAAGGATAAGATAGGACTAGTGAATAACTAATAGTAGCGTCCAGTTGAATTGAAGGATAGGAAGAATGGGAGGCAATCTTAAGGCATCACAAACACCCATGCCTTCAAACAGAAAATAGATAAATCGATCAAAAAATGCTGTTTCGTATTGGGACTCGAACCTGTGAGGTCCGACACGGAAGCCCACAACGCTGAATAAAAAAATGAAGGGACAACTAATTTTCAAATTTAACCACTTACAGAAATTGCAGTTATGTGATGATTTGATCTAAGACGAATGATTTTCTTATCTTAACAAGGGGCTCGCGCGAGCTCCCCCCAGCCCATCACTCCATGAATCGGTCTCCAAGCCCAGGGTGAAGAAATCATAAAGCAATATGGCGAAAAATATACCTCAAATTACATATGAGCAATTTTGCAAATTTGATCCTTGTTTATTTGGCGTACTTTATATGGACGGCTGGCTAGGCCGTACTCTTCTCTTAGCGTGCTCGCTGCGTTTGAAAATAAATTGCCCGGTTCCTCCCCCATCGCTGCCGCATACATTTTTATACTCTTTCCCCGATATTTTTCCCCAATTTTTTCACTATAAATGTTTACACATTCACTTAGGATGTTGCCTGGTGGTGTAAACGAAAGGGGATGTTTTTTTACACACTCATACTAAGACCACCTGTATGAGGCTTTTCGAATCAACTGTGTACAACTAGCTTTAGTTCACATTTTAAGAATGTTAATTTTGATTCTAAGCTACTTTTTTTCCAGATACATTATAACGTGCATCTTTTTGTATAGCTTCACCAAAGAAACATGAACAACTATTTAAGACGAATTTCAAACCTAAGATAATTCACTACATAAAAAAAAACATTCAATTAAACAGTTAATTTCTCACTTTTAGGTTAGGTTAGGTTAGGTTTACAATATTAAGTGGATACGAATTACATAAAATATTTTTAAAAATCGTAAAAAATATACATTATTTATTTTAGAGAAATACTGGTTTTATTGCGTTTAAAACTATACAAGGGATATTTATATAAAACTTAGTAAGAATAATTACAAAAAAAATGTTCAAATAAATGTGAAAGAATTTATACATATTGAATTATTACATTTAGCGTTAAATCAAAAGATTTAAAAATCTTACCTTAATCAAAGAACCTATCTCAATGGAAATAAAGTTGCAAGTCAAGAGGACCAGAAACATACTAGAAACATTTATTGATTCGTATGTTATGTTGCCGCCTGATGTAGTCCAGTTGGTTAGAGCTTGCTCTACCAATCACGGAGGTTTGGGTTCGATTCCCGGTAAGATCACAATGAATTTTAAATATATTCAATCCAAAGTTGTGATCGGAGAATGGGTGTTTGCAATGTCAATTCACATGATTTCCTCTCCTCCTATCCTTCTGATTTTTTAATAACTGGGTGTAGCAATAGCAATTAGTTAATCACTATTCCTGTTCTAGCCTTATCCTTCTTTCCTTAATACTCACTTTGAAAAAAGTGAGGTTGAGCGATTGAGTAACAAACGGTTCTCGTAGAAAATAAAATCTGTTGAAATACCTCCATTAGGAGGCCATATACTCCACACTGGGAGCGGACATGGATAAAAAAAATAAAAATAAAAATTTACGTTAAATACAATTGAAAGAAAAGTAATCCGAACATGAAAGATTTTCAACCAAAAGTAAGTTAGTAATTATTTCACAACTTTACCTTATGATTAGTACCAATTTTACGGCGTTATTTAAACTGTCAACTACCAACGATGTTGATACTGACAACTGAGTTATGTCTGTATTAATCATAAAATTGTGCATGAAATCTAAACATTGTCTTTAAAATTAGATAGAATAATTAAACCTAATTGATTCTTATATTATTAAACTCTCGAATAAAAACATCGAGCACCTTTTACGGTTACTAGCACACCTTCTGCGTATATTTTATTATAGAACGTGTGCATGCTAAAGATAACCTGCTTAACGTATTTTTAAAGCGAAAAGGTAATCGTTAATTTATTTACAACAGCTTTAAAAGTGCTTTATTTCTTGTCATATTGATTATTCCAGAAAAAATAAACATAATAGAAACACGTGTAAAAATGTATACACACAAACAAAAACGTCTACCAATACATCAATATAATGATAACTTTGAATTCTTTTAAATAGTACTATTATTCACTTTTAAGATGTAATTTTTTTGTGTTATTCTTTAAATTAACAACGTTTTAAGCGTCTCAATTATCAAAACCACAACATTATTTTTTTTACCATGTCCACTCCCAATGTGGAGCATACGGACTCCTAATGGAGTTTATCTCAACAGATGTGTTTCTACGAGAACTGCGTGTTACTAAATTTTTCAACCTCTCTTTTTCCAAAGAGAGTAGGAATAGAAGGACAGGGCTAGGACAGGACTAGTGGTTATCGAATCGCTCTCGATACGCCCCGTTCATAGGATAGGATAGGTGGGAGAGGGGAATCCAAGACATGACATACATCCATGCCTTCGAATATAAATTCATAAATCGATTGAAAAATCAATTTATAAAGTTTTTTTTTTATTATACATACGAACACACTAATACATTATTTTAAAAGTCGATTTAGTTTTGAAACTATTCTATTTTAATTGTATTATTATAGTTTCAAAACTACTTTAATAATAGTAATTTAATTATAATTGTATAAATTTTATATAAAAAAACATTTTCAACTTAGTAAAAAAGAATTTTATTTTTACTAATAAAATTCTACAATACGTTAATTTTGTTTCAGAAAGAATTTAGAATCTTCATTCCGTAAGAAATATTAACTAGTTGGATATGCTTGCGGTAAAAATGGTACTGACTACTGATATTATTTATTATTAATTCTGATTTATTATAAAACACTTAAAACAATGTTTTACCACCAATAACTTTATAATAAAAAACAACTCCTTCAAATAGTAATATAGCCCAAATTAATATGTGTGAATGGTTTTATCCGTAGCTGATGAAACCGTACTGAATTCGAAATATTCATTATTTATTATATTATTAAGTTTAATCACACATTTAAAGCCGAAAGAATAATTATTAACAAGCTTTTCATTAATTATTTAGTGCCAGTCGAAAAATAGATATAGTAAGTATATCAAGACGCTTATTATAAGCTTTATATTAATACATGTTTCGTACAAAAAATCATTTTAACATGCAGCAGCTCCTACTAGCTACAAACCTAGTTGTAAAAGTTAAATTATATTGTACATTTGTTGATCATATATTTACCAACTTTATTAACTTTTCCGGTTCTAACTAAGCTCAAGAAATGCGGCCCCAATACCCACATTTTTTTAAATAACTATTTTAATGTGGGTGATACAATGTTTATAATTAATCTTATATCATAGTTTTTTGGACCTTTTGTAGTTTATATAAATACGCGATGCGATAACGAGATAAGCGCCCGCTTATCAGCGATCGTTTGTAAGATAACTGCGCTGAACGCGTCAGTTGCAAATTTATATTTATATTGGAATGACGTCTTTTTTAGGCGCAACTTAAAATATGATTATTTATTAAAAAACCATAGATTTTATAAAAAAAAAAAACTATGAGGAATGATGCAGAGAGATATTTTAAAGCCCTTAGACTATTTTTTTTGTTTTGAAATTCATACGAATAGGGCCAATAATGAGGAAACCACTGGGGTCCCTAAACGACCCCCATCGGCAGAGAAGTATTTTTCTAGTCTCCGAACCGCAAGAGTTAAATTAATAGAAATATATCGCTAAATCGCGTGATCATTTCTCCACTCGACGTAAACATAAATTTTTGGCAATGAATTCCCCAAAAGTGTAGCAAGGTGCATTTTATTTACATCTTAAATTCCCGATAAATAAATAAATACATGGCAATAAAACTGGCCTAGGTCATTCTACCCCAAGCAATATTTTATATACTAAGAACCCCAGTCTTGTACGAGGGGAGATCATGAAAACATCATTCGTTTTAGCGTAGCATGTTTAGTGAGTAAATGTTGGACATGCATTTTTAATCTAGAAATCGATATCAATTCAAAGTATGTTTCTTGAAAGCTGCAGTTTACATATAAACAATTTTACCAAACACAATAATATTTATTTGACACAAAATTAGTTTATAATGAGATTGATTGTTTATAAATGATATCTTAAAATGTAACTTGCTCGTTGTTTCTCGTGAGGTTCGATGGGTATAATATTAAAAAACATGAAACAGTTATCTAAAATTTAACTACTTAAACCTTCAGGTGACCTTATGTCTCTCAGCTCTTGAATAGACCATTGCCCAAATATAAAACAACATTGAAATCAAACATTAACTCTTTTTTAAGTGTTTAAACAAATATTCTTCATTTTTTACAAAGGAATTTTACATCAAACCGCGAGTATCATTACAAAAAAAACCTAAAATAAATTTACTATATTTCAACATAAACCTACTTATAACATAACAATTGTCAAAAATGAATTTTGTAAATTAAATATAGTGTACAAAAGCTTTTAATAAGATAAATTGAATAGTTTTTTTTTTTTGTTTGCAAACAAATATGCTGCAGTATCATGACATGCTTTATTTATTGGTGTTTGTTTAAAATTATGGAAGTTTTTGATTTTTACCTTCCTTCATTCAAACCTTCTATCCGAGAACGATTGTGTAACAAGTCGTCATGCTTTATTTTTTTCCCTTCACCTTTAACCTCTTCAAAATATGAGTGACTGTAAATATCAACCAGTTTTTGATCAAGATACTTCATTAAAATGTATTACATTTTCTGCGTTGGGGGTGAACATGTTTTAAGCGTGTAATATAAGTTTTTCAAAACTTTAAACTAAAAAACTATTTAAATCTAAGAAAGTACGAAATGATCTTTCAAAGGGTAACTTCCCCTACATTTATTCATACTCTCCTTACCAATTTCTTTTCATGGAATGCTTTAGGCATATACTAGTCTCAGGGGTAATTACTATTATAAAAAAGCCTAAAGCGAAAATTTTATTTCAAACTATGCGTGAATAGGGATTGTAACATCGGTATTTTTGTATCTCACATTGAATACCGGTAAGGCAAATGTAAATACCGGTATTACAAAAAAAAAACGGCCAATCGAGATCGCAATACATATTACAATTTGACATTTTGAAATTCCATGTTAAATAATGTCGTTAAAAAAATATATCGACTGTGGAAAGGAAAAAGGACGCTACCCACAGTTTTTCAAAACAGCTTTTTTCGATAATCACAATTTATTAAACTTGATACACGTTCTATCAAAAGGATGCAAGCTACTAATGCTAAATTAGTATATAAATTTAGCTTTTAAGTTTGAAAAAGACGACCTTGTAAAAAATTAAAACCAAGAAAAAAGAATGAAATAAAGGTTTTTCCTAGACAATTTCTTTAATCAATATTAGATTATGCCAATTAAACACCAGTTTTGAAGTCTCCGTGCACTTCAAGGTTGTGTATAATTAATAATTTACCATGTCCCAAAATCATCAAAACACGTTTTTTGCGTCTCCTGTAAAATTTTGATATGTGTGGGTTACGTCCTTTTTCCTTTCCACAGTCGATATAATCATAAACGGGTATTCTTCATAAATAACTTAAGGTTTCTTCAAATAATAATACATCATTTAAAGGCTCATGAATTCTGTTACCTTTCAATATTGATATAACTTTTGTCAGATTTAAATGATTTAAATTAATCTTGAACAAATTTATCAAAATGAATGTTAGTTTATTTTCAATACCGAAATATCGTTATTTTTTCATTTCCAAAACCAATATTCAAATATTGAAAAAACACCTCTAATACCGGAATCCCGGTTTCGCAATCTGAAATACCGGTTTTGCTACAATCCCTATGCGCATATATTTTATTACCATTAAAAACTTATTTAATATTTCCCATCCCGAATGTCTGTATAAAAAATCATTTTTTTGTTAATATTTGAAAATGTTTCAATCGTATCATTCGCAAGTTTTCAATTTGCTTGTCTGGAATGTTTTCTCAAGAAATTTATACATATACATAACGGGTGGTGGTATAACCAACTTGTCCTTAAGTCAATGTCAATTCAGACACAATTTCTTTCATGGTGTGGTTGTTACGTGTCACTTAATTCTTCTTTATGTGCGGCGTAGTTCACATAAATCTAATTTTCACACAATTTGAATAATGTAAATTCACGAAACAAACCAATCATGAAAAACCGAATTATTGTAAGTGCATGAAAAAATATGTTTGCCTCACTTTTCATAATTGATCGTATTCTTGTAAAGAAATTCAAGAAAAAAACAATATACCAAAATGGATTTCTGTTAATTTAACCACTATTTTGATTGAATCATTTAGATGTGTTTTAAATTGTTTATTTTATTTATTTATATAATTAACATTGCAAAAGGTTGACAAATTATAAATTTAAAACTTTTACAATGAAGAAAAAGAAATAGTACAATAAATTTTTATATATTATTTAAAACTTCTAACTAATAATGCTAAAATTTGTTGAATTAAGAAACAGAATGAAAGACTATTTTCTTTAAAAATGTGTGAATTTAGATAAACAAACCAAATTGGCTTAAGCGTAATCGACACAATTTAAGATTTTGTAATGGAATAATTTCTCAAAATTATCCGTTCACTTGAATGCCTTAAGCTGTCGAAAGACGAAACCCGAGCCGTTAGTGACAAAACTTTTTAGTTATATTTAGAAATTTCAATGTCGATATGTCTAAGGAAAATATAGAAATTGTAAAACTGAATACAAACAATATTTTACTGTATGGAAAATAAATTATTTCACGATACAATTTCTACCATTTGAATGTTGGATGTATTGGTCATATGATAGGGGAAACATACGTAATAGCTACCGTAGTTCACGCTATCAAACTATGAGTATTTGATATTTTATTCCCTCTTGTTATGACTTTTAAATGGGGGCTCAAAGTATTGGTAGCCTCGGGCGTAGCATTTCATTTGAAAGATGATTGAGTGATATTAGGGCATCTTATCCTAGAGCATTTTTGTAACTCCTGGATTACGGGATTCCGGGATCACAATTTATCATTTATAATAAACTTAGATATGTTTTCATTTTTTATGTATATAATAAGTAATTTTTTACAAAAATTATCTAAAATAACATATAACGGCAGTGGTGTAAGTTTTTTATTTATAAGCCACAGTTACTTAAAATAAATAAAAATAAGTCGTATTGGATGGTTAGCTTTGAATACAACCCCACCTGAACGCTAGTTCAAATTTATTTCCTCAATACTATATCGACTGTGGAAAGGAAAAAGGACGTAACCCACACATACCAAATTTTACAGGAGACACGAAAAACGTTTTTGGGTGATCTTGGGCGAAAGGCAAATTTTGAAATATACACAACCTTGAAGTACATGGAGATTGATAAACTGTTTTTTAATCGACTTTATCTGATATTAATTGAATATTTTTTTCAAAAAAAAAACCTTTTTTCAAGCCTTTTTTCCTGCTCCCAATTTCAACAGACTCTAAATTTAGAAACGAATTTTCGCGTTTTCAGCTTACATCTTTTTGATAGAACGTGTATCAAATTGTATACATTGTGATTATCGAAAAAACGCTGTTTTGAAAAACTATGGGTTACGTTCTTTTTCCTTTCCACATTCGATATATGTAGAATTTTTTATTTATTTCAAATTCAATTGATGTCAATTATTGGCTGCAATTGGATGTATGTACATATTTAATTGGACACTAAAATGTTTTTGTTTCAATTTATCATTAATCCGACAACCATTTATGTGAAAATTTGTTAAATTAATTAATTAAAAAATACATAAATATACGTCTAAGAATCTGAAGAGTTTGTTTTAAATTTGAAAGCTTTTTGAAAAAGAGTTTTAAATATTTAACAAAAAAAACAATCGTCAATTTAATGACAAAGGCTTCACTCCATAATATATTATAATATAATATGAGAGGTAGTAATACTAGAATCCATCTATCTAGCATATAAGGAATTATACCGAAATATGTGAAAAAACAATCTGAAATCTAGTAAAACAAAGGAATTGTTTTAATTTTAATATTTTGGTACACGTTAAAGCGAATTCCAAAATTCCGGGATTTCCGAATCTGCCCTAGGTGGTACCTATGAAAAATAGGGACTACTGTATAATGTGATGTTATTTTATGCTTTGTATTTCCTATAAGGAAGTTTTATTTATTAATCAATGTAAACTTACTTAGTATGCTACAAAGAATTAATGTTGAAACCCAATAATGAATGCTACGGCGTAGTATTATATTTCATCGTAGCCGGTCAATCGTTTTCTATTCTGCCTTTGTTGCATATACCCTACCAATAAACTCACTCTACAATATGAGTTCAGTTCTGCAAATATTATCAAGTCAATATTACAGCCCTCTTGAGGGAAAAGCAATTTTCTCATTACAAAATGACGTCATGGGTTGTATTGCAGTGCGCAAAAACGACGCATAAAGACGTAATAGAAACTTAACAAATTTATGCCACGAATTATCCAAATGCACTCAATACAGTCTATACTTTTCGACAACGACTGTGGAATCTCTTGGGACCTGTGAGAGCTATGGTCACTTAGTCTGGATGACGTTTAAAAGCATTGTCGTAAAGTTTCTTCGTACTGAGTGGATAAGGGCAGAATGTATGAGAGAAAACAGAAGTGGTTACGATTTTTGAAATACTTAAAATAAAAATAGTTCGGTGAATCTCTGATATATATATTTTGCAGTCACGTTTTATCTCTCGCGGCTCGGAGACTAGAAAAATACGTCTCTGGCGATGGGGGTCATTTTTGACCCCAGTGGTTTCCTCATTATTGGCCTTATTCTTATGAATTTCAAAAAAATAAATAGTCTACGGGCTTTAAAATATCTCTCTGCATCATTCCGCATACATTTTTTTATAAAAATCCTTGGTTTTTTAATAAATAATCATATTTTAAGTTGCGCGTAAAATATACGTCGTTCCAATGCCAATGTCAATGCGCGACTGGCGCGCTTCAGTCTAGTTATCTTACCAACGATCGCTGATAAGCGGGCGCTTATCTCTTATCTTATCGTATTTATATAAACTACAAAAGGTCCAAAAAACTATGATATAAGAATACCTTAATTATAAACATTGTATCACCCATATTAAAATAGATATTTAAGAAAATGTGGGTATTGGGGTCGCATTTCTTGAGCTTAGAACCGGAAAAGTTATTCAAGTATATTTTAAATACTAGTATATCATTAATATTTTGAATGAAAATTGTTGAATTATTGTATACGAAACTTTTGACGATTTGTATTATTGAAAGAAATGCCAGTTGTGGCATTTTTTGATTCAACTGTTAAAATAATATAATGAGGAAAAACTGTAATGAAAAAATATTATTAATGAATTATTGTATTGAGTTATAAAATTGATTATTTTTTAGCTTAACTTGAATAAGGTAACAAACGTGTTTTATCTTCGATTTTACCAAAACAACGTTTACTTACATCCGTAATATGGATGTAAAATATCAATTAAAACTAACTGCTTTATAAAATCAAACAAAATAAACTAAATAAAAGCAAAATAATTATTAAAATTGTGATTTTTTACCGCAATCCTCCGCATCAAAACAATTTAAAATATTGTTTGGAAACAGTAGCTAAAAATACATGTTAATATATTATTATATTGTTAATTGTGGAAGTATCCAAGACTATGGTATCAATTAACATTGAACAAAAAGTATGTAAATTATCGTTGAACTGCATTCATAAAAAAATATTTAAGTAACCATACAAACAAAATTATTAAATTTAAAGTTATCCAAATTCAATAATTACAGCTGCCATATATATTTCAATACGACGTGATCATAGCGGTCTAGGATTCCCCTTTTGTGTAGCTGCATCCAGCAACCATAAAGTTTCATCCCAGGGGAAGCCTGCGCTACTGAGACTGCGAGGGCACGCGCATGCCAAGGGTGGTTTTACTACCAAGCTTCCGGATGCATTAAGATATTTCTTCTTTGTGTTATTATTACAACTCCAATTTATCTGCTTTACAATGCAAAACATAGGCAACGTATTCCCATGTCGGCATAATGAAATTTACAAAGA
Source organism: Himalopsyche anomala (assembly GCA_031772345.1). Lineage (NCBI taxonomy): Eukaryota > Metazoa > Arthropoda > Insecta > Trichoptera > Rhyacophilidae > Himalopsyche > Himalopsyche anomala. Next base: position 4,793,584 of record CM062824.1, on the reverse strand, counting down.
GGGTGTGTTTAATTTTAAGCCAATTTTCTTCGGCATCAAAGGCTAAGCAATAAGTCAGAATTGACAAATTGTAAAATATTTACTACGCCGTATCTTAAAATCGCCGTTACCTTGTCGATCACATAGAGCAGTGGTTTCCAACGTTTATGTTACTGCGCCTCCCTTTGAAGAAAAAAAAATTTCGCGCCTCCCCATCTTTTATTTCATATGGTAAAAAAGACACGTTTCAAAGGGTAAATAAATATTTTGGAATGTTCACGCCTCCCTTTGCAATATACATATTTTTATATAACGTCACTCTAACAATATTTGGCGATTAGGAGGGATTAGAAAACAAAGGCGGCAGTTTTCATAATCCGAAAATTTTGGCAAATTTTATTGATTAATACGTTCTTTTCCTTATAGATAAAACGTCTGAAATAATGTTAAATAATCTTATCTATTTTTATAAAATTTACATTGTTTTGTGAAATTCATTAAATAACTGCCGTGTTTGTTATACAACACTATATAAACAGCCAGTTCTATTAAAAACTCTGTTATATATCATATCTGACTTATTTTCGACAAAGCATGGAGACTGCCATTTTGTTTTAAGAGTCCTCTCTAAAATAAAAAATCTAAAATAAATTAAGATCAAGAGTTAATGCAGTTCGCAAATCGTGGTTTGCCGATCCTTTCTCTAGGTGAAAAATATAATTAATTAGCATATATATTAGTAATAAATATATATTTTTTTAATTTTAAAATTTTTGACAAGTTATTTCAATATATTATCAATATAACTAATTCAAACACTTTTTGTAAATTTATTAACTAGAACGTATTATTATGAACGGCATTCTCCCCCTCCCTCTAGTGCCCGCTCTATTACGCCTTTTTTAAAATTCTTCGCATTCAATTTAAATTGAGTAAATGTGGCTCTAGGGCTTTGACGATCTTAACATCAAAAAAGTAGACGGTACGTATCTAAAAGATTCGGAGAACTTGATTTTTAAAAAATATATTTGGAAACTAATTCATACTTTAGTAATTTTACAGTTTGAAGTAAAGTAATGGACAATAATCGATTTCTACCATAAATTTTACGGTTTCAAAATATTATCTATATTTATAAAAATATATTTTTTTTGTCTATTTGCATGTGTTTTACGAAACAATGTAGTCAATTGCACGATAGATTTTTTTCCGTTGTAGTTGGTATAACTGTACGTTTGATCATTTGTGACAAACACACGGTTTCTGAACATTTCTCGAGAGACTCTTTGAAAAATTCGCTGACAGCCAGTGATATTTACTTTTTTCCTGCCTATTCAAACCACCGTCCACAGCAGTCCTTTGTTCTAATTGCTGGTCATTTTTGAATGGATATTATTCTAGCCTAGCAGTTTGTTTTATAACCGGTAGATGATGTTCCGAGATAAAACTACCACCAACGTTTTAATTATACGTTCTGGAATAAAAATGAGGAAAAAAAACAAATCTAGGAATCCATTTAAAAGTTTAAGTAAACCATGACAATTCTCAGTGCTTATTTATAAAAGACCACGAATTGGTTTATTATATTTCGTTCGTGGAAAACCATTAAAATTTTATAAGACAGCAATGTTTTTTATTAATTTATCAGACTCTTGTGTGTGATCATGTACTATATATACATCAACAAAGCATCGCAAGGTTTCCGTTACCTTGGCGTTTTTCGGTCTGATGATGCTTTATAACGAGGCGAAACATGTGACAAATTTTATAACACAATGAGTGGAGTAAAAAAGTTATCAAACTTTGTTTTAAATCAACACTTTAACACCATTTTTTATGGGATTACTTTCCCAGTTAAAACGTAAACAAAATCAAAACATTAGTAAAATTAATCCATATCACCATCAATAACTTTTAATTGTATTTAAAATAATTATATTCCTATTTTATATATTCGGTTGAAATAATTTACAAAACGCTAGTTCAACTTTAACTGTGTACTTGAATTTCTGATTATGCCAAAAGGGGAAACCCCGGTTATTAGTGATTAAACGTGTTATAATATGGACACAATTTGAACGATATGAATCTTCAGTCGAAACTGTAAATTAAATAAATATTTTAAATTAATACCATTTTTAGTTTTTTTTTTTTTAACCATGTGCGCTCCCAATGTGGAGCATATGGACTCCTAATGGAGTTTATCTCAACAGAAGTGTTTCTACGAGAACTGCTTGTTACTCAGTTGCTCAACCTCTCTTTTTCCAAAGAGAGTAGAGATAGAAGGATAGAGCTAGGACAAGACTAGTGGTAAGCTAATCGCTCTCGATAAGCCCCATTCATAGGATAGGATGGGTGGGAGAAGGGAATTCAAGACATCACATACATCCATGCCTTCTAACAAAAATTCATAAATAGATTGAAAAATCAATTTATAAAACTGTCCGTACCGGGATTTGAACCCGTGTCTTCCATAACCGAAGTCAACAACGCTGACCACTCGGCTACACAGGCGTATTAGTCTATTAGTAATGTATAATTACAATTTTTCAGAAAATTGCCGTTAAGTCTATCGAAAATATGAAATATTTGTGCTAATCTACAAAGAAAAAACTGAATTATTTTTGTGAAAAAAAGAGGCTTAAACTCTAGTATAATATATGAGATCTCTAGAGGTGAAATGAGCCAACCAGTAAAATGATAACACTATTACAATGTGTATTACTTGAAGCTACTTCACCTTTATGATAATTTAAGCCGTGTAGAATATTACAATGCATGTAGCCTATTTTGTCTAAAATATCACTTGGCTCACTTCACCAATATGAAACGTGTTTTTATAGTCGACATATGTAACCTAGCAAGCAGAATACGCCACGTTGCATTCCCTTTTTAGTAAATATGAGACTTATTTTTTGATTACATATTTTATTTGAAATAATAGATTGACCAATGTAAGTAATGTAGCGTTTCTTCTTCGGTTCATTTCATAGAACAATGTTAATTCTTCTTGAATAGACAGTACAAAGCAATGAATTAATAACTGTTATCATGCAAAACCATATGAAACGACTTCGTGATAAAAATATAATTTTGATTTCATGATTCTTTCAACCTATATAATATTCTACATATAAACAATAAAAAATTAAAAATACAATGTTTTTAAAGATACGAATATTTTTGAGGATTTTTAAAAAAATATATAAGAGTCACAGAATCACTCAAAATTTAAAATTATTTTTTAATAACCAATTTAAAAAAAATGTGTATTTACATCCCTTTCAAAAATGCCAGCTCCCTCACGAATACAAAATCAAAAATCCCATCTCCTTAGCTCATATTAAATTTCAACGAAAACCCCTTCTTTTCATTAAATCTTAAAGAAAACAGCCCTCCGTTTTGTCTTACAGGTAAATATATCCTTAATTATTAAATACCCCAGTGGTTTTATATTAAATTTATCAATGAAGCGGGTAAGAAAGGCTGGTTTACTTTGTGCAACCCTCAAGCTTTGTTAATTATGGCGTAACTTATCAGGTATTGCGATCACTATGAACAATCTCGGTTCCTTGAAAAAGTGGTGCTAGATACAGTGTGATCCAACATTAACTTCTCCTTCGCGGTATCATTCGTAAAGATTCTCGGTATATAAAACTAACACAAATGTTTTTTTTTATTATCAGAACGTAAGCTCAATTACCGCCTGTGTGGTTGAGTGGTTACGGTTACGATAAATTGATTTTTCAATCGATTTATGAATTTCCGTTCGAAGGCATGGGTGTATGTGATGTCTTGAATTCCCCCCTCCCACTCATCCTATTCTATGAACGGGGCGTATCGAGAGCAATTAGCTAACCACTAGTCCTGTCCTAGCCCTATTCTTCTATTCCTACTGTCTTTGGAAAAAGAGAGGTTGAGCAACTGAGTAACAAGCAGTTCTCGTAGAAACACATCTGTTGAGATAAACTCCATTAGGAGTCCATATGCTCCACATTGGGAGTGGACAAAAAAACTCAATACCAGTAGTAGATTTTATATTAAAGGAGGACAGTTTTTTTTTATTAAAATTTAAAAAATATAATGCCATCCGCCAAATATTTTGAAGTTGAAAGATCAAACGAGAAAACTCGATAAGAATTTTTTTTAAGTCGCTCGAAATCAACTCGATATTAATTTACATCACAAACGCCCATTTCTTAGGTCTCAAATTTAAATTTAAAATCTAAATTTGACATTGACCTTACCGGGAATCAAACTCAGACCCACCTGATCGGAAGAACAAGATCTAACCAATTAAAAAACAGCGGACAGTTCTTATATGTTGCCAATCATTTTGTCATTCATTAATTACGAACTCTATAACCAAATAGTAACAACTGCGTTAAGCGATCAGAATTGACCTTTAACCAAGGGTTAAATATCACTCAAATTTTTTTGATTTAATATTTGAGATCTATGTCTGTGATACTTATGATATTTTTTTCTCTTTGCGTTCATATTAACGGGTTAATAATATATTTTTTCCAAAGGCTTATTCAATAAATATTTGGTAAATTTGTAGATTTCTAACATGTCGAAATGGTGGCGTATTATTGTGAAAAAAACTACCATTTTTTAATCCATGTTCGCTCCTAATGTGGAGCATATAGCCTCCTAATGGAGGTATCTCAACATAAGTTTTTCAACAAGTATTGTTTGTTACTCAGTTGTTCAACCTCTCTTTTCTAAAGAGAGCATGGTAATGATAGAAGGATATGTCCAGGACAGGACTAATTGTTAACTTATCGCTATCGCTACGTTCAATTATTGAAGGATCGAAAGGGTGGAAGGGAATTTTTAGACATCACGAACACCCATGCCTTCGAACAGAAATCGATCGAAAAAATGCCGCTCTTACTGAGACTCGAGCCTGTGAGATCCGGTACGGAAGTTAACAAGATAACCGCGGCGACATAGGACCCGACAATATTTACTATTGTAATATTTCAATTTGAAAAAAATACTCACAGAGCGAACACCCTGTAGTTTGGAAATAATGCGCTTAAGATTGTGTTTATTGCTTTATAAATTGTAAACTCATTTAATTCTCACGCTCGCCAAGAAAAAAAAACATTGCGAAAAAATATTTCTTTGCCAAAATAAAGCTTTGGTCGGTCGTGTTCGGGCGTACTCTTTGTCTGCATTAACTGATTATATTTTTTTTCGGTTGTTTTAGTACTATAATACCGAACACAAAAGTAATGCAAACCGCATTCAATTTCGTATTTATTAGAGCATTAAAAAGAAAAACTTATTTTTCTCCATATCATCGCAGCATTTATTAAAAACTACGTCATTTCCTTTTATATTTTTAATTATATTTCAACTTCTAACCATCATTTTGTACCTTTTAACTACTGTTACAGCATTTGCAGCGTCCAAGAGCTTGTATCACAATTTTGACACTGTCAAAAAATTGGTTTATTTTCGATGTGTGAATTTATACTCAACAACATGGATGTGTGTTTTCAATCTCTTTTTTCTTCTTCGGAGAGGATCATTGGCGGATCCAGAAATTGTCCAAGGAGGGGGCCATTCAATTCTAAAATAAACATCATAAAAAGATAATACATTAAAAAATAGATGATTTAAAAATAATATATCTATATAAAAGTAGTCAATACATAATTAAGTATGTATTCTATAAAACATCGTAAACTAAACAATTAAAGATCCCATTTCACAATAAAGTTTTTATAAAGTAGAAAAATGAAGGAAAAAATCTCCTCAGGGGGGGGGCCATGGCCCCCATGGCCCTCCCCTTCGATCCGCCAATGGAGAGGATAAGAGTAGGCAGGTAAGGCTCTGAAAAAAATAGTAGAATTTTACCTTTTTCCACATACCATGTTTTTGACACAAACCAATAAATCCGTACAACGATTCGAACACGTAGATACCGTAGTCAAACAACACAAAAATACACGTACGTCAGTTAAGCACTGTGCTAATGCTAAAGTGGCAAGTTTCAATATTAACGTTGTACTGTAACGTTAATCAATGATAAGATTACTATTTTTTATTCATGTCTGCTCCCAGTGTGCTTCCAACAGATTGTATTATACGAGAACTGTTTGTTACTCATTTTCACATACATTTTACATATTTTGTCGAAGAGATTAGTAGGGATAGAAGTATAGGACTAGGACAGGACTATTGGGTAACTAATATCTCTCGTTACTTTCCATTATTTTAGGATTGAAAGGTGACTGGAGCAAACTTTCATGCTCATGCTTTCGAACAGAAATCGATTGAAAAAATGCTGTTCGTACTGGGTCTCAAATCCTTGAGATCCGACAACGTAAACGAACCCCATGAAACGTTTGACAGTATGTCGTAATCTTAATTTAGTGAATTTCATCGCATGTCTCGTAAAAATTCTTAACTTGTTATTAAAAACTATTGAATTAGTCAAGAAATGTCTTCCTTAAAGATTTCTAAGTATTTATCATGTACACCATTATTACACGATATTACGTGTATAACAATAATTATTACTTTCAAGTCTTTCGTGTTTGATGCGTTGAAATTTCAGCAAGTCATCTTTTATAATAACTTGACCACGCTATTTGAATGGGGGCTAATTTAGTATAATAATACAAAGGCATTGTAAAACACAAAAGTTTTGATGAGCTTAAAAGTAATTCTTAATAGAAAAAAAATTCTATGGGATATAATATGTAAATTACAGTTTTTGTGTTACTTTCTAATACTCATAAAATACGATTCAAATCAATCAATTATACATCGAAAAAAACACGCTCCGTTTATTTATTCGCCTTAAGTTTAACAATTAAGAGTGTTTCGTCTATTCGTTTCTCTCTTAGCATTTTTTAAGTAGTTTTTTACAAAGTTTTTTAAAATAATTACACGGTACACTAAAAATAACGAATACCATATATTTACTCGAATTATTTGTTCTATCACGATTCACAGGAACAAACAAAATATAAACAAATAACAGATGTCCTAATAATAAAAAATTCAACAACACATGACGATAATAACAAAAAAATCTTCATTAGATTGTGGTGACAAAGATTTCAAGATATTTCTAGCAATGAAATTGATTTACATCCAGTTCCTTATACAAGTTCGAGTATGTTATCAATAGTATTTTTTCCTAAATAAAATACTTATTATTGAATAATATTTTTAAGATTTTTTAATACGATTTTATACGATTTTCCGTAAAACAGTGATATTCTTTTTCAGATAACACGGATATATTTAAATTTAGAGAACCAATCTTCAATATTTATAAGTATCTCTTTTTGGGTATTTACTCTTAATAGTTGGTGACAGGGCATTATATTAAAAATTTTACTAATTTGACTTTTGTTATACATGATCAGAGCTGGTTTCGCTCTTAACGGACATTACCAACTGATTTAAAAATAAAATACTACAGTGCTATTTATACAAAACAAAATAAAATTTTAAGGGTGTAACAAACAATGCCGCCTGTGTTGTCGAGTGGTCAACGTCGTTGGCTACCGCTACGAAGATCATGGGATTGATTCCCAGTACGGGCAGTTTTATAAATTGATTTTTCAATCGATTTATGAATTTCTGTTCGAAGGCATGGGTGTAAGTGATGTCTTGAATTCCCCCCTCCCACCCATCCTTTCTTATAAACGGAGCGTATCGAGAGCAATTAGCTAACCACTAGTCCTGTCCTAGCCCTATCCTTCTATTCCTACTCTCTTTTGAAAAAGAAAGATTGAGCAACTGAGTAACAAGCAGTTCTCATAGAAACACTTATGTTGATATAAAATCCATTAGGAGTCCATATGCTCTACATTGGGAGCGGAAATAATAAAAAAAATATATAAAAATATTATCCTTGTTTATCATATAAATGCATGTCTAAGCAATCCAAAATTTCTACAATACGTCCAAACTGTAAGAATAGTAAAAGATCATTTTACGTTCGTTTTACTCGTCACGTATTTATGACGCAGTTTCAACATCAGTATTTTCAGTATTCAAATTGACTTATTGTAAAGTTTGCGGAGTTAAAAATAATAATATCACAACTTGGTCGGTACTGCCACAATAAAAGCGGGAAACGGAGGGCGGGAAACAAGAGAGTCTTATTATTAGTTTGTTTAATCTAACAAGTTGAAGCCCAGCATGATGGCTAAAGTCACGGGGTGAGACGGACATGTCTTGGATAATAACTTATTTAATTGCCCTCGAGGAAGTCTGGCAGCCATGTAACGTGGACTCTATCTCAAGAAACAATCTTTAATATCTCAAGGAGCTGTACACTTATACTTACGACGTTTGGACTTATGTTTTATGTTGATGGGTTTTTTACAACAATTATAATAAATTGTTTTATCATCGTTCGTAGAGTTGGGGATTCAGAGTCAAATTAAGTAAAAAAATCAATAATTTCATGAATACATTCCACAATAATAAATTACTCTCTCGTATTAATTCCCGTAAATTGTCGCTCGCTGTGGAGTTGGTTAGAGTTTGCTATACCGACCAGGTGGGTCTGGGTTCGATTCCCGGTAAGGTCAATATCAAATTTAGATTTTTAAATTTTAATTTGAGACCTAATGGGTGTTTTTGATGTCAATTTACCTCGAGTTTACCTTACAATACAAAAATTCTCATCGAGTTTTTTCTCGTATGATCTTTTAACTTTATAAAATATTTGGCGCATTGGCATTAGCTGTAATGCCAAATATATTTTATTAAATTTTAAAAAAATCCATATTCATTTAGTATGATCAGGATCAGTTTTGCTCACCACGACCATTTTCAACAGATAACATTTTTAAATTAGTTGAAAAATCTTGTGATGAGCGAAACTGGTCCAATCTTACTTAATAAATGTAAAATTCGTCTAGTACAATGTAATATTTTATGTTTTGAATAAAATGTCTTGATATACATATATAAATCATACTCACTTTTAATTTCGTGCATGCAGACTAAATTAATATTGCGTCTCTTTCAAAATAAGTGGCGGGCCGCAAGTGAAATTACATTTTAAAGTGAACATTGTTTATTTTCGAAGAATAAAATTCAACATAAAAAAAAATCCCAAAAACAAACAATTTATTGACAGCATAGTGGGCAGTGTGAAAAAAATCGAACCACATGCAACCCAGGGGTTGTAGTTTTCCCAAACATTTTCTTTACTTACTATCTCAAAATTAAAATGTCCATTGTCATACTTCAACAGTCTTCTTTTGTCTCTATGGCAAATAACTGAAGATACTTTTTTCAATATTCTTACGCGAAGACAAAAATATAAATAAGATCCATTTTACATTATTTGCGAGGAAAAAAATCATATTTCGAAAGAGTCAAGCATTATAAAAAACGACGTCTCGGCCGTTAATTCACTTTTTATGCGTGATGGGGTAACATTTGAAATATTAAGTTGACATTATTGGTTTGCCACGTTGGCCATTCCTCGGCTCCCGCCGTTTAAAATGCGATAACTTCAGGTGATACCGCCACACAAATTTAAATTGTGCATATTTTATGCCAACGGGGGTTGCTGTCACTGCGCGTGTATCATACAAACTAAAATATATGGAATAAGGCGCTATATCCAAAACTTCCGAAGTTGAATACAAACATTTTGTGAATGCTACTTTAGCTATTGAAAATATGTGAATTCTGCAGAAGGAGGGTCTCAGTTTTCTGACTATTTTTATATCAAGGGTGGCTACAAACTTTTAATATCTTTTCTCTGTTAGTATTGTGGTTACGTATATATTTAATTCATAATACACATGTCAGTCAAAGGCTTAAAAACACTGAATAAACTTTTCGTATCAAGAATTGTTCGTAATGTAAAATTAAGCTTCACGAGCTTATCCTAACTTGTATAGTTTCCAAATTACTCGAGTTTCTCGAAAGTGATGAACATTTTTCAGGATGGTTGCGTGAACAATCTATTTTATATGTTCACTACTTTTAAACGGCGTTAATTATCTAAAGGTAGCAGAGTGATCAATTTCATTTGCTTCAGCTGCGGTTTCATTAAAAACTGTTTCAACAGTTGGTTTTTCTGTTTAGTTTTATGGACGTTATTTTAAAACCATACATGTCTTAGATCAGGGATGGCGAACGAGGGACCCGCGTGAGAAATTATCTAACTCGCTTTTAGAAATGATTTTTTTAATTAAAAGCTTTCATTTATTAAAAAATAAATAGACGCTATCTTAGATAAGTCTATCCCCGTGTGGCAATGTAATTTAATTACTCAATCTATGTGACCCGCGACATGTTTGTTTTTTTTTAAAATCAAATTTGACCAACTTGCGAAAAAGGTTCGCCATCCCTGTCTTAGATGTCAAAATCTTCTTCTATCCATCTAACCCTTAGCGTGAGTGCATTCATGGTCTAGTGCCAGTTCTATCTTGCATTTCTTACTCTATCCGGCAAAGAGAGGTTGATCTAACGCATGCACAAACTGCGGCCGGTTTTTTCACGTAAAACATTTATTTCATAAATGTAAACTAGCTTTTTCTTTAATGAAGGAAAATAAATCGGTTAATAGAAACAGGCTTACAGATATTATGTCAAATTAAAAAAAAAAAGTTAAAAATGAACAAAGACCAAGAATGCAATAACTTATGAATTGCATATAAATGAAACATACATATTTTACAATGAAACATTTTTAATAAGCATGTACTCATAATCCTTTTTTGCATGGCTTATTTATTTTCGAAATAACACGGTCAAAATAATATAATGGAACCTATTACTCATTTATCTAAATTCACTTAATCTTTTTTACACGGATTTTAGGCTGTTTTACATGGAACGTACATGTACTCTGTATAAAAAAGGATTGAGCGTACTTTAAATCATTTTTTTCTTTGCGGCCCGAACTCACGATTATTTGTTATATGCGGCCCGCTAGAAGGTAAAGGTTGTGCATCACTGCTAGCGGTTCTTCTAGAAAATCATTTTTTGGCATAAATTTTGTTAGAAACGCAAGTCATTTATTACTGTTTCAATTAACCAAGAATTTGAAATAACCAATTTTAGTAAGGTCAACAATTTTGGATACAGGAAATACGTAAGCTACTCTATTCCTCTTTTTACATATGAATAGTGTATATATTTTAATATTCATTTTATCGGTTCGTCGGATCGCACGTTTCCATCGTCGTGGTCGAGCTTATATCATACAAATGTAATAAAAATATGTTAGTGGAAATTTTGGGAGTTAGTATTTTTTTATAGCTTGGCTACAGTCAAATTATTGGAGCGACGATTTCCAGAATTATCTGCTCACTTTTTTTTTCGCGTAATATTCTCTGACTCGTCAGAATTTATATAAAAGCGATAAGTTAATCACTAGTCGTGTCCTAGCCTAATCCTTCCATCCCTACCTCTCTCTTTGGGTAAGAGTGGTTGAGCGATTTAGTAAGAAACAGTTCTCTTGAAATACCTCCATTTGTAGGCCATATGCTCCACATTGGGAGCGGACTTAGATAAATACCAGGGCTGTGGAGTCGGAGTCGGATTCGGAGTCGTGAAAAATGAGCGGCTCGATTTTTTTTTGAAAAATATATTTTATGTGTATTTAAACAAAATAGTCAAAAGTGTTAACATTTCATGCTTGGCTGACTAAAGATGATCTGATGGTATAAATATATATAAGTTTAAATGAAATTATTGAAAAATTTGATCGGAGTCGTTAATTATTTTAAAGTTGGAGTCGGAGTCGTCTTTTTTTTCATGCGACTCCACAGCCCTGATAAATACATATATGTATATGTAAAAAGATAAAATATTTTAAATAATAATTGAGAAAAGAAATATAATCAAAATTAGAAGAATATAAAAAAGTTTGTACAACAAAAAAATACAATTAGCTCGGTCTATAATAGTAGAAAACAGCATTGTTTTAAGATATTAATAGTTTTTTTAATATATTTAACTTATAACGCTAACTTATGCTGTCGTCGTATCTCTTGGACAAATGTTGATGGAACAACAAGTCAACCTTTGCCTCAAGTTGTTTAGTTATATTTATATGTAAAGGCAAGCTGAGAGTGATTGTTTCAAACAATATTTGTCATCACAACGTTTCAAGCCCCGTTAATTTGATTCATCAAACAAATAAATTATTTCACCCTGACATTATAATAACAAAAACAAAAAATACGAAATTGATAACGCGAAAAGATAATTTTACTCAAGTGAAAAATTTAAAACCTTTCATTTGCGGATTTCAAATTTGCAACGCAACACCCGTCAGTGGATATTTCCTCTCGCTCGTATATATGAAAACAAGCAAAAATTGCATCACCGTCTCACTCACGCCGTTTTGTTTGTATATTAAATTTGTCCTCAGGCATTGGCGTCGAGTGGAAAGGGGCGACATAAAAAAATACCCCGTGCCGGCAAAACAACCGACTTCTCGAATAACAAAGAAATATAATTGGTTGAAAGGTATATAATTAAAGATAAATAAATTACACAAGGGTTGCCAGTGGGCACAAAGGCTTCCAAATTGAAACAGATTAAAAATCACACCGCAGGGGAGAGTGGAATAAAATTAAAAATTAATTTAAAATTCGGCGTTCGCAAAAACAAACAGTTTACAGAGATCGAGTTTTACCGTAAATATCCAACGCATTCGTATCTTGATTGTAGACAGATGTCATTTATAATAAATACAAAACGTTTTATTTTTCTTCCAACACAGTCAAGCATTATTATTTACCCAGTCACCTGGAAAGACTCTAATGCTTTTCAATATAATTCAGAAGTCCTATTTTAATTTTATTTTTATTGACATATTTATTTATATAACAGCGGGAAAAATACAAACACCGGTAATGAGTTAAAAAATGTGTACTTATTAGAGTTCAAAATTTGTAAAAAGTTTTCAACATTTTCTTCTAATTCAAACAATTAATATTCAAACAAACGCACAGACAGTTCAGACGAACTGACAGCTTTAATTCATCACTTATATAATTATTAAATAAAAAATATGAATTCTTACAATCCATCTTTTTTTCCAACTAGTATTTCTAATTAAAAATATGAAATTAACAATAGTACTTTAGTTGTAAAATGGAAAACAATCTTAATAGTATTTTTTTTAAATACATATTTGCTTCCCAATAGGGAGCATATGGTCTCATTATGGAGTTATTTCAACTGTAGTTTGTTACTCAGTTGTTCGACCTCTCTTTTTCAGAGAGAGTAGGGATAAAAGGGTAGGACTAGTACAGAACTAGTGGTGTTCTAATCGCTCTTACTACGCCTGTTTTTGTGATAAGATGGCGAGAAGAAATTCAAGACATCACGAACCCTTTTTTGTTGATTATCCCACGACCACCCGTTATGTGTATGCAGGTACTGTTTGATGGCCGACTTCCATAAAAAAAAATGAATTTAGTTTACTAGAATAGTATTTGTATACCTATCTTTTAACCATGCACTTCTGTACTTAAAAAATAAAGATAAAAAGAAAAGGAAAAAGAAAAGGACAAATCTATAAATTAATTGAAAATCAATTTATAAAAACTATCCGTACTGTGATTCGAACCCGTAACCTCTGTAACCGAACTCACTGATGTTGACCACTTGACCAGATTCTTAAATTGAAAATAATTAAATTAAATCTAAATAAAAATAATTATATAGATTTATAGTATCGGTAAATACTTTCTTACTGGTGGCAACAAATGTGTTAAAAGTTATGTTCTACACAAGCTTTCAATTTACACTTTTGGATTGCGATTTAGTAAGAACGATAATTTATGAAGCTAGAACCTTTCGCTCTCATTATTTCGCCGTTTCCGCAGTCGGAATATTGCGAGCTTCACGTGAAAGCGATTTTAAATCTAATTTAAACTTACAAACATCGGTTTAATCGTAGAAATGACCAAACTTGAATATTTAATAAATGTTTAACGAATGAATTATTTTCTTCAGTCTTTTTCATCGTGAATTATGTATATATTTTTCTACGCATGATTATGTTTATTCAATTTAAATAGTAATGAATTAATTTTTTTTCATTTATTTCAAAATATTTAATATTTTAAGAAAACTGTTAGTGAGATGGTTTGACTTTGTCAGAAACACGGAGATAAGAGAACGACCTAAACAACCCTCTATCATGTCTAATGTGAAGAAGCGACGATGAACCTCGCTTGGACTTCTGATTTGAAAACCCTGAATTCTGCATCTCTCATTTACTAACCAGGTAAATCCCGCTGTCGTAGATGGCCACTGATTACCATCCATAGGATGTACTCTACGGGACGCTGTGATGACATGTGAGGAATCAAAGAGATTGGCGGTGGACAGAATATTTTTGGAGCAACCATGTGATGGCCATATGCTCCAGCTAGGGAGCGGTTATGGTTGAAAAAATATTTTTATTTAACTGTATACAATCATCATTATTTTAAGCTCACATTTTTCATTTTTATTTCACATTTTTTTTCCCTCTTTCAAAATACTATTCCAACAGATGGCCAGTACTTCTTTTAAACAAACACGCCTTATCTCCGTTAATAAATAACTCCTTTTTATTCGATACTCCTTTTTGCCAATCTTTTAAAAATGATTTCTTTGTATAAAAAATCACTACTGAAAAGTCCATTTTCCAGTCGCACTTTAATTCAAAAAATAATTGTATCGATTAAGTCTGACACTTCATCTACATACAATTAAAGGAACTGCATTTCCGTACTTACTGTGAATAATTTTAAGCAATGAAATTTTGTTTTTAATCACTTTTCGAAAATATTAATTAGATTTTTAACGGGAGACGTGTGAGAGCGAGGAAATGCTACCGAGAAAAAATATCTAGAAAGCATACCCTAAATGTCCAAATAAAACACTAAAAGTTTCAATAATATTGAGTATACATGTTAACAGGGTAATTATTTAGAAACCAGTGAGAAACTTTCCACTACTGCACTCTCGTTACTTTGGGGTCAGCTGCTTTAGTTGGCGCCGCGGCCCCCCGTTTGATTAATTCTTTGCCTCGCCGGCTAATGCAGAGCTTCTCAAACATCATACGGTCACGAAGTGCTTAACTTTAATTATGTAGGTTAAGTGTGCTTTGAGTTATAAAAGTTTTAGTTTCGGTGCAATGAATATTTTGAGTACCTGCTTATTTTAGAGCTGCAACGCGGAATATTAAAAAATAGTTCTAAAACAGTACGTTATGTACAGTAAATTATAATATTTTTATACCTCAAACGTGTTTGGTGTGAGTGAGTAATATGTTGAGTAGAAGAATACCCCTTAAACTGATTATACAAAAGCGATAAGTTCTTTCATGATATTTATGGCCAAAAATGTTATGTTGAAAATATTACACTAGTGTAAATTGGTGCTGATTATTCACATGCTTGAGAAAAAATAATTGAATACTTTATCACGTATTTGTTGGGCAATTAACTCACTAGCATCTTGTTGTCATATAAATTTAAAGAGAGTTTTAATTTATTTTGTATTTCATTTACTTTTGAAGAAATAAGTATGAATTTTAAACCTATTTCTTTATTCAATAAACCAAAGCGTTTGAAAATAAAAATACTTATAAATATATTTGTTTTCCAGACGTTTAATAATGATTGCGCCTACATCAGGGTTTCTCAACGTGAGGCCACAGATATTTTTTTAGGAGAGCCCCAGTACAGCTTATTGAAAAATGGAAATTGGAATATCTGAGAAGAGTTTTAAAAAAAGGAATCACGGCGTTTATTTAGAATATTTCTCAAATATATAGTATTATGGATTCGAAATTCTCGGAAGAGCTACAAAATAAAAGTCTCGCGTATTATTGTTTCGGTCCCAAAATACCCATACTTCAATAGTACAAAACAGGTATGTGGCCCGTAAAAAAATGAAGACACTCAAAAGGGGGCTCGGGCCCAAAAGGGTTGAGAAACACTGGTCTAAATAAATAAACTTTGAAAGTAAAAAAATATATCCTTTTTTTTATTGTAAATTCTCACATGCTCAATAACTTTATTTTTGATGATAATCATAATGAAATTCATGATGTTGTTAAATGAAAACAGATACATTTTTTCACAAGCAATATATTGTCACCGAAAATCAGTAAATCGCGTCTAGGTGCCGGCATTAATGTACACAAAACTATGTCTACATATTATAAAGCTTTCAAATAGTGCGAACAGCACAAAGGTAAATAAAATAAAGAGGCCAGACATATTGCACGCGAAGTACTGAAAAATGGTAGCCTTTCCCGGATATTGAATAAAATGTGAAGAGGATGAGCTGGGACAATTTTATGTGGTTCAGAATACTTAGTCAAAAGTTTACGACATAATAAAGAAACAATTCATCCCCCCCATTCAAAATCCTACTGTGTTTACGTTACATTAATTGGATAAAGTGAGGAACATTAAATGTTTTAAGGTGTTTATTTGCAAAAAATCTCTTTCCAAATAAAAGACTGGCCTTATTTACGACTTAGATTCTGATTAAAAAAAGGAGTTGGGCAACAAAGATCGTAAGAAAAAACAATTTACTCACAAAAGTTTCACAGCCGTTTCCATGTAATTTTCCGAAAGGTATTAAAAGCTTTCCCCCTGAGCCTGATAAGAAAAATCCTTAATTAAAAAAAAACTAACCTGTTTTAAATACCGCCTTGCCCTACTTAACTTTTACAATTAAGCTTCTAAGTTGATGCATGGCATTCTTAGCACGTTATGAGGCAGTTAGTAAACTGATATTATAACCCGTTCAGCGTTCATAAAGGGTTATTTATTAAACGCACCTGTTTACCTGAAAAGCATTTTGCATTGTAAGAATTGATATATTCATTATGACCACATATAAATAGTCCGCATAGTGTTTTTTCAGACATCGACATGATTTTTAATAAAGCTTAATTTTGTTTACAGTTGTGTACATTTATTTTGTAAAGCCAAAGACGATTTGAATAGTAGATAACATATTTAAAAGCGCTTCTATAAAGGCTCGTATTTTTACGGTCAGAACTTATATTGCATTAGTCAGAATTTATATTTAATGGTCATAATATATCGGTCAGAATGAATAGTCATAATTTTAATGAAATTTAAAAAAAACTTAACCTAACCTAACCTAATCAAAATTGCTGTAAAATATACAAAATTTTTAACAAGAATATATATTTTTTAAGATCCATTTCCGCTTCCAATGTTGAGCGTATGGGGGCCCAATAGAGGAGGTATCTCAACAGGAATTCAGAACAGGATTCAGAAATATTCATTACATTATTAAATATGTATTCTATAAAACAAAGTAACCTAAACAATGAAAGAGCCCATTTCAGAATAATGTTTTAGTACATTAGAAAAATGGAAAATAAATTCTCCTTAGCCGCCAATGTAAAATAACTACATGTTACTCAAATACTTAACTTTTCTTTTTTTTCGAAAAAAGTAGGGACGGAAAGAATAAGATTAGGACAAGATGATTAATAGTTAGCTAATCGCTTTCACTGCACACAGTTATTTTAAGATTATAAAGTTGGAATGTAATTTTAAGAAATCACAATCATCCATGCCTTCACACAAAAGTCGATAAATCAATTGGAAAAAGGCTGTTCGTACTGGGATTTGAATCCGTGATATTCGTCACGAATGCCAGACCGTTGTGTTAAAGATCCGACATTAATATTTGGATAATAAGTAAATACTCGAAAAAAAACTGTAAATAAAATGTTGACGATCTCTAACAAAAAATAACAACTAACATGTTATGAAAAAAATTAAGCAATATATGGAAAAAGAAATTCTAGTACAATAGATTAAAGAAAAATAACAATTTCAAATATTTAAATATTTCTTACCGTTTTTTTTCAAATATTCTTTGTTCTTGTGTTCACCAGTAATAAATTTAAAACATAGAAGCTATAGCTGTATAATAAATAGAACGGCTATGAAATTTAATGTTTCTACAACGTTGCCAGTATTGTTGGTGTAAAACCAATGTACTAACCACTCGTTCTCGAATAAATAATAAACAAAGTTAAACTTGGTACATGGAAAACAGGCAGCCGTTTATTTGTTCTGAACTAATTAAGAAAACACGGAAAGCGTAATGAAATATTTGACCCCCGGGATTAAAAAGTGGGCGGTTTTTCCTCTTCCA
Organism: Himalopsyche anomala; assembly: GCA_031772345.1. Lineage (NCBI taxonomy): Eukaryota > Metazoa > Arthropoda > Insecta > Trichoptera > Rhyacophilidae > Himalopsyche > Himalopsyche anomala. Next base: position 4,775,437 of record CM062824.1, on the reverse strand, counting down.
AAATACGCGACACACCATCGTTACTAATGCGCCTAGCGTGTAATATGGAGATTATAGACAGTAAAAATACTTTTTATTATTATTTATTTTTTAATTTCAAAAAAAATCTATTTATTTATTTGTTATAAAGTGTAAATTCTTGATATTCGTAAAAATGACGATCATCGAAGTAAGGTTAGAGGCATTTGTTTTTAATCCCATGACCAGATTAACCCTCCAAGGACGAGCGTGACCATATGGTAACAATAAACACCGTTGTCTATTGATCCCACTATTCATCCCTTTTCTACCTGAATATCGTTGCTTTCACTCATATTTGGTTAAGAAGGGTACAGACTTCAGTTGGTCATCAGCCGCGGGGACAGAAACGGCCACCACAAGCACATGCAATTTTTTGAATTTCCGTTTTTCGAATGGACTTTTTGAAACTGTTAATTATTTTTTTATCAAAACATCAAATTATTTACAGTTCTTTTGATAATATATTTGTATTGAAAATATGTTGATCTAAAGAGGTCAAATTGTAAATATTTTAAAAAAAAATCACGTTTAGCTATATTTCAAACCCCGAATGTTTGCGTGCCCATACGGTCACCTTGATCCTTATTACTGTCCGTACACAATATAACACGGTAATAAAAGGATGATCATGACCATATAGTCATGTGGGGTTTCTATACAAAGAATTTGCGTTTTTTTTAAATTTTTGTTAGGAATAAAAGTTATTCGTGACTTCAATATGGTTTAAAAAAAAAAATTTTTTCGATAAAAAGCTCTCGTCTTTGAAGGGTCAACAGATTTGTATCTAACGGTATGGATGATTGTGGTAGTTTATGCTTAGCGCAAACCTCAGGTAATCTACAAAATTGAACACAAAAAAAAACGATCGACTAAAAACTTATAAGTGTTATTTTAATTTACATATGTTTATATCTGTCTTCTTCTCTGGGGCGTCTTTTTTCGTGTGTATATGACTAAAATTACTCAGCAATTTTTTGCAGATTTAGAATCCAAAAAAGCACTTTTCATCCACACCTCTCATTTTCTCGAATTATTTTATGCAAAAACAAAATTCTTCAGTTTATCAGTACACCCTCTACCAAACTCTAAAGTTGATCTAGTCTCATTAATTGCTGATGTTATTGGCTATTTTCATTTTGCTTTTTTTTTTTATTGTTCACGATCCACAATGAAGCCAGTTCACATGCACTCCATTTGCATTTATATGCATTTTATATTATAAATACTTTACCGTCTACATACTCATACGCTACTTATACATGCATACAATACGTAAAGAAACAAACTGAAGAGATTCATGTGTGTAGTTGTATTATTTTTTACAAGAAAAATCCAATATTTGAGCGTTCTTTGAGCAGAACTGCTCTCAGCCTAAAACAATACGTTATGTATTATCTAGTCCTTATTATACTGGTAAACGATCATCGGGTTATAATTTTTGCATATCTCTGTGTAAAACTTTTGAGACATTTCACGAACGAACTCGCGAATGACATGTATTAGCGCACGTGATAACATATTCTATACAGTCAAGACCTGTTTCTGTTCGGACAAAAATATATTTAGATAACGATTCAACGATAAGAACGTTGCGCGCCATTGCTACATATGATTCATTTTTTCTCACAAGAAGAAAAACATTTTACTTTAATATTTTCATTTTTCATATCCTTATGTGTACTTACTGCTGTTTTTAGATGAACATTTACCAATATTTATTCGTCTATTGGTATAACTTAGTTTGCGTCACTTCTTATGACCCAAAAACACAATCTATTTTATGTATTAACTAACACCAGGGCTGTGGAGTCACGCGAAAAAAAGATGACTCTGACTCCGACTCCGACTCCAGCTTTAAAATAATTAACCACTCCGACTCCGAGGAAATTTTTCAATAATTTTATTTTAACTTATATATATGTATACCATCAGATCAGTTTTAGTCAGCCAAGCTTGAATACACATCATTAAATATATTTTTCAAAAAAAAATCGAGCCGCTCATTTTTCACGACTCCGACTCCAGCCAAAATACCGCGACTTCGACTCCGACTCCACAGCCCTGATTAACACACATTACATTCGCTGACTTATTCTTTTGAAATACTTATTTCTATTATGATGAACCTGTAATTATAGCTAACTTGCCAGAAGAATCGTATTTTAATGTAATGCTTGTACTATTTTTTGAATTCCTAATTGGTTCCTTCACAACTTATGCAAAATTTTCATCAGGCGAAACCTTCCTTCATATTATATATAGTGTGCAACCTTTACTCGTTAGTAAGACGTCGTCAGCATCTCACATGAGAATCATTCCACCTTAATGAGAAGCTTGGCGTAGACTCGCTTCAAATAGAGTAGGTGGATGCACTTCATTGACACAGTGGGTAATTGAAAGCAGTTTCATGCTTGAAACTTTAACATAAATAATTATAAGCGAGTAAGCACCTCACAAAATTACATACACAGTAGGGCTTGGCGCTATGTAAGTGTTTCCTCGTTAGCCGAGGATTTTTCACCAAAATTAATGAAGAAAAATTAAAACGCTTGAATTTATAACTATAATTAATTTAATTTATCTTCTCCTTAGTACAGTGACGTAGATGTTTTGCAAAAGGTATTAATGCCACCCCTCACCCTTTCTTATGTGCAGTGGCGGATTAAGCACTTTGGGTGTCCCAGGCGCAATAAATTTTGGAGGTCCTGATTTTTTAATAATATAAAAGTGCTGCAAACGTCTTCGTAGAGTAATAATGAATATTAAAAACTGAAATTAAAATCTAGGGTTTTATATAATATATGCTATCTTCGAGGACCCCAAGATTTGGAGGCCTCAAGCGCGCGCCTCTTGCGCTTATGGGATAATCCGCCACTGCTTATGTGTTGTGTAACAGTGAAGCGTGATATGATTGCAATTACTTCACTTTTACAGTGTGTTTGTGTTTGACCTTCACACCACTGATTGCAGTATCTCATTACTATTGTAAGTTTGTTCACGTTCAACTCACTTCATGCAGAAATATTCTTACTGGGGTAATAATTGGAAATAATTTTGCGCGTATTTTTAAAAAGGTTGTACAACCGTATTAAATTAACCAAAAATTTGAAGAAAATGTTGGCTTAGTTACAGAATAATAACTATAAAAAAAAACACAGCAAAATAAATCACTACAGATGGCTTCACAACCTTCATGAATGATTTACTCTGTAACGTACTAAGTTTAAGCATGTTTCAACTGTGCTATCCATGAATGTCAGATGATAGAATCATAAATTAGTGGCACACTCTACCGTGCTAATTATGTTTTATATATTTTTTTATAAAACGGTAGATGTCTCCATTCGTCAGAAAATAAACTTTTACGTGTCCCTGATTGACACAGTAACGCTTTGTCATTTCAGTTTAGTTTCAGTCTTTCAATAGGGAAGCTCGAAATTTGTGAAAAATACTTTCAATAAATTGTGGCATGTGCTGTGTGGCACGTAGCGCCGTCCTGTTGGAACCACATATTATTGGTATTCATATTATCCAGTTTGGGTCACTAGAAGTTGGTTACCATCGATCTGTAGCGCTCGCCGTTGACGGTTATGGTAATGGAAGAAGAACGGACCGATGATTCCGCCGGACCCAAATCCGCACCAAACAGTGATGTTCTAGGGATGCATTTGGTGCTGGTGTATCTTGTATGGATTGGTATGGCACCAAATCCGATTATTTTGCTTGTTCACATATCCATTCATCCAAAAATGGGCTTCACCACTAAAGATGTTTATTTGATGATTTGCACACTTTTTCAACGCTATAACCTTCCATAGTGATTTTCCGTACTCTACTAAGCAATTGACAACAAATTTGACAGATTTTTCTTTAACAACATGGCTGCTATAACTTTCTTATTGAAAGACCCTTTACAATGCAATCATTTCCTATTTGACTGTTTTGTTTGGGAATCCTTTTTTGAAGAATAAACAATAAGCCGGTGCTGATTTACGAGAGGTACATTTTAAAAACAAGATGACGGTAAACAATCGAACTTTTAATCCGGATAATCTGAGGTGTATCGAATTATTCTGGACGCCAAATGAGGTGTAAAGCGGTTAAACCACAATATAATCAGGAATTTTGGAAAACGGACAAACCCCACGAGGAATGAGGTTGGCAGGGTGTTCAACTAGGGCTGACACCGACAGGTCAATTTCGATCATTAATTAATATTATAAAATTATTGTTCGTAACTCGGTGCTCAAACCAATAAAACTTATTCACCGAAGTTTAAATTACATCAACACTTGCACTCAATTAAAAATTCATTACTCACATTTTCCGTTCATTTTTTGAATGAATGCCGTCATGAAAATACTTTCCAAAACTTTATAGTTTTGAATATGAAATCTTTTATATTCATATACAGAATCAAAGGTTTTTGGAATTGCGACTAATTTTATAGACTGTAAAAAATGATTTGAGTTTTTTAGTTAAAAGAATGCTAGACCAACAATAAATATTTTTTGTAAAAATTTTAAGAAGAATAAATTTCTTTCGTCGGCTTGAGCACATACGTACATAACATAAAACGTGTGTCATGAAAATTATTATGAGAATTGTACTAGACAAAACTGTAATATCCCGATTTGTCAAGCAAAATTATTTTTTATCGTTAAATTTCTTGACATTAATACAGCTTCACTTATTGTTATAGTTTACTTGAAGCTAAACGTGAATGACCATCGAAAATTTGATTCAAATATGTTATATTCAATTGATGTGCCATTAATTAATATTTGTTCCATTAGCATTAATAAATCTGTGATTCATTGATGAAATTCATTCTACACTGAAATTAAGCTATTATTGATTTTTTAAATACATATTTACGTACTGAAACAATGTGGATTCTGCAAAGCGAGTTTTCAGTTTTTTGACTAATTTTATTTCTACGGTAGGTGCAAGACTCATTCTTTTTTCCGTTAACCGTATGTATTTTATTTAAAAATATATTAAGTTAAAATTTTAATTATTTTGGTTCTCTACTCTTCTATTAATTTTGTAGATAAAGACATTGGTTTCGCCCTTTGACATCTTCAGGTTTTTTCAAGTGCACGAATGTACTTGAACTGACTTATCGACATAACTTATGAAAGAGTACAGAACCAAAATAATTCAAATTTGATATTGAAGTTCCATTAAGCACCTTCAGTTGAAGTTTTAAATCAGGCGTGGGGAACCTGCGGCCTTTTGGCTACTCTGGAAAGGCATTCTGACCATTTCTCGAATTCTGATAATTTTTGTAATTCCGTAAATTCTTGGAGATCATAATCCTTGAAAGACAAAAAAGGTCCCACGCAATTTTGGGAAATCCGCAAATTTCTGGGTCTTAGAAATTGGTATGAAATTGTTTCCGGCCAAAAATTCCCTAGTCAATGTTTACTGCGGCCTTCTTGTCGAATCAGAAAAATGAATGCGGCCTTGGGAGAGGAAAATGTTACCCACCCCTATTCTAAATTATATATTAAATTAATAAAAAAAACTGTCAGTTTACTTTTTTGTATGGTAAACCAATTAATATAAGCCCCTTACGATTACTTACTGTGAGGGTATTGCGTAAACAAAGGTGTATAAATATGAAGTGTTAAGTTTTATTTGTCTAGTTCTTAAATAACTATCAAGCATTATAAATGTATACAGAGCAATGATTTCCTTGTTAATATTGAAGTCATTCACTTGATAACAAGATTATTATTGTACGATATATCATATATGTTTTTTTTATAAGAAAACTAGTAAAGTGTTTTCTTATGCTTGATAATAGTAATCCGGATGATAAAACATATTTACGCGGATAAAATATCCTATCGGTGAAGACTCTCTACTATTCCAATTGATTAGTGCGAGCCCTAGACGCCTCGCGGGACTGCCGGCTGTAATTAATATCCTTCAAAGCATAATTATTAATACAGAAATGGCGTAGAATAAATCACAACCCGGGCGGCGGCGGTTGGCCTCCGCGGAAATGAGATATTAAAATTGCTTCATTATTGAAGATGCTTTCGCTTTGTTTTAGCTGGTTAATAAGATGTTAGCTTTCAGACACTCTTGTCGAGCTTTCAAAAGACGCTTATAGGTCAATGAGCGCAACAAAGCTTTCAAAAATTAATAAATCAATTCATAAAGTTTTCAAAGTGTCAAGATTATTTGGATATTGTTTTAAGCTTTGAATTTAGACAGACCTAATATTGCTTTTGTCTAAACATTCTACTCAAACAATTCACATTACTAAGCCTGTAACTGGGGAGGAGGGGTCAATATAATTGTTACCATCGGTTGAGGTAATCACGGTATTCATTTTAAATTCAAATGTGGATAGTTTCACAAATTGATTTTTCAATCGATTTATTGATTTGTGTCAGATGCGTGGTTGTCTGTAATGTATAAAAAAACACCTAAATCATAGCGATGATAATAAGCTAACAACTAGTCATCCATTCAGCCCATTTATATATCGACTGTGGAAAGGAAAAAAAAAACGTTTTATCAAAAGGATGTAAGCTGATAATGCCGAATAAGTATCTTAGTTTGAAAAAATAAGGGCCTGCAAAAATTGCAATCACGAAAAAAGATTGTGAAAAACTAATCAAATTAATATTGGGTAAAGTCAATTAAAAACTAGCTTATCAGTGCTCGTGCTCTTCAAGTTTATGTATATATCATAATTTGCCGTTAGCTCAAAATCATAAAATCACGTTTTTGTGTCTCCTGTAAAATTTGTGTGGGTTACGTCCTTTTTCCTTTCCACAGTCGATATATATATGTTTACTGTCATCGAAAATAAGAGAACCTTAACAACTGATACTCAGGTCCCGGCGCAGTGGTCAACATCGTACGAACGGCATTTTCTGTACAAAGGCATGGGTAATTTAAGATTTCGACTGAAGGTGCTTGGTGGAATTTCAATATTAAATTTGAATCATTCAAATTATGTACAGTCCCACAGATGTGGGACTGTACATAACAGACAGTACGGACAGTCTGTGGGACTGTACATAATTTGAATGATTCAAATTTAAAGGCATGGGTGTTTGTGATGTCCGAAAAATCCCTCTCACCCTTTCCGATCCTATAATAAAAGAGCATGATTACCTAATGACTAGTCGTTTTATCACAATATGTATGTATATTTCTACTCTCTTTAAAAAGATATTTTGAACAACTGAGTAATAATCAGTTATCGTATAAAACACTTATATTGCTATACCTCCAGTAAGAAGCTGTTTATTCTACATTTGGAGTGGACACAGATAAAAAAGCAGTAGTTCATATAAGTTCTACTATGAATCCATATGCTCCTCATTGGAAGCGAACACGATCACAAAAATGTAAAGTTTCTCATAAAGAGAATTCATTATTTTTCTTTTTTTGCCTTTTCCGCTCCTGATGGTGTTGGTGTTAGCCATTCTTTTCTACCTTACCACTGCTTTGAACAGAGATGGCTTGTTTAAACGTTCGTTTATAAATATATATATATATGCATATCGACTGTGGAAAGGAAAAATGACGTAACCCTCAATTTTCCAAAAAAGATTTTTTAAGATTATCACAATGTATACAACTTTACACAAATTCTATCAAAATGATGGAAGCTAAAAATGCCAAATTAGTATCTAAATTTAGCTTTAAAGTTTGAAAAAGATGACCTTGTAAAAAAATTAAAACCAAGAAAAAACACTAAAATAAAAGTTTTTCCGAGATAATTTCTTTAATTAATATTAGATTATGTCCATTAAACACCAGTTTAGAAGTATACATGCATTTCAAGAGTGTGTATTTTTCATAATTTGCATTCGTCAGAAAATCATCAAAATACGTTTCTAGCGCCTCCTGTAAAATTTGATATGTGTGGGTTACGTCATTTTTCCTTTCCACAGTCGATACGTATTACATAGATGCCTTGTGAAAATAGTTTGGTATATAAATCGATAAAATTTCTTAAAATACTATACCAAAGTTTATTTTTAATTTAACAGGAATATCTAAATTGTGTTTATATTTTTCTACCAATTATGGTATGATAATATCAAAGTAGTGCAACGTGTTGTAGATATCGATCCAATGATTGATATGCCATTTTCGCTATGAGAGGATGGCAAATGGTGTTTACAAGCACTTTACTTACCAATTTCCTTAGAGAGCCTGACAAGTGTGTGCCTAGCCTATTCAAAGTTATATTTATTCTGTGGTCCGTATCAAATGGAACTCTCGAGAGTAATTCAATAAATTCATCTCGGATAATGGTAATATTAAATTCACTACCAAATATTACAATACTAGAGATAATGCCAAAATGTCAAGCAAACACTTAACACACAAGCAAACACAAGGTTTAATAATACGACTTAATAATCCAATGAATATTCGTTCACTATGTATGAATTGGTTCACATAAAACAAAATTACAATTTTTTTTTTCTTTAAGGTGCGCGGTGAAGAGATGAAATACCTAACAATGTTTTCTCCCAATGTGGAGCATAAGGTCTTCTAACGGAGATATCTCAACTGAACTTTTTCTACGAAAACAGCTTGTAACTTAGTCGCTCAAACTCTCTTTTCTAGTGAAGCCTAGTGGTTAAATAATCGCTCTGGGTACGTCCAGTATTGAAGGATAGGAGGGGTGGGAGGGAATTGTAGACATCACAAAAACCTATGCCTTCCAACAGAAATCGATAAATTTGTCGAAAAAAATGCTGTTCGTACTCGAACCCGTGAGATCCGGCACGGAAGCCAAAAACGCTAACCGCTACGCTATAGAACTTGCATATATCTAGCGTATATTTTTTTATCCAAATATATTATTTATTTATTTATTTATGAAATCCAAATTTATTTTTCTAAACGTTTTATGATAATAAACTCGATTAAGAATTCATATATAATATTATACCTCACCACATTGAAAGCTGATTTGAAACGATAAAAATCTTGGAATAAATATGCATAAAATTACTAAATATTACCAGTAATTAAAAGAAACCAACGTTCTGGATGAATAATGTTTATTGGTGTTCAATGTTCTATTCATGTTTAAATTCAAAAATCTCTTGAACTTGTAAACATTTTCATTATAATTATTAGCACGTTATCATAAAGTTGCAACATTTTTAACGCTCGACGGTCGATGATTAGACGTGCACTAAGTCACATTCCATTTACACATATTTTTAAAATCAAATAAAGTTTAAGAGTTAAAAAAAAAAAGTTCAAATTAAGTTTTAAAGTTTTCGTGTGTGCATATAAACTTTGGTTTTTATACAAATATACTATGTCGTTTATTTGCTCATTAAATAAAAAAAAATACATATGTAACATAAAATCTACATACTTATACGAGCTTTTGGTACAACAAATACACCTGTGCCACATTACTTCATTATATTGAATTTCTACTGTACTACATAAATAATGATTTCTATCAAGCCACCAAATCAACATCACAATAAGGATTGTACTCACATAACAATATTTTTTATTTATTTTTTACTGTGTGACTTATTTTCGAGTGAATATTGTAACTGTCTGTGAAATTTCTAACTTTGTCAATCAGATATTATAATATTGCTGACAGTAAATACCTTCAAATACAAAATAAAAACTATATGCTGTATGGACATTGAAAAGCTTATTTTATAATATTATAAAATCATGTCAAAAAAACTGTATAATCAACCTTAAATGATTGACAGCTAGGTACGAAATAACTGTAAAATTTATCGCTTTCGTGATTATATAGTGTGTAAAAACGATTGTATAAATAATTTAAAATAAGTGATATTTCATGTCATGGTCAGGTTAAAACTGAACATTTCGTTTCCTCAAATATAATATGAGATACTTAAAATGTTATCATGGTCGTTTGAGGGCTTGAAATGAACAATTTTACCAGCTGGTAAACTGCGCAAAGAAAGGGAAGAGATACGTAAGTTGATCCAATCTTCCATTGCAGCGATCTGCCACACCGACTTGGTGATTAATAAGGCAAATTACCATAAAAAAAATTGAGTAGACCTCTTCTCATAGAAGTTTTTTTAATTATTAATGGATTGATTTTATTCTACAATTAATTGCACGCTACTAAGTTTTGCGCAGTAGCTCTTTAGACACTACCAGTCATGGAAAAAAAATGTGAATACTTTTAACGTTTGTTATCCCACTGTATACTGCCGTAAAAAATAACGGATGGGAAAGCAATGGCTGGTGGAGGAGGACAAGTAGCGGGTTGACTGAACTGAAAAACGCATAACATTCGTTACGCCATGGAAAACGACTGTTAAATACAAATGTACAGCCGTGGCGGGCGGTGGAGAGAATTGTATTGCTAGTATACTCAATAGTATTTATTTTTACTTGAGGACGCATTGCTCCTCAGATTTGATGCGAAAACAAGCACTCTCCAGTCGGATTTGAGCCCTGATAACTCAAAGAATGATGTACAATTAATGTATGTAAAGTTTCTCTACCAGAATTACTTGTTTCTCAGTTGCTCAAGCTCTTTTTTATCAAAGAAAGAATTGTTTAGAAAATGACATTTCAATAAAAATAAACCCTTGTTATTTTTGTGTAAATAAATCATGATATTATTAAAAATTAAGCACACCAACGAAAAAATAAACGTATTCACTACAACATTTTCACTTCAATCAAATCATCAATGTGAATACGTCTACTAAAGGGGTTAATTAATAGTATGTAAAAAAACATCAGCTTAATCTCATACTTAAATCAAAGTATTGATATGTAAGTTATATAATTAGTTTTTTGCTGCAAACCGTAGATTAAAAAATAGGGACCATATTGAATTCGTCCTCGCAGGATGTCACGTGCCTCATTTCCGGTATACGCTTTTTACTCTTCGACTCTATAAAAACGGGGGTAAATAAAAAGTCTTTATTTACAAGTCTTTCATACTAACCCTTTGGCAATTTTTAATTCTAAACATCTAAAGCTCTGGCTTGAAACACGTGCACGAAATAAAATGCCTAGAGTTTAAGCCCCCGAGCAATTTTATAGGTAAGTACTAATATATTTTGCATTCGATGGAAACGTATTCATAATGTTTTATATATCCATCGAAATAATATAATTCGTTCAATATTTCATTACAATATACAGCATAAATCGTTCAAACACTTTTTCTTGTTTTTGTACGTAATTTTCAATAATAAGTAATGATTTATAAAAATATTTTCTCTCGACGTTTTTCAAGAAGCTTATTTTATAATAGATTGGTGTTCAATAGTTCGAAACTATTTCTACCATTACTTAATTTATTTTAACCTTTACGTTTACTGTATTAATTATGTATCAATATTTCGAAATTTTAACAACTTGGTAAATCGTTGCTTTAATGCTTGTAACGATTTCTTAATTCCACTTTTACAAAAGTTTCAAAAAATACAATAATATGACAAATATAATTGAATTGAAACCTATTATATTTGTGTTGGCGAACGAACGAATCCTTACTTCCTAAGCTTTGTGACGAACGGGCAATACTTATTCCCCTTTATTTTATAGAAACTTAAGAATCATCACAAATCGCTTGCTTTCCCTTGCTAAAACTGCTTTGTCAAAATTTGATAGAGTAAGAAAAGAAATGATTTACGAAGAATATAGTCAGAATTGAGCCATGGGTCTCAATTAAAAATTAACTGGTATTTATTTATAAAATATTATTATAAAAATATTTTAAATCTACACCTGGGAAATAGATAATAAAATACGACAGTTTTTTAAGTATTTATAATCTTCTTTATATTTTTATTGTATCTGTTCTCAGTTATAGAAACACAATAAATATCGCCATGTAATAATAATAATACTTAGACATAATATCGTCAAATATACATTTACTATAATAAAAAAAACCGCCCGTCTTTTTGGATAAATAATATTTATTTTTGCTACAAAAAATAGCGTGTTTTCCGTTGCATGTCAGATTGTGAAAACGCTGCTTTACGTGTTTATAATAATTATTATTTTTGCAATGAACCGTCACTGGTTTCCGTGATTTAATCTTTATTTATTGTCTGCTAAGCGTATTTCGTTACAGAAATTCACAAATGATATTAATCATTTGCACAGGTTTGATTGTGCGGGGATAATACTATCGTAATTATTGTGATAATGAGACTCGCATATCACAACATGCCTTTATATTTGCTTCGTAGTAACATTATAAAATGAATCATTTCGTGCGTACAAATTAAAATAATGTGAATTGATTTTTCAACATGAAAATGTAAAAAGGAAATTAAAAATTGTACAAATTATAAAAACTTACCAGCTAGATAAATCTACCGAAAAAAATCTTTACTGAAGTCGCTTACATTCACTTGGACTATATAAATCATATTATGATTTGTCTGATTTGAGGAACCTCTTTGAATTGAGAAGAATCTTTTTGAACTTTAAAACTTTAGTTTTTTAAATACTTTTTATAAGTGTATAGTTTTTTAAAGACTAAAGATAATTTTATTTTTAATGATTATTATAAACAAAATAATTTAAGTTTCAATTTAAAAAAAATATATATATTCTACTCTATCTTTGAATAAAATAAAAATTACAACATGTTTTAGCTGATAACCATGCAGATAAATTATTATTAGCAAAATAAAATTCTAAATATCAGATACCATAATCAATCAGATTTTAAGCATTCCGATCCATGAATATATCGCTAATTAAGAATTGATATTTATTTGGTAAGTTTATATAAAATTTGGGAATACATAAATTTTCTCGTACTGTGTAAAATTGCGCGTAGAATACGCACATTTTTCCTCGATTTAGTGTGTATTTATGTAACTAGATGCCTCACATTCTTTCGTGATTGTTATTGCAGTTATGTGTGTATTGTGTCGTATTTATATATACCAATGGCTAAAACTTATTATAATTATAATAAACTTAATATGGAACAGTGTATAATTTGTTTTATAAATCATGAAAAATCACCTTTCAAAATTATGTCGTTTTACTGTTTGTTCGGCTCGGTGAACATTTTTTAAATGAGCAACAAACTTAATTATTATGAATGTTCGTGTTGCGAAATGGAAATATCAGTGAGTGTGCGTTAACCATAACCAAAGGGTAGATAACCATCATAAATTGTTAATATTTTTTCGTACCCCAGACCCATCATAATAACGCACTATTTTTTTTATAATTCTGCGTAATTAAAATTAAATTCCATTCAAATGACCAGTCTCAGCTTTAAATAAAAGAGGTATAATAGGTTTTTAAAACAAGTTATACATACGGGTTAAATTTATTTTTTTAACAATAATTACGTTTCTTCATTATTTTGTGTATCGATCTTTATTAACGATCAAAAAACGAAACCTAGTTTGACTTAAAATATGGAATCTATATATTAATAGTCGATAATGTCCGTCCGTCCGTCCGTCCGTCTGTCTGTCCGTCTGTCTGTAAATTGTCCCCGATTTCCCCTTCCCCTCCTCCGCCCCAGCCAGGCTGTCAACATTTTTTTATTCATAATAAAGAGATACTTTTTTCGTTTGTATATTATGCTCGCGATTTCGCCTATTCGATGACGTCAAGAAAGACGGTCCCCCTCCCCCCCATCCTGCCCCGCTGTCGTCATTAATTCATTTCTTCATTTTTCTCTGACGTCATGAGTGAATTTTTGAAATCATGACATTTTTATTTTATTATGTGTAAAAACAATTAATTTTCAAAAAATATTCTCTCAAGCTGTGGGATTCGATACCATGCCCCAATTTTCATGCGCGACGTTCGGACGGCTTACACACTGATCTACGAATCCACTTGAGAAAAGCGATATAAAAACTTTATATAATTTAAATAATACAAAGCAAAAAAAAAGAACGCGTTTTAAGTGAACTAATAATGACATCTGTGGGTGAAATCTTGCACTAAACGATTTTGAATTCCAAGATTTCCACCTGCAGGGTTGTGAACGGCTATATAGGGCTGCTCAATTATATATAATAATTTAATTAACTATTTATTTATATATATACGAAAAAAGGTTGTTAGCAAACTTAAACATTATTCCAAAAATTAAATAATTTACAAGGACTATTTTTGCTAATAGGAAAAATAATTGTTAGCAAACTTAAACATTATTCCAAAAATTAAGTAATTTACAAGGACTATTTTTGCTACTATGAAAAATAATTGTTAGCAAACTTAAAAATTATACCAAAAATAAAATAATTTACGAAATTTCTGCTTCTAAGAAAAATGGTTGTTAGCAAACTTAAACATTGTTCCAAAAATTAAGTAATTTACAAGGACTATTTTTGCTACTATGAAAAATGGTTGTTAGCAAATTTAAACATTATTCCAAAAATTAAATAATTTACGAGGTCTATTTCTGCTAATAGAAAAAATAATTGTTAGCAAACTTAAACATTATTCCAAAAATTAAGTAATTTACAAGGACTATTTTTGCTACTATGAAAAATAATTGTTAGCAAACTTAAAAATTATACCAAAAATAAAATAATTAACGAAATTTCTGCTTCTAAGAAAAATGGTTGTTAGCAAACATAAACATTATTCCAAAAATTAAATAATTTACAAGGACTATTTTTGCTACTATGAAAAATAATTGTTAGCAAACTTAAAAATTATACCAAAAACAAAATAATTAACGAAATTTCTGCTTCTAAGAAAAATGGTTGTTAGCAAACTTAAACATTATTCCAAATATTAAATAATTTACGAGGTCTATTTCTGCTAATAGGAAAAATAATTGTTAGCAAACTTAAACATTATTCCAAAAATTAAGTAATTTACAAGGACTATTTTTGCTACTATGAAAAATAATTGTTAGCAAACTTAAAAATTATACCAAAAATAAAATAATTAACGAAATTTCTGCTTCTAAGAAAAATGGTTGTTAGCAAACATAAACATTATTCCAAAAATTAAATAATTTACAAGGACTATTTTTGCTACTATGAAAAATAATTGTTGGCAAACTTAAAAATTATACCAAAAACAAAATAATTAACGAAATTTCTGCTTCTAAGAAAAATGGTTGTTAGCAAACTTAAACATTATTCCAAATATTAAATAATTTACGAGGTCTATTTCTGCTAATAGGAAAAATAATTGTTAGCAAACTTAAACATTATTCCAAAAATTAAGTAATTTACAAGGACTATTTTTGCTACTATGAAAAATGGTTGTTAGCAAATTTAAACATTATTCCAAAAATTAAATAATTTACGAGGTCTATTTCTGCTAATAGAAAAAATAATTGTTAGCAAACTTAAACATTATTCCAAAAATTAAGTAATTTACAAGGACTATTTTTGCTAATATGAAAAATAATTGTTAGCAAACTTAAAAATTATACCAAAAATAAAATAATTAACGAAATTTCTGCTTCTAAGAAAAATGGTTGTTAGCAAACATAAACATTATTCCAAAAATTAAATAATTTACAAGGACTATTTTTGCTACTATGAAAAATAATTGTTAGCAAACTTAAAAATTATACCAAAAACAAAATAATTAACGAAATTTCTGCTTCTAAGAAAAATGGTTGTTAGCAAACTTAAACATTATTCCAAATATTAAATAATTTACGAGGTCTATTTCTGCTAATAGGAAAAATAATTGTTAGCAAACTTAAACATTATTCCAAAAATTAAGTAATTTACAAGGACTATTTTTGCTACTATGAAAAATAATTGTTAGCAAACTTAAAAATTATACCAAAAATAAAATAATTAACGAAATTTCTGCTTCTAAGAAAAATGGTTGTTAGCAAACATAAACATTATTCCAAAAATTAAATAATTTACAAGGACTATTTTTGCTACTATGAAAAATAATTGTTGGCAAACTTAAAAATTATACCAAAAACAAAATAATTAACGAAATTTCTGCTTCTAAGAAAAATGGTTGTTAGCAAACTTAAACATTATTCCAAATATTAAATAATTTACGAGGTCTATTTCTGCTAATAGGAAAAATAATTGTTAGCAAACTTAAACATTATTCCAAAAATTAAGTAATTTACAAGGACTATTTTTGCTACTATGAAAAATAATTGTTAGCAAACTTAAAAATTATACCAAAAATAAAATAATTAACGAAATTTCTGCTTCTAAGAAAAATGGTTGTTAGCAAACATAAACATTATTCCAAAAATTAAATAATTTACAAAATTTCTGCTATTACGAAAAATAGTTGTTAGCAAACTAGAACATTATTCCAAAAATAAATAATTTACAATTTAAATACTGCAGGGCAGGGCTGTCGATATACGCCCCGAGATATTTCTTTTACTATCAGAATTTCTGGATTATTCAATAAATAGGTTAGTAATTTATTTTTCACGCCAGTAACTTTTCTGACTACTTAAAAATGCAACAAAAATCTCTCCGTTGAGGTCAACGGGCTTACAGCTAGTAGTAACTAATTATTTGATAACAGTTATTGTCCACTCCCAATTTACAGCATATGGACTCCTTACGAAGCTTACACTAAGAGAAATTGTCTATAAGAACTAGTTATTACTTATTTTCTCTTTTTTGAACAGAACAGGAAATAGAAAGATAGGGCTATTACAGGACTAGTGGTAATCTAATCGTTCTTGGTACGTCCTGATTGTCTTAGAATGGAAGAGAATTTTAAACATGACAATCATTCATAATTTTAAAAATATATCCATAAATCACTTGAAAAAATGAATTTATAAAAAAATTCGCTGGGAATAGAACCCGTGAGCACTGTAACTGTAGTCAACGACTCTGATCACTCGACCAAGGAACAGAATTTGTAAATAGAGTGTAATTAAAAAAAAAAACAATATGAAGAATCTAAAAAACTAGCTATTGCTACAAAAATTGATTGAAAAATAAATTATAGGAAGTTAATAAATATAATTGTGGTAAATGAAAAGTTTTTTTTTTAAACCTCTATCAAAAATCAAAGACCAAAAAGTGTTTAACTGCCATAATTCAGAACAAACTATAACGTTTCAGTTTAAAAACTCTAATGTAATTTAAGAAAAAAAAAAGGATTCTGTCTAAAGATTCTGTAAAATCGTTGGCGTGTGTATACTAATTATCCTGGATAATAAATATATTATAATTTTACCAAGAATACCAAAATTTACAAAAACTGTAGAACATCTTAGACTTTATCGATAATATGAATATTTGTGGAAAAATCATTTACTCAACAGATGTCACTGCCACAGAAACTTTATCGTTTCCTTTGCCATGAAAAAAATATATGCAACCAATTTTGTTGAAAGTTCTGTAATTTTTCATTCCTTTTGATTCAAACATTTTGATTCAATTTATTTACCTGTTCACCTGGGTTCCGAAGTCTGGAAGTGTTGTATTCGTGGATACGCGTCCCCGGGGTGTGATCGACGCTTCTCCTAATTGAATCATCCCCAAAGCTTTGATTCTGCGAAATTCTGCTTAAGACAGAGTTAGATACGCTTCGCTCATAATCAAACTGATCAAATGACTCCTAGAGAGGCTTGCGAGAGGGTACATTCCCCTACGTGTGTTAGACGCTCACATTCTACGAAGGAAGAGAGATATTGTAACTAAGTTAACGATATTCATTAATGGTTATTAAATAAGCGGTGGGTACATGGATTTGATGTTTATAGAAGAATTAAAAAAACAGACAGATAAACTTTAATAATAAAATAAACTCTTAACTTGTTGAGTGGTGTTTTGCCATTCATTTCAATCAATGCTTATTCACTAATAGTAAAAATTATTTTCAAAATTTAATCTCTATAAATTCTATTTTATTTTATGGTAGTCGAAATTGATAAATAATTTTCTCTTTTTTAACATGTTCGCCATCAGTGGATTTCTGTTTTTTATTATTTAATGTAATTATTTTTAATTAAAATATATTCCGTTCATGCAATTGTATAATACAAAAATAGAAATGGTAGATTTCCGTCTACACTTTTATCTTAAAAAAAACAGTTTACGTATACTTTACCTAGTAAAAGTTGTTGAAGAAAGTATAAGAAAAGACTTTTCTGAGATATTATGGGACTATTCTTCTGAAAAAACACTTAGCTCTTTTGTACAATCATTTTTTTTTATTTATCCATGTCTGCTCTCAATATAGAGCATGTGGCTTCCTGTTGCTGGTAGTTTTTCTACGAGAATTGTTTATTATTCAGTCGCTCAAACTCTCTTTTCCAAAGAGAGTAGAAGGAATATAAGGCTAAGGCTGAGACAGGACTAATGGTTAACTAATCGCTCTCGTTACGCCCAGTTATTGAAGTATCAGAAGGGTGGAAGGGAATTTGTATACGTCACAAACACCCATGCCTTCGAACAGAAATCTATCGGGAAAATGCTGTTTGTATGGGAATTGGGACTCAAACCCGAGAGGTCCAGCAACGCTAACCGATACGCCATAGGGCTCAAAATTAAATACATTTAGAGCCAAAAAAAATGTACAACTATTTCGGTGGATTAATTCAACATGATATTTTGTTTTTCAACTAGATATTATGAAGATTCATGTTATCTAATGGAATAATTTAAAATCCAATCTGCTTTATGGCGCGTTACTTCTTGTGGCAATGCGATGTAAAAATCATAGTAAAAGTTTGCAAACCCTTATTTAATCACACCGATTCTGAGTAATCATTTTTGTTTCAGGGGTGTGAGTGGGAGGGCACGCGTGCGCGTTGAGTGACGTTAAAAAACAGCGGGTGATTTTAATTTCGCCCTAATTGCGTGATACTATTTGATTACACTGTTTCCACATTAAAAGCCCTGGTCTGGTTTGCATAACGCGCCGTACATGGGATACGGAATAGATAGCTTATCTGACGGGCCATGAATCAACGCATCCTGTGGCTGCGAAGAGAAAATTACACAACAAAAATTTAAATCGCGAAATAAACACATGCGCTTAAATTAAAAACGCCCCTTACACTTTGACTTTCGCTGGTTTGTACGTTGAAAGTTTATCGTACATATCAAGTTTATTATTATTTGTTATTTTTTCATAATAATAATATATATTTTTTAATTGTCTTTTATTTAAATAAATTAATAACCGATGAATATTGTTGAACATTGAACATTATTTTGATCATAAGTGATTCCAAAGTTATTCTAAAAGACTGATATTAAATAATCTAATATCTAATAAATTAAAATGAATATTTGTTTGTGCGTTACCACACCGCATAAAAAACACCATCCAACATTAAAAATACTAAGTAGGTACATTTGAATAATATTATTAAAAAATACCTACTCAAACAATATTTATTTCATGAATAAAAAATATGGTTGTGTATTATCTCTTTAAGCACTCGCATATGAATATATTTCTTTTATGTGGGTGCATATATTACGTTTGTGTTTTAATGTTTTAATTCAAATGAGATGGCGTGACAAACCTCTTTCCCATGATGACTATTTTTTTGTCATTCTCTTTTATCGTCGTCTACAAACATATTACATAAATTATTTTCTATTTTAATACGAAGAAGACGACACTTTCAGCTGTGACATTAAAAAGCTTTTATTAAAATCAATAGACTAACATAAATTGCAAGAAATAAATCGAATCACATCGAACCTTTGCGTTATTTGAACTAAATTGAATGTGTCTTTCTGAGAATAAAGCTTTACATTTTTTTAATATTGGAGCAAAAACTCAAATTATTTGTCTATATAAAGTTTTCAGTCTTCTAATATTTATCGACTATAGCGAATTGAATCAGTTTTTTAACAGTGAGTAGGTATCTATTTTATATACATACAAAAGCATCGATTGTATTTTTTTTAATGCACTTTGTTTTAACATGTATTTCTTGTATAGTTCTTCATCCGTCTATAATCTATATGATATTTTATGGTAGACGAAAGTAAAAAGATAACCATTTAAAAAAAAAACACTCTTTTGTACTTCCGTTCCACATTTAAGTATTTAAGTCCCGTTTCGTTCTCCACAAGTATTATCATCGGAATTATATTGTATTAATACAATTCCTTTCCACCAGGTATTGATAGTGAACACTTTAAAACTAATTTACGATTCTATCGAAAATCATTGATAATTTTGTAATTTAATTTGTGAATAAATGCAAAATCACATAAATATTTGGGCTTGTTTTATCCTGCCAATTAATACAATTTGTGTTTAATAGTATTTTAAAATTGTAAGAATTGCAGACAGAATACTGTCATCGTCTGAACTATTATAAAGTTCTGTAATATCTATTCTGTAGTTATAAAATATCTTTCAAAAATCTTGTAAAAATAAAAACATTGATATTTGTTACCATAAAGCAAAAATCAATTAAACTAATCTATACCCAGATATGTTTATGAACTCTTTCATAAAATTTACATAAGCATCATAAAACCATGATTTAAATTCAATAAAAACTATGTTGAATTGCTTTAGTTAGACATATCAATGTACCTATTATTTTTTTGTCCATGCATATATTACAAAATATACGGTACAAGTTTACTAATCATTTCAATAATATAAACATAACATGGATGAAAATAGATAACAAAACAATATTTCTCATGACAAGAGATAATAAATTTATAACCCTCTAATAGATGATTTTTAATTTTATATTTATTTATATCACGTGGATTGTTCAAATAGGTAATGTACCAGTTGGCGCGTTTTCGGTTCCAGATGAATTGTCACACTCTTAAAACACGCGTGCTGCACTTCAAACGCATTTAGTTAGTAGGTATTCAACAGCACAACACCCTTACTATTATTTGCCAGACCTTTTAAACCAAATAATAAATAAGCTAACACAATGTATAATTAATAATCATAGGAATTATTAATCAATCATAAACGGAGAAAGAAAACACGAAACAATGAAGTCGTCGGTAAACCCACGAATAACCTAATTATTTTATAAATCTAGTGACAGCTCAGAACACTATGTGGTGATTGCACGCTTTTCGGGTATAATTTGATTAATAAATGTATCCATCGTTATATTCACTTTTTCACGCTATATCTCGTCCCATTGTAGCTTTTGAACATTATTATTACATAGTAAAGCCCTAGTTTCATTTTCGAGTATATTTTTTTAAACATTCAAAACCGTTTTTCTATGCAGGATTACCTTGCTATGTATGTGTTTTTTTTTTAATCGAAGTGTTGGTTTTAATACAAACTAGCACGTTACGAAGATTGAAACACAAATATTTTATTTATTAATATTACTTGATATTAATGGATTAATGTAAGCCACCAAAATTTCTTATATTTACGACGTCTGAGAGAACAAGAAACGTTAGAAGACCACAACTTCACTAGATGAATGGGCTGTCACAGGACCGTACGAGTGCTGGAGGTCAGCGACTAGCGTAGTAAGGTGGAGTATCGAGTGGAATGGAGGAGATTGATCAAGGCGGCCAAGGTTCACCCTGAACTGTAGCCTAAAAAGAAGAAGAAGAATATTTTTATTTTAAATACTTAAATGTTATAAAGAATGCAATTTTATGATTGGTGGGTATATGAATACACCAGAATCATTATTGCGACATGACGGTTTTTTTAACCATGTCAGCTGGTTGAGCAAATAGACTCAAAATATAAAATGAGATTTAATCTCAATAAAGAAATTTCTGTGAGAACTGCTTGTCACTTAGTTGCACCACCTCTCTTTTTAGAAGAGAATATAAATTGAAGGATAGTGCCAATACAGAACTGGTAAGTCTATTGCTCTTGATACACCCCGTTTTTATGATTGAATTCAACAGAAGGAATTTCAGATAATTCTTTTGAACAGCAATCCATAAATCGATTGAAAAAAATAATCATGAAACTTTCCGTACTGGGACTCGAACCCGTGAGCACTGAAACCGAATACAACGACGCTGACAACTGGACCAGAGACTTACTTCACTTTCGTTTTATGATACGTTTGATTCGTCGATTATTTTACAAATCATTTATTACGACGAAAAATCTATAATATTGTTTTTAAATCAGATTATATTTTATTTACGTGTATTTTTTGATTCATAAAATTTCTTGTTTTATGATTCAAATTATCAACAATATTTATGAGTACTTAATATATTATATATTTGAATTTGATAATTTTTTATTCCAATTTTTGACTCCACCACAAAGCTACTGCCGAATCCATCGAAGATATTTTTTATGTGAAAATATCTGTTGTGATTCCCTCTCTCTTTTCCAATAATTCAATAACTGAGCGTAGCGAGAGCGAGTAGTTTATTACTAATCCTGTCCTATCTTTTTCATTCTCTCCTTACTTCATTCTATAAAAAAGAAAGGTTGAGCGACTGAGTAACAAATAGTTCTCGTAGAAAAAATAATCTGTTGAGATACCACCTTCAGGAGGCCATTTACTCCATATTAGTAGCGGGAATGGATAAAAAAATCAGTTAAGCTTATACTATTAATAAAGAAAATAAGAAAACAACGGAGCGAAGTGCCATGGCCAGCCATATGCGTAAATTTTACTATTTTTAAACATTTTACATATTTCCTCTACATTTCTGTATTTTTTTATCTATGATATCCGTTCAAAATTCCGAAATAAGTAAATATTCAAAATTATACACGTTCTGTTTTAAGTTACAAATTTTTCGAACAAGTTAAACTTACCTGTAAAAGTAATCGTGGGATATAAATAACATCGGTTGTGGTACAATACCGTATAATCACATCGCGTGTCAGAGGCATTGACGCCATGGCAAATGTTGTAGTTAATACACCCGCCGGGACTTGACCAAGGGAAACACCTTGTTTTATAAATTCAGTATTGTTTTTACTTTATACATTTTTTTTATTTACACGTCCCTAGTGTGTACCCACACAATTATTCTACGCTTATTTTGGTCAGAAAGGTGCGACGTCCGGGTTTCGAGAGTTATATTTTGATGAGCTTTATACATTCAAGTTTGATAAGCCATTCGCGTAAATTAAAATGATTTTTTTAAATCATGGAAGTCATAATTTTTACAAATTGATAATATCTATAATTTTTGTCGTAAATACAGAAAAAAAGGACTATGACTAATTTAAAAATTGTTGTCAGAATTGAAAGCTTGTGAAGGGTGCTTTTTGATTGTACATATCGACTATGGAAAGGTAAAAAAACGTAACCCATACATAAAAAAAATTACAGGAGACACAAAAAACGTTTTTTGATAATTTTGGTCCAAAGGCATATTATGAAATATACACAACCTTGAAGTGCACGGAGACTGATAAACTGGTGTTAAGTTGACTTTATCTAATATTAATTTAAATATTAAAAAGTAACAATCTTTTTTTAAGTCTTTTTACATTATCGTAATTTTCGGAGGTCCTTATTTTTTAAAACTTAAAAGCTTAATTAAGGTTCTTATTCATCATTTCCAGCTTACATCCTTTTGATAGAACGTGTATCAAGTTGAATTCATTGTGATTATCGAAAAAAAGCTGTTTTAAAAAATGTGTGGATTACGTCCTTTTTCTTTTCCACAGTCGATATTGTACAGTTAAATATTTGGCGTATATATTCCACTTTTTCAATTTTAAAATATGACAGGTTTGTCTTATAATAAGTGAATATTCTTAACCACTGTATTGATTTCAATTAACCGGATTGCTGCCACAAGCGTCTTAAGGCGCGAACATTTCCGTGAACGGTACGCCAATCATACATAAAATGACGTCTTTGGACGCACACTTTGAACGGGATTTTACTAACGTAAATCAATTATGTTAAACATACAACTGTGTCGAACACACAACGACATCTATTGGGAATATCGTCCTATACTCACAATTGAAACAGTTTTCGTTTTTACTACTTGAAATGTAATTTGAAATAAGTCTGTCTCCGAGTATGAAGATGGCACAAAATTCAGGGGTGGCAGTCATATTATCTATAGAAGACTATTAATTTTCTGAAACTTAGTGTGTGTACATTTTAAAAATTAAACTCAAATAAACAATTACTTTTGAAATAATATTTAGTTCGCGTATTTTCTATGACAAAATTTGTGACAACCCTGATGTGTCATAAACATTTTAACATTGTTATTATGTATAAATGGCGGCACAATCGCATTGTCATCGGCGCACTCTTCATTTATTTGGTAAGTTTTAACAAATAAACTTTAAAACATTTTCAAAAACGATAAATTAAAAAATATATATAATTGCAATTAAACTCGTGGCGTGCGAGGTACCGCCATACATACACCTGCTGGCAGTTAAAAGGTTAAATACTTCAATAGATAAGCATAAACGGTTTTACTATATATTTTGAAATACATATTCTGTAATATGTGTTTGTTTTTGTCTGTTTAGATTGATTTTATTTAAATTTGATATCTTAAGTTCTGGGTGTTGGTAATGCCTTTTCCACTAGAGTTGAACACGTGTGATTTATAAACTCCTGTCGATATATTATCTCTTATGAAATTTCTGTTAAAAAATATTCAATTCTAAATTTTCTTCATATTAAAAAAAAATAAGCTACTGTAAGGATTCTTTGAAAGTTTTTACAATAAAATACTAAATCAATTTAGAGCCAATTTGTGGCTTGATAATTAATGATGCTATTTGACTGAAACTTGAGTTTTTGTTAAAATAAAAATGCATTATATCTCATGTATATTTTGCTATAAAAATATATATTTATCTCAATACAAAACAACTGCGAATATATTTTTTTTAGTATAGAGAAACTTTCAATTCTATGGGAAATCTTTTTTTCCCTAAAGCTTCTGATAAATTTCTTTTTAAACCAATATACGGAAAAGTCACCCAAAACTTCTAACGAATTCATAAGTACCATCATGGAGATAAATGCCCCTAAATCTAAAGGATTTATTAAACGATCAAACAGAGCTTACAACTCTATCTCGATATAGGAGATAAAAGTTGATAATGTGTATATAAAAACTGGTAACTCCCATCTAGCCGGGAGTTACAAATAAAAAAGTTTGTAGTTCTCATATTAGTTATGGATATTGAAAGCTCCCTCGTGTCGTAGCTCCGTCCCCCCAGGCCTTTTATGCCGAACGTAAATTAGATTCCGGTTTCAAATAATTTTTGGGCGCCGACACTTCTCGATATGAGATGAAGACATCAAAAATCAGTTCCTCTAAACTTTACAAACATATTATTGATCGATTAATAAAAAAAAAATGAGCCGAGATTCTTTTTCATTTATTACTAGCCGGTTCCCGGCTAGCGTTGCAATGCCACTCAAAGAAAGACAGTGTTTGTGTTCTAATTGTGTTTATTGAAATGCACATTTTCTTTTTCTGTCTGTTTGACGTTCGACGTTTGCTGCCGATTGTCTTACCCTTCGCGCAAGTGTAAGCATACGTTGTCAAAATGAACTGTATGGTAGACATACAATCATTGATTTTTTATATATAAGACATACTGTAAGTTCATTTTACTATGCCTATAACCTTCCCGAAAATGCAAGCAAAAAGTTTGTTAAAGTTTTATTGCAATCGGATGAGCGGCTGAATAAATAAAGATTCATTTGTATGTAATAAATTGTTATACAAATAAAATCTTTATCTTAAATTAAGATTTTTTTTGATTATTATTATATTAGAAAAAACACAATATTCCTTTGTACTTCATTCCACTTTATTTAATATGTCAGGACCGGTTTCGCTCATTACGAGCATCGTCGACCGAGATGCTCGTAATGAGCGAAACCGGTCCTGACATATTAAATAAATTGGAATGAAGTACAAAGGAATATTGTGTTTTTTCTAATATAATGCCTTTCCACCAAGTATTGACAGTGAACACCGTAAAAGTGATTATTATTATACTTTAATGAAGGTGCTATAATGCGATAGATTCAATAGTTTTTAAATATAATTTAAATGTACCATAATATCATTATTGCTGAGATATGATCATCGGTGTGATGCCTCATGATAGCTAGAAAAAAATATATCTGAAGGACATTTTTGCAGGTCACCAAGGATAACATAGATCAATATAGTTAAGGATTGAAAAGAACCCAATCATACAAACAAAGTAGCATTGTTGGACATTATAGGACTACCTAATCAATGGGTGACGAATGTAGCAAACATTCTCAAAAACGGAATATCCGCTCCGCCCTTGATTTGCCACTATTTAAAAAAGTTCAATACACCAGTGTATAAAAAATATTAAACCTGCTTCTCAAAAACAAGTCCATCAGTTGCCTTATCAGAAACAGAATTCAATAACAAGAATTATATCTTATCTACGATGTGACTTCTACAAGCTGGCCGAAGCTTCAATATGACAGTTTAGACCAGCGATACTCTATTTTTTTTCGTCTGGGAAGCATGCCAGTTTTTGTTAAGTTGGACCACAACATATGAACAAAAATACAAACGTATCCATAATACTCATTTGTTTATGTATTTTTTTTTGCAAAAAAATAGTATTTAATGACTACGATTGTTTCGGGGCCTTATATAAAATATGAATGGGCCGCAAGTTGAGTAACGCTGGTTGAGGCTGTTTGGAGATCTAAAATTTCTTTGAACTCATTCACCTCGACATGAACTTTTTGCAACTGCACTAGATACAAAAAAGTTGTCATTTAAAATGTTGGTTTATGAAATGTGCAGCTACAGAATAAAATTTAAATGTTGAAGTTTTGAATGCAAATAATAATTTGAATATTTCAATGCTAGGTTAAAACAAAAAACAATACCCCAAAGTTTGAGAGCTGTTTATTATTTTAGTGGTAGCTGGAAATGTTACTTGTGTCCCTTTTGTTGTTTATGAATATGCATCGACGTTATTTTAAATTAGTCAGAATATTCCAGTAATTAATTTATGTGTCTATCTAGCCCTGGGTCAGTGTTAGGAGGCTAGGGGCTTTATGGCTTAATTTATTGGAGGTTGGTAGCCATGAACGCCTTATCATTTAGTACCAAGATTGGACACACCAGTGTTTAGGTACTTAATTTTCAAATTTATGTATGTCACATGCGGGAAAGAACAACGCAATACGTTCAGAGCACTAAAAATATTATTTATGTAAATATTAAGTAAAGATCGAGATAACATTTTCGTTTAAGTGGTTAGTGTTGTTGATTTTTTTTAAAATTCTGTTTATTTTTAAAATACTGCTGTTTGCATTTATTTTAATGGGTAAAAAAATATTGTGTCATATCCATCATTAATGTGTTTTTTTTGTAGCCATGACAATGCCGAAAAGAAAAGAAATTAAGGACAGAACATCTTTCGGAAGCACGTTTGTGAATATTATTTCTTTCTCTTTCAAGCTATATAGCGGTGAGTAGTTAGAGTGATTAGCTTAACACTAGTCTTGTCTAAGCCCTACCTTATAGCAATCTTCTTAGAAAAACTTACATTAAAGTACCTCTAGGAGAATGACATATGCTCCACATTAGGAGTTAACATGAGTTATTAGAAAAGTATTTATAATATTAAAAGATCCATGCAGTTATTTTGAAATGAACTCGCGAAAGATCTCTTTTGTTTACTGGACACCCAAAATCATCAAATATTCAAAAGGGTTTTTAGTGATTGTTTTCAGCATTCAAAATCTTCACCTGATGAAATCTTTATAAATATAGTACGTAGGAAAAATAAAAATTGAGAGAGAATACAAAGACTTGAGTTTAGTTTATCTAGAAATAAAAATCGTAAGGAAACTGAGGCTACGCATATTTTCAGTAAATGATTTTTTTTATTTTTTTTATTCATGTCCACTCCTAATGTGGAGCATATGGCCTCCTAATGGAGGTATCTCAACAGAAGCTTTTTTTCTTCGATGACTGTTTGTTACTCAGTTGCTCAACCTCTCATTTTTAAAGAGAGTAATAGGGATAGAAAGGTAAGGCTAGGACAGGACCAGTGGTTAACTAATCGCTCTCGCTAAGCTCATTTATTAAAAGATCGGAAAGGTTGGAACTCACTCATCATGTCTTCGAACAGGAATCGAAAAAATGCTGTTCGTACTGGGATTCGAACCTGTGAGATCCGGCACGGTAACCCACAACGCTAACCGCTGCACCATAGTACATGACTAAAAATGAATTTAGGTAGGAATAATAAAAAAATCTAAATAATCTTGAAACAAGGTTCAAGTCGTATTAATAAGGCTTAGAATTAAATGAACTTTTGGTTAGATGATTCGCACTTATAGTGTAGCTCCTCATAGAACTCTGTTTGACTACAATATTTTATTTTTGAAACAAAATAAAATATTATATGCACGGATGGTTGTGATAACAAATTTAAAATATACATTAAATATGTATTTTGTTATATTTACAACAAAATCAAAAATCAAGTTCTCTTGTACCAGTGAAAATCATCCAATCCACAAGTGCAATTATTTTTAACTCTAATAATAATATTAAATTGTATCGCGGTGAAAATTTTCAGAAAATATAATATATCATAATTTCACCTCATTGAATTCAGACTACACGGTAACTGAATAAAACAAATTCTCATACAACTCCCACGAGCGCGGCTGCACCGCCTATACAATGTTTTAATAGGCAACTCTTCTAGAAACGTGAATACATTATTTAGTTACCATAAATGAATTTCATTTTTCTAGGCTTTATAGGCAGCCGCCTACCTCTAGGGAGTGCCATTTTCCATATGAATACAGCATTATGCGAGTGTTCATATATTTTCAAATAACTTTTCAGTGAAAACTTTCTAGACGAGCTTTGATTTCGATCTGAATTTCAAATACTCAAAACAGAATTGTGCTGTGTCAAATTGTAGCTATTTTACTTCTGTTTTAAACATTTTTACCCGTTCGCGTCTCGAACAAATGCTTTGGAATAACATCCATTCACTACAATTCTTTTCACTCTCCAATTTGTTGTGAAACAAGTTAATATAGTAGTACTGTTTTCAGTTTAATCAAAAAGCTGGTAAAGTTTTACTGCGATAAATTCATTTTCCAATACCATTTATTCTGAAATACGAGAAAGTGACCTTAGTTTAATCTGTGCTATATTATTTAGAAATCATTTCACCAATTTTCGAAAGCCAATAATTCGAGTTTATTCTAAAACACTCTAGAAATATTTCTGTTAGTGGTAAACGTATAAATTCACTTTACAAAACATTTATTTATCAATACAAAAGAGTGCCCTCAGACTGCACTACTTTAAAAAATAGTTTTAACAATTGTTTAGTATATAATTATAATTAATTACCTAGCACGCCGGCTATAACTTGCAACTATTAAATTAATTAGATATTGACGAGATAACTTGTCTCTGGCGTGTTGAGCACGAATTTTTTTACGAGATGTCTCGTCTGTGGCAGCCATAGATTTAAAGGCCACAGAATTTCCAGTATGTTTTAGAAATCGTCTATGCATTAATTATACACATATCAATCGATTGGATTTACTTTTAAAGTTACTTTTTTAACAATTAAGTATTTAATTTATAATAAGGACAAAATAAAACTGTATTATGTGTTTCACTTTTCTTAGTTTATTTAGTTGAAAGCTACTTATTCGGCTTAATGCCTTCCTAAGAAATATTTTTATATGTGATTAGATTAGCTTTGTATTCTCGCTTAGAATACATCATCTCATCTACTCTGAAGTTCTAACTTATATTGAAAAATAAAGAATTAAATGTAACAAATTTCTTTAGATATGTACTTAGATATAATTCTCGCAACTTTTGTGGCAATTTCGACTAAACTTGTGCTGAGACGCAGGCGACGCAGCACAGTACAACTCAGGGCAGTACAGATTTCGTATTACACACGGTAAATGCATACATGCGTCTACCCTGTGCTGCAGCCCGATGTGATCGCGGCACAGATTTGGCTAAGCGTATGCTAAAATGCAAGCGACGCAGTGCAAGGCAACACAAAATTAGCAGGTGTAGTCAGGCAAAGCAGAAATAAGCGATCAGCTTATGCTTGTGATAGCTGCGTCACGCAAGTGACATATATAAATTACACGTAATGACTTTTGAAAATTACATTCAAGGCTCATTTTTAACCAGTAATTCAAACAGAACTCTAAGTTTTCAGCAAATGGAAATAAAACTTCAAACATCTACAAAAAAAAACCTACCACTGCACAAAAAAAATAAAAGCAAGTGACATATGAATAACACATCCAGAACAACTTTTTTTAATATGTTTTAAGAGTAGTCTAAATGAGTAGTTTATTTAGCACACATTCAATAAGTTTAAATGTTATTTTGGCGGCGCAATGAAAATAACACGTCCTAGCTGTCCATAAATTCTTATCTTGATGTTTGTGCAGTTCTACCACATTTCGATATATTTATCGTAAAAATTCCATGAAGAAAATTAAAGGAGGAAATAAACTTCAGAATTGCTGGCTAATGGTTCCACGTTGGTTTGTTATTATATCTTCAGATATTTATTGGAAAATCATACAGCAGCGTTCTTCGCGAGTCCAACGAAAAGAAAATAAACGCTGCATTATCATAAATAATATTGTGGGGTTTTCATTCTCGTGAAAATAATAGGTGTGGAGCGGGAAAAATGAAATTGCTGTGAAATATTTACTTTTGTAAATCAGAAAGCGATAACAATGTACGAGTTGTGCTTTCCACAATATAAACTTCTTTTAATAATTAAACAATAAATTTATTGCACTTTGTATGAAGGAACTTTCAAGGAAAATTCATTATGATAGTTTATTATTTTGAACGGTTATTACTCAAATTTGATTGGTGAGCGTTCAAGATTAATAATGTATACAGGCAACCTTTTACTTTCGCACATAATCAGTGGCGGATTATGCACATGAGAGGCTTCAGGTGCAATAAAATTTGGAGACCCTGTTTTTCGGAAAATATAAAAACGTCATAAAATTATGTATAAAATAATAAAAATATATCAAAATCTGAAAAAAAAGTATGTGAGTTTACCATACGTGTGACCATACGATATTTTTGAGGCCCCTAAAATTTGGAGGCTCCACGCGCGCGCCTCATTCGCTTGTAGGGTAATGCGCCACTGTACATGATTTGTTCCTGAAAATCGGTGCGAATGTTGAAAGTTCGAAAGTTGAGAGATGTAAAAAAAATATATTCTTCAATATTCGCGAGGCGTGCTTAAGAACTTTCGTGTGTTAATTTGAATAGTTGACAACTACCACCCTTGTTTTATTTTTTTGATAAAGAGTTCTATAACATGCTGTCTTTCTCAATTACCCACATTCTTGAAATATATGTTTTTTTATTGGGATAACAATCTTCCATGTTAATCAAAAAAAAATCAAGATGCACTAGGTCTTAGCGATTTTATCAGCTTCTTCCTCAACTTTATTGTTCTTCAATTAAATATTCATTTGACAGATGTATTGTTTGAAATTCTATCAACTCATAACATCTTTGTCGTTAACGTCTAATGTTAGTTCATTCATTAGGCTTACTATTTCTAATGTGATATTTGATATCATAAGCACCCTGTTTGCCGCTTAATGACAATATCCGTTAAAACAAATCAATCTAACGATTAATGTAACGTTATAATAATCAGGTAAATCAGTCAAATCCTGCTGAATGCTATCATTGTCCACCTAATTGAATTAATATGCTTAATGGTGACGGCGATAACATCAATATTAATGGTTGTCGAGATGCGCAATGTGCCCAGCCCACTGAGTATTTAAACAGTCAAGCTATTCCGACTTGAGCAAGTACTCGAGCGCCACTCTTACTTGTCTTGTTGTAGAGAAAGAAAGGAAATTGCCAATTCAGATTCCACCCACTTGACAATGGCGGCGACCTCTCATTGTCTAGTCGTGTTTATTCGACAAATCACAAGTGCCGAGTTAATGGGATTATCAGTTAATTATTTCTGATTGATTAGATGACTTGTTTGACCAATTGGAGGTCTTGTTTAATCTATACATTATCATACGACAGCATCTCCCTATCTAATAACCCAGACATATTTTCACTATAGATAAATGCACTAATTAAAAATCATAAAAATTTTGATGTAATTTACCTACTAATATTTTTTTTTCACATATTGGCAGATGACTAATACATCTTTTTTTCATCAACCACACTATTGGGAGAATGAACCTTTAATAAGACCTGTTGAATCAAGCGTTGTTTTAAATAATATTTGTATTCGTTCAATATAGGGGTGGTTATAAGTATAAAAGATTGGAATAATTGCAAAAAAATATTTATTACCTTTGTAATATAAAACAAGCGCATTTTTAATGGATATTTATAAAATAGTTTAAAGTAGGCGTTTACAAATCTTGGTATAGACAATTTCGTAAACTGATTTTTTATAGATGGTAACAGATGAGATTAGCTTACCATTAGTCTTATTTCCAACTTTCTATACTTACTGTTTTCGAAAAATAGAGATTGAGTACTCTCAACAAGTAGCTCTCGTAGAACAAGTTTTGTAAATGTAAGCTCTATAAAGAATAGTCGTACAAAAAAATGTATTTGATAAATTTGTTTTCATTAAAAAGGTTTTTTTTTAGCTCGCTGGCAGATTTCAAAAACACAGGAATTTACGGATATCCCAAAATTAATAAATGTGGCACCTTTTTTTAACTCACTGGCGAATTTCATTTTCTTTTTCAGGTTGCGAGATATTTTCAAAAAAATTTCACTCCTTATTATCAATCTCGAAGTCCTGGAATTAGTATAACCACAATCCCGGTATTTCGAGATCACCAAATTGGCCGGGATCTTGGGATTGGAGACCCTAATTGCGACCACTTCTCGCGAAAATATCAAACAAACTAATCACATCGATAAATATTCACACCATTTTTAAGTAATTAGCCTAAAATTTTGAAAATGGCAAAGATTTATTAACCTCTGAATTATAAATACAAAATTATCAATATTGTAACAATAAAAACTTTTTATGTAAACGAGTAGGTACTTTAACTAACATTTTTCATTGTGGCCCGAAACCATAATATTTTTTTATTCCTACTATTAAGAGAAAAAGATTTTGCATACCTGCCTTAAGGGCACCTCTGCTATCCACCATAAAACACCAGATAAATAACTATTCGACTTGTCTTCTTAACACGCAAGAGGGCTGACCCACAACGGTAATATAATTTGTATAATATATATATAATACAATAGCTTCTAACAAAAGAAATGTGAAATTATCTGTAAAAATATCCGGAATGTTTTTATGACATCCACTCCTTAATAAATTTGCATTTTTGTCATTAATATAGATTAGAGACGTTGTAAAACGTCATTATAGTATGGCATTGCCGTGTTTAGGTTATTATTCATTTATCATATACATTTCTACGCAACTTCTTCAATTAACAAATTAATATTTTGTTACGGGAGTGTTGGAAGAAAGCACGTTTTGATACGTCTCTGGTATTTAAATGGTTACAGGACCGGACGAAAAAAATACTTTTGGTGTGTCCAGTTAAGGTTTTTACTCGCAATACTTGCTTAAAAATTATTAAACAACAAAATTGCATTACCATCGATATTACTTGTGTTTTACTTTTTCCACCCATAATAGATAATAAGTACAAAAAATAGTTTAATTTATTGATTGAATTGGTATTATCTTGGTAGAACTCAATTGTAATAAGGTGAAAAAAATATAGTCCTGATGAAGGCATACGCCAAAATAGCTATCAACTACTTGTAAGATAATTTTTTGTAGAACTAAAATACTTTGCTATTTTTTCACCTTATTGAAGTTTTATTTGATTAACTCACTACTGTGTGACCGCTATACCAGTGCGTGCGGGACCGTGGCGCTGCATGCATTTCCGGTATGACACATCGCAAAATAAAGTTTGCCAGAATTTGAAAATCTTTGTTCCCTAATAATACTCAAAAAAAAGATTTTACAACAAAATTAACGTTATTTATATAAATAGTAAATGAGTTTCAATATTTTAACAATAACATATTTATTCACAATATAAAGACTTATTTAACACTATATTATACCAGAAGTTTAATTTACGGATACAAATAAATTATCTATGTATCTCGTGAATAAGCATTATGATTGGAATTTTTAATTCATGGTACTTCAAAAATCATCATTGTCTACACTATCTTCACCACTATCATCAGTTTCACTCTCGTCAGTACTACCAGTGTTAATACTCAAAATTAAAGAATCCATGGCTCTGTCCAAACAAATATCACGGCTCAAATATTCTTCTTCTATTCGCACAACGTGATCACATTCTTTTTTCCAGTCGGAATCGTTAATGCTTTCAAATGCTTCTTTGGTGATTCTTTCGATGTCTTCTCGTCTACCATCGATATTTTTCATCGCAACCCTTCTTTTAACCATGGACCAAATTAGTTCGATAGGATTTAAGTCGCAATGGTATGGCGGTAAGCGCACTAAAGTGTGATTGTATTGAGCCAATAGCTCGTCTATTACATATTTTTTCGGTCCTTTATTACTGTTTATAATCTGTAATAGCTCTGCCTTCACCATTAAAGGATCGTATTCTAGATTATTTTCTTTGAGCCATTTTTGTAAATCCTGTTTTAAGTTTGCCATAGTAGGAGCTTTGTTTATCTGTTTGCAGTGGTAAGGAGCATTATCGATAACTACAATAGAATTTGGCGGTAAGTTAGGCAATAGCTGAGTATTCACCCAACGTGTGAAATTTTCTGTGTTCATGTCATCATGGTAGTCGCCTGTTTTACTTTTTGACTTAAAAAATAATAACCCGTTGTTTATAAAACCAGATTCTCCGCCAGCATGAACAATAATATATCTCTGACCAACAGAATCCGATGTCATAACGCCTTTTACTTCTTTGCCATCTTGCCAACATTTTTTCATGACATATGATGGATGAATAAATGTTTCATCTACGTAAATTACAGGACGTTTCTCATTTTCCCGATTGTTTTTTTAAAATTTTTAGAAATTTATGGCGCCATGCGACGATATCATAACGCTCCATGAGCAATGTTCGGTTGGAAACAGATTTTTTAAATTCAAATCCCATACTGTGTAGTAATTTACGTAGATGCTCTCGTTCGCCTTGATAATTTATGTCAGTTTTTAAAACCCTTAAAAGACTTCGGAGCGTCAGTATTTCTTTTTTTACCTCGTAAAATGATTAAATTTTTTGCCTGATGGCACACATCAAAATCGTCTACTATGATATTTTTTTTTCTTATCTTATGTTTTGAGGGTGATTTCATAAGTTTATCTCCAGTATTAGCCATCTTTTTTGTGTTTTGAATAGTTCTTACACTCACATCTATAAACAAACAAAAATGGAATAACATAAAGTGAGCTGTTTCGGAAAGGACCATTAGGATTCATTCATTTAAAATAAGTCATTTATACATTGCTAAAAATATTTCATATATAAAGTGTGTATAAGAAAACAGTTATTTTATTGTTATTTAAAAAAACAAATAATAATTTGACTCGCAATTAAATCACAGTTAATATTTTTCCCCATTTTTAAAAATTGGGGAATTTTTTTAGAAGTTGGTAATACAGTGATTTCATACCTGTCATTTTTGCAATTCGTTCATTTGCTTTTTCCAGAGGAATTAATGGTGATCCATTTAATTTTTCTTCTTCACAAAACTTCGTTACATTGGCGATGATATTTTTAGCTTGAGAGCGCAAAGGTTTAGGCATGATTGAAGCGATAATCAATATGATGACGGTACGACTTTTCAATAAAGACTAAACGCATAGACTAAGTGAGGTAGGTAGAATGCGCTTTGCGGAGGGGGGTGCAACTTTAGTTTCAACGGTCATCGCATTTCCGTGCGCAAACTTATAGCGGTCAGGGTTTACATATAAGTTTGGTAACGTTATATTTGACATTATACAAACGTGTGCCATGAAAATTATTGTCATAATAATACTAATATGACTTTAGAGGATTTGATTATCGCCTATTTTTGATGCCTATGATTGTCACTTGCTCAAACTTTTACTTTCTAGTACAGTGGGAGGGAAACTACGGCCTCTTTGCTACTCTGATGCGACCTTTTGAATTGATCAAAATATTCACTTTGATCAAAAAAATATACACAAGCGTTTGGAAATAGAGCGTTATCAACCCATTATATGTTTGACAGTCGAAAAAAAAGATGAGGGGGCGTCAACTTTTTCTTTACTGCGGCCTTATATTGAATCAGATAAACAAATGTGGCCTTCATAAATAAAAAGGTTCCCCACCTCTGGTCTAGTACATTCCTTAATCTACGAGTTCCTCACGAGATCAAACCCTCTCACCCCAATATCCAACGCAAGCATCTCAAAGCTCAGAATACGGTTTTTGTAATTTTTCATCAGGTGCAATGATCCGGTACCGTTAAGTAGTGCTGGTAGAATGCAAGCTTTGCACAAATGACATTTAATTTTAATCATGTACAGCTGTGTATCCCAGACAGTACGCGGTGAATTAAAGATTGAACGCCCCATTACAACGATGCGGCAATAACATAACATGCATAAATCCGGCCCTGTGCATAATAGTGGAGCTGTAGTGTAATAATTATACTTGCATATTATTATTATTGAGGTAATAAATATGGCTGCCTACTCCTCCTTCATGGTGCCACACCTCTGCTTTTGTGGAAGTGGAGTTATTTATGTCTGGGCAAATGCCAATTTATTCAAATTTCGATTGTTATTCTGTAAATAGGATTATGATGGTGCAGTTCTAATCTTATTTTTTATGATAGCGATAAAATAGCGAATTATTTTAACAAAACAAATTCTTACATCGAATGATTTTTATATCGTTCTTTTATTATTTTTGATTTCGATTCATTGCTGTATATTTTATACGTAAATACATTCCTAACAACTTTTCATCGTCTTAGATGAGAGATACGACACCAATATTTTAAGTTATATCAATTTTAAACTGTATTATTTAAAATCAATATGTTGAGCGGCTTTCTAAATACTTTTTATTACTCACTTTTAAGGTCACTGTCAATATTTGGTGGTAATTACCATATGAAAAAAATATCACATTATTTTTTTAATTATTTCACTACATTTACTACAGGTTAGCCGAAAGTTAGTTTATGCCAACATAATATGAAACTTAATTCAATTGCGAGCTTTTTAAAATTTTAGGTGTTAATTATATTAACTGCAGATTTCTATGAATTCCTTTAGAATCTTTAGATCAATAATGACAAACAATAAAAATGGCAAACTCAAAATTGTAGTATGATTGCCATTTTATTTTTAAAATGAATATGGTTTTGACATTTAAATAAAACTTTTAATGCTATATTATTTGTTGTGTCACATTTCAGAACATTTCTTTTTAATAATTTTGATAAAAACGTAATTTCATCAACGTAAAAAAATATAAATATAAAGGTTAATTGAATAAATTGTAATTAATTAGTTAAGCTATCTAGATATATTGACAATGTATTTACTTCTACAATAATAGTCGAATATAATCAAGAACTAATTTGAAAAACCGTTGAAAAAACATTCGCAACTATGGCTCAAAACCTTATGATTTCTTTGAGAATAATACGTTTTTATAGTAACCAATGATTACGTCTAACGTACAAAAGTAAAATGTTTTTATTGATAGAAGAAATAGTCTTTTGATTGAATCGACATTTACATTTTTAATAACAAACTTATAAGTTTTACAAATAAAATAATTGAAACTTTGGTATCGCACCATCATAAAAACTGTTCATTGAAACAATTATTACTAGTAGAAATCTTTTTTACATTTTTTAACATACGATAGCTATTGACAATGATGATAGTGCTGTTTAACAGTTTCATGAAAATCAATCAAATTAAGTGCACCGTAAGAAAATTTACGACATAGCTTTATTCAAAATGTTCCGACCCGGAACCGTTTTTACAGATTCGCCAGCATAATAATAATTGTTAATATCAGTCATAAAACACAAAACTTATCTCGTAATCCATCTTTTAGTTTCAGACCGTAAAAGAAAAGTCTTTCGCGAGAGCCGGGAAAAAATACAAATGCAAGCGCTGCGAAAACTTACATTACCAAAATTACATTGTAACAACATTATTTTTACGTGGAACGGCAAAAAGTTGGCAGGATACATTATCTAATTTGAACAATTCTTTGTGCTCGTCCCTATTACTTCATAAAATGAGAGCAATCATCTAGTTAATGTATCTTTGTGCTTTTTACAATAAACTTTTTAAATATGCAAGATTCTTAGTTTTCCTTTGATTACCTAGCAACTATTTTAAGTATTTAAATTTATCAATTCAGAAAAGTTTAAATATCAGTAATTCTAATAACAGCGAATATTAAATTATTTTTAATTCATTAAATTCGTATTAACTTTTAAAGTTTAAATATGATTTTTAAGATTCATTTTAATTTTCGATATTTTCGAAATAGTTTTTATTAAGCTAATGCTATAAATGCAAGATTGTACTTTATACTTAATGCGAGAAACAAACTTGTACTCAAAATCTAGCTTTATACAGCAATTAATCGAGCAATCATGATGTGTGTACAAATATGTAGGGCCCCGTGGTATGCGCGCAGCTCACTGATTTATATTATATATACATAAAAATACCTACCATTCGCGAGTTCGATCGAGAAACCACTCAAAAGTTTCACAGCGAGGTAGGCAAAAATTGTAACTTAACGATTCCTTACCTCTATCAATCTGACGAGACAATGTATAATAATCGTTTTTGGACGAGAACAGTTATGAATGACGTATCGCTAACAACTGAACTGCGTATACTATAATACATAAAAATCAACCTTCATAAGACTTCATTCGTCTTATCTGAACATTAGTTTCTAACATCTTCCATAAAAAGATAATTCAAAACATTCAGAATTAAATTTAAAACAAATCTACCTAAAATGACATACCCAAAAATTACTAACATTTACAAATTTCCCTGAGGGCACTTTTCGTCATTCAGTTTTCCATATTATATGTCATAACATTTTTTTAATATTGGTCATAAAAAAATATTCTTTACAGTTGGTTACTTCATTACTTAAAGTCTTCCGCGTAAGCTCTTTCAATACAATTAGATTTACCTTAGTGGCTATTTTTGGTGAAATCCTAATTCAATTATTAATATGGCTTAAGAAAAGAAAATATCTTCACGACTGTACAAATAATAAGTATTGTTCTATTTTTTCCATCTGACGTATACATACATACCTGGCACAAAACACTAACTCACAATAAGTTCAGTGACAGACTATATTTTTCGTATTTAGCGAGATGCTGTGAGTAGGGATGTCCACCTAAGTATCTCTTCTGGGTGTACTTACTAAATTGTAACTACCAAATAATTTCACTCAATATTATATAAAAAAACATTGTGTTACATATATTATTTGATATAACCATTTGGACAAGCTCGTGGATTATAATCCAATAACTATTTGTTTATTTTAATTGGGCTCTCTAGGGGTGAAGTGAGTAGTGAAATGGTAACACTACAAGTTTAAGTACAACCACATCTTTGGTTGGTGTTTTGGTGGATAGTATATTTTTATATTACGGATTGTATATTATTTTATTCACTATTGCAATGTGTATTAACTGAGGTTTCTTCTCTTTTACAATATTTTAAGACGTGTAGAATATTAAAACTCATGTAACTTTTTTTTCTAAAATACCACTTCACCCCAATTATTCAAAATTAAATAATAATATTCTACCTTGATGCATTATAGTTCATCGCGATATGTATTGTGGATGAATGATAAAAAAAATGGTTTTCAAATACGACACAAATAACAAAGAAATCTTAAAAATCCAAAACCAAGTTTATTCAATCATGGATATGATTTATAATAAATATTACTGTTAAACAATCAATTTATTATTAACCTCCGAACATAATTTTACCGTAAGAAAATATTTAAAATAAAAAAACAATTAGATAGCATCGCAGGAGTCGTGAAATTGGACAAAAAATCATTTACGTAACCTGTTAATTAATATTTAAAAATTGTAAAATGTTAATCCAAAACAGGCTATTTTACTAAATATCTATGTATTAGAAATATAATGAAACGAATTAGAAAATTTATCAATATTTACTTACTTTATAAGCAAAACATTCTGAATAATACCTCAATTATTTATGACAATCCCAAGATAAAACTTTATGATACATACCTGAGAATGAGTCAATTGTTGGCCCTTGAGAAGTTAGAAAAATGCACATTTGTTGGAATAGTTTTAGAAGAAAATTTGAAGGTGTATAGATATTAACCATGGCTTTATCTAACTCTACATGTACACGTAAACAAAATTTAATGCCCAGAGAAAAATATACCTTACCATAATAAATTTATTTTAGCTTATACAAAGCTCAATCCAGAATCAGTGTCAAACTTAATGTCCCTGATTATTTTTCTGAAATATTGGTCATGAACTATTGTTTGTTCTTACAACATTTAAAATTTGTCTGTACATGAGAAAGCTTTAACAAAGTTTTGTGGATCTACGACTTCTATTTTTTTAAGTATGAAAATATATTTTACCGAAACACATTCAGTAGTATGTTTTCCATGTAAAATTGAAACCTTTTTTATTACGGTTGAAACTTTTTTTTACATCGCAAAAACCGCAAGCTTCTGTCATTTAAATTCATAAACCATAATTGCCATTTTGTAAAATAGATGTTACTTTTAAGGTGTTCACTGTCAATACTTGGTGGAATGGCATTATAATAAAAGATTTTTAGTACTTTTTCCACATAAAGTTTATTTGATCAGGACCGGTTTCGCTCATCGCTAGCATTATCAACTGATAAGAAAAATATATAAACAGTGTTAATTATACAAATTAAATTTAAAATAAAAGGTGTAAGCAACTACTAACAATGAAAAGGATTTACAA
This sequence comes from Himalopsyche anomala, assembly GCA_031772345.1. NCBI lineage: Eukaryota > Metazoa > Arthropoda > Insecta > Trichoptera > Rhyacophilidae > Himalopsyche > Himalopsyche anomala. The sequence continues at coordinate 4,734,488 of CM062824.1, read as the reverse complement.
ATTGCATTATAATTACACAAAATTAAAATGCTTATCACCTATATATAACATACAATTAAAAAATCATCAATAAATATAAGTGGCAAATGATGTCAATTAAAATTTGGGAAATTTTTAAGCAAAGTGAAACTCTACATTACTTAAGTAAATAACTTGATGATGATTTTGTGTTTTTCCCGCCTCCAAGTAACGATTCTGTGTACTTCAACAAAATCAGCAACAATGAAGATTCTGAAAAAGACATTTTTAAAAACCATATCAATTCTTACAAAAGAAATAAAATTTTAAAAATATATATATAATATACATATAATTTAAAAGAACAGTTTATTTTATTTTTTTATTAAAATTTATGTTGTTGTTTCAATCTGCCGTTTGCCATGTTTGTTCTGATTATAAAATGTATTTATTGTAGTATCCCTCGTATGGCGTGTGCTCTGGCAAATATCGAAACAATACCCGCGTACTATAAAAGTAATTGGACATCTCTAACTGCGACAGAGCACCATCTTTGTTTGCCTTGTCTTGTGCAAACATTTTTACACAGTTTTCCTTGGGAAAGCGTGCTAACAGCGTCATGTCAATTTTCTTTGTTATTGCCATAACCTATTACGTCAGTAATCCGTTTAGGACACATTAACGCTCCGCCTTAGCTATTCAATATTACATTTGTACCTTTTTCTGTATGTTTTTCATTGTGAGAGACCATTTTGCTTATAACATAACAGAATCATCTCAGAGAAAATTACGTTTATTTTCTACCAAAAATTATTATATTACATTACTCATCTTTTATTTTCATAAAAGTGTAGTATCTTCATAATTATTTAAATATAATTATTAGTTTTAGGAGCTCAGAACATATGTATGACAATCTCAAAAAAAATATTTTATCTGAGTTTATAAAAAACCCCGCGTAAAAGTCACACAACGTCTTTTTTTGAATTCATAAAAATATACAATTAAAGCCAGTAAATTATTCTTGTTTCTCTTGCTCTACATTTTTTTTTGTAAAATCGTTTAGATGGTGATTTTTTATTATTTTAAGTTCACATTTTGTAATACTATTTTAAAAGTTTTTTTCCTATTTCGAAATACTATTCCCACAGATGCTAGTACTTATATTAAGCAAACACGCCTTATCTCCGTTCATAGATAAGTTCTTTTTATTCAATGCCCATCTTTTAAAAATGATTGTTTCATATACAAAATCACCACGTCACCATACTAAATAAAATACACTTAAAAAGCACATTTTCCAGTCGCGCTTTAATCAACAAGTAATTGTATTGATTTTTGTCCCACACTTCAACTACATACAATTAAACAAACTGCATTTCCGTACTGACTGTGAATAAATTAGTGTCACTTATTATTTGAAGCAAATACATTAGATTATAACATAACAAAATATGATTCTCCGAAGAGGATCTCGTCTGAGTTATGTGGCCGTATATTTTATCAAAGTGGTCAGCGTTATTGTTTCGGTGCTTCTTCTCCTCCAATTGTATCCGGCTCGAAGCTGACGAAAATCCCAGTGTTACGTCAGTGGACTCAAAGTGCCCTCCGAGTTTTCCACCACCCTCCCTTTATGACGAAACAAACCGCACTTTCTTCCGCAAGTTGCCCGAATTCTTCCGTTCCAGGGTTGCCAGTTACCATACTCTCCCCGGTTTCCGACGTTTCTGAAAACTTTTTGTTTCGTCAAGTTTTATCGCGGTCTGACACTAACACTTCCTATGGGATGCGTGGATTTTCGCTCTGTTATATTTATATGAAAGACACCCGTTTTATTCGAGCTCGTAAATTAAGCAATATTATGCTGAAGAGAATTAACATATTGTATTATATAACTGGTATCATTCTAATAATAGTCATCATCAGCTTCGTTTTATTGTATCCGACTGACCGTAATCTATATCTTCGAATAATTTTTTTTTTTCAAATAATTGAAAGACATATCCAATAAACTTGATTATTTTGTATTCAAAAATGGTTGTTCGTAATGCAAGGGCTTTATTTAAAAGTATTATTCCTCAACGTATAAAGTCGAATGAAGGATGCACTATTGCGTGCATGGATGATCTTGAAATGATATGGTCTAAGTTTTTCCTACCGCCCAGTACAACCGTAGTTCCAACCGAATCCAGTAGTCTTCCCTTTCATATTCATCAATAAAGTTTATTAAGCCTTCAAAAAATAAAAATAAAGCACATTAACTTTTCAGTATAAAATGAGCGTAACAAACTTTATTATTGTTGACCCTTAGTACCCTTATTATTTCTTTGGTTTAGTATAAATAGCACTGTATTAATCTATATTCTAATTATTTGAAATGTTCGCGATGAGCGAAATCGGTCCTGATCGTATTAATTAAATTTGGAATATTACAAAAAGAGCTGTTTTATTGTTTTAATATAATTTCTTTCCACCGAGAATTGACAGTGAACATCTTAAAAGTGTACAAAGTTGCTTGAACTAGGCATTGATAAGATTATTTACACAAAAGCATCAAAAACCGATGAAAAGGCCATATAGAATTCGCACATAAATTGCATGGTGATTAAAATAAACATAATTAAAAATAATATTTATCATAAATGAAGAACTGATTGATAGAACCACGTTGCCTTAACAAACTTTCAATTGCTATCTGCTTTTTTTACTCATAGAATTAGTTTTTATTTATATTTATTTACTGTGATGATAATGTTACTTCACTTGGATTAGTACTTCTATGATTAATGATATACATATGTGTCAACAATGATCAGATAACGTATGCTATGACTTTAAAATAAATTTCCTAGCCAGCCACCTTATCTAAATGTAAAGCCTGGAATTAGGGTGAAAATCAAATGTTAAAAAAAGCATACAGCCATCTTATCAGAACGTTGCAAATTTTAATCGCTTATAAATTCACCCAGGGTGACCAATGGCATGATTAATGGATCCCTTTTTGTGGGCTTTTACGATAAGGAAAACAACGACCAATGCAACCCTGCGACTCCCTCTTGCACCGAGGGAAACTTACCCCAAACCCTAACAAATACAAAAGCTCAGTGAGATAAACTGATTAACGAATCCGCGGCGAGCAAGCGAGACGAATATAATGCTTTTGTACGCTTGCGAAAAGCTGGCGATACCGAAAAAAGCTGGCGAGTGGGAAGGAGATGGCAGGCGATCCATCAGTCTGACTTCCGGTTGAAGACTGCAGGAAGTGACGGTAACATCAATCAGCTGAGGAACAATCTCTCAGGCCACTTGACTACTACCCCTTGAGTGATGATTTGTTAGGAAATTGTAGCGCAAAGAAAACGGACGCAATTGTCTTGAGTAAAGTTTTTTTCCGACAGTTTTTGTGTATGTTTGCAAACGGGCGGAGAAAGTTTATAAAAGTTGGGATTCTTAAGCATTTTCTGCGAGGAAACTTGACTTTCTTTTTGTAGCTCTGTGGTTTGCGGCGCCTCGGCAATGAAATAATTTTCCATTACACTTTTTCAACACTATAATATTCCATATAACTTTTGTAAATAAAAAGTTTCTCAGAATATTGCGGAAGATCTTTGAAAGGAATATTTTCATCAAAAGTGTAATAAGATGCTGAAATGAAATTTTAATCCTACATACCTTTTGCTATAAATGAAATATCTCAATGGCTAAAAGCATTAAATTCTGCGGTTTCTTTTAACACCAATAATTAAAAATTCTTTTAATGTTAATATATTTGAAACGAATTTATAATAGTAATATATCTTTTCTTTTGTATGTTTTTATTTTAGTATTGTACTGAAAAGTGAAATAATTGAAAAAAAAATACTATTATCTTTTTACTTACTATTTATTTGTAAATTTTAACATTTTAGAATGATACTTCTTTAAGAAAGTTAATGTTTTTTTGGAAAAAAGGAAATACGACACACGGTTATTGAAAATAATTTCTCATTTATTCATGGGTTGTAAAAGCGCGGCTCGTGGCTCTACATCAATATTCAATACAATATAATGTTATAATATCGTCTGCATCATATTTATCTAAACAAATATGTATGGTTAAATTACACTAAGCAAACTGAAAATTTCCATGAAAATGCATGATCATTCATTAATCAAGTTTAATGTGTTAACTGTCAATTCTTGATACGAGGGTATTTTTTTTATATATGTTATAGTTAAAATATGCATTTAGTCAATATTTAATTGACCATTATTAGTTTATACCAGTTACCAGTATACAAAAAAGAACAAATGAGAACTTCAACTAGGCAATGTGTACATTTACTACACACCTAACAGTGCCGTGTTAACAACCGATCGAACAAAGTGAACTAATAATACAAATAAATAAATACCTTTATTAGTAGTAGAAAGAATTTTTTTACGATAAAAATGTATTAAAAGTCCCACATACGTATGTATATACAAATGATACGTGAACTCATGCAAGGACGAACGATTATAATTTTGCACTCATTTTTAATTAATCATTCCGCTTCTCATTGTTGTTAATGATTAAGAAAAGATTACAGCTTGTTAATTATCATTTTAAATATAATGCAGATTTGTCGGCGGGTAACTTGCAACAAAGTGAGAATGTGATAATTATGTATTTCATGATGCAATTACTTGCATTTAATCAGATTACAGACAGAGCCTTTTTAATCTTTAAAAGAATAATTTGATTTAATTTTTCATCATCAATTGTTTGCTTGCAAATTTATTTAGATGACTAAACGCATATTATTTTTTATATTGTTGTCATAATTTACATTTAAATGTAAGAAGATTATTAATTGTTTTGTTAGTCAATATTGCACATTCGCCTTTCAGTTTAAGTGGTTATAAATAATACAAAAAATTGTATACTTTAAAAATACCCTACCAACTCTTCCTATTCTAAAAATGCAGCGTAGTGAGAGTGATTAATTAACAGGGCTTCCGGAAAACCGTTAAAAACCGTTATTTTTGCCGGAACGAAAACCGGAACCGAATCGAAAAAATATCGGTTTTTATTTCGGTTCATGCTAGTATTTTGGGCAAATCGGTAAATCGCTATAGTGTTTTGAAATTTTCAAATTCCTCGTTAAGCTAAAAAACAGAACGAGTCACGGAGATATTTTGGGCAAATCGGTAAATTACTATAGGTTTTGAGAATGTCAAATTCCTCGGTAAATTCCTAGGCTTCTGGATTCGAGCTGAACCGAAAATTGTTAAAACCGTTATTTTTTCCGGAACGAAAACCCAAACCAAACCGATATATATTTTTTTACTTGAACTGGAACGAAAAAAATAGCGGTTCGAAGCCCTTTTAATTGTCATCTGTCATTCTTTCCATTTTATCAACGATGAAGAAAGGTTGAGAAACAGAGTAACAAATAGTCTTTTTTATATAAAAAATCTTTTGAATTAAACTCTATAAGAGAGGTCCATATGCTTTACGTTTGGTAGCAGACATGGTAAAAAAATATATGTCTTGATTTATCTGTTGGCTCTTATTGAAAAAACAATTATCTTTTAGCATGCAAAAATTGTATAGTGCGTTTCAGCAAGTTATTGTTTTCAAACTGGAATCTTATATGCATAATAGATTGACTCATAAGATAACTCCATCGAATTATTTAAAATATGCTTTACTGATACAAAAGAGTTTTCTGTCTGAAACAAGATTTAGTGTGATTTTGTTTTTTTTTTTTAATTCTGCTCTGCAATATAAAATGTATTAAGTATCGCTTATACCTGTATGTTTAATTAATTTATTTTTTTAAATTATAAATAAATTTCCACAACTTTGCCGCAAAATAAATCGAAAATAGAATATAAAGGTATTGTTAATTATACGTAAATTTATAACAGAATATATTACAGAAATTGTCAAGGAGTTGAATATTTTGAGAAGAAATGTAAAAATGAAGATACACGGCTATTCTTTACTGATACAATAAAAAATGTTTCTTAGCAGTAGCGAAAATCAAAACTATCTCGTTGTTTTTTAATAATCACTTAGCGTCGTATGTGTATTGAACTTATTTATCACATGATGAATAGGATAATAGTTTAAAATGTCCTCGGGCCCGATGTAGAGCAATTAGTCATTCATGAACATGGCCGATATTGATGCGGCGTTCGTAATAATATTATAGTGCACCGATGCACTTTCAATATTTTGATTAATCTGTGAATAGTTTCAATCCATTAATTATTTTCATTTATTGCCTTTGGCACTTTGGCCATTTGGTTGATTAACTGGTTCGTTAGGCCTGCGTGGATGATATAAAAAAGGAGACATTTAAGGATTTTAAAATGTTCTTAAATATTAAATTAAAATCAGCTATAAAATATTCTTAAAATAATAATTAATTACATCACACTGGGTTGACAAACTAATTTTGCATTTGGTTGAATATTAACACTATTAAGATTCGAGCTCGTGAATACCACAAAAGAAATGACGATATTAACCACTCGGTAACAAATCTTAAATAATGGAAGTGAAATAATATTGATTATGTTTCCCTTTTTGTCTCAAATGCAACAAACTACCAAATAATATGCAAACTGTTTTAACGCTCTCGTATTTTCTTCGAAACAAACATCAAACCGAGCTACAGACTTTTTAAAAAACGCTGAGAAATTGAATAAAAATGCAACTCAAGTCGTTAAGTTACATTTTTGATGAAGAACCAACCATCTCGTAAAACTTAACAAAGGCTTAATCTACAAAATTTAAAAGGCGAGACTCGTTTTATACATTTCACGAGATATTTCAAAAGGTTCATTAAATTCAAAAGAGGCGCTCTCATAATCATGCAGCTTATTCCAAATAATTAAACAGAAGAGAAGTCTTAACAAGCATACTTGTAAGTAGTACGTAGTCATTCCGCCTGGTGCGAGATTATTTTTCATTGTTTCCGACTTTTGTATTTAACAATGATCCCCGACATGCCGTGTTTCTCAAAATAACGCCTCAAGAAAACCGGTAAGCCAACAGTGGTCTGTAATGTTTGCATGGAAGTCGAATTGGCTAGAAATTACAAAACAAATTAAACAACTAATTATTTTAAATACTTCCATAATATACAAAACGGAAGTTCTCATATCACTAAGTAATTATAATACTTCTGCCGTTTGGCACCATTCCGTCAAAGTACAAGAAATCAAAAACATCTGTCTTTTAACTTATTGTTAAATTTTAAAACGGCTTCAAAAAATATTGCAATATAATTCTTCTTCTTTGATCATATTCCTTCCTTTTATGGAGCATATGGCTGCCTCGCGGCATCACCATGTTTCTCTGTCTCCCGCTAATCGCTTTGCTTCCTCCTTTGACATGTCAGAATCCTTCAGTTACGTCGAGTACAACTACCGGATGGTACCCGACCCGGAATCCCACTGGTCAGAATAAGAAGCAGACAGGCTTAAGATTTCTCAGAGGCATCCGCAGCACGAGACCCAGCCAGTTCCACCGTCTCTCTTTAACCATTGACGTGTCGTGGCGCTGTCTTGTACGTTCCCTAATCTCCGAATTCCTCACGAAATCAAACTACCTCACCGCCATTATCTGACGCAAGCATCTGTTCTCAAGGCTCAGTATATGAGTCTTTGTCATGTGCCATGATTCGCTACCGTAAAGCGTTGAACAAATTTGATTTGGTTTTGATCTTGTACAACTGTGTGTCCCAGAAAGTCCGCATTGAGTTAAATGTGGCTCCAACCATTTCTAGGCGAATGGCGAGCTCATTTTTTGTGCTACCATCTTCTGGGATATTTACGCTGAGGTATCTGAAGCTTTCGACCCTCTCGATGATCTGTTTCACACTGGTCAGAATCTTATCAGAGTCATGGCAGGTTTGATTACACATCACATTGGTCTTACTTGTATTAATTTGTACACCAATGCGACCTGAACTGTTTCCTAGCCCGTCGATAATCTCTTGGGGGTAGCCGGTAAATTGCTCGAATGGAAATTGCTCGAATTACAAATTATTCGAATTGTTTGGTTATTTAAACGATTTTTCACGACTTTTTCTACGAATTTCATTTTTATCTTGTGCGACACTTGTTTAGAGAGTGAAATATAAAAATAATTTTCGTAAGTATTTATTTTAACCGTGTTCGCTCCAAATGCGGAACATATGATCTTTTAATGGAGTTTATCTCAACAGAAGTGTTTCTACGAGAACTGCTTATTAATTAGTTACTCAAACTGTTTCTATATATTTCCAGAACACATAGAAGACTAGGGCTAAGACAGAACAAACGGACAAAACAAACGGAAACAAATTGATTATCTTGTTATTCGAGCAATTTCCATTCGAGCAATTTACCGGGAACCTCTCTTGGGTGCCCTTAATAGATTATGTCGAATTTGACAGCATCGTCCGCATATTCGAGTTAAACGGAAGAATTATCATATAAATAATTATTGATTGATTGGATTAGTACTTACTTGGTAAAACTTCGATCCACAAGAATCGTTAAATCATCGCCATTTCAAAACAGCTATCAACAATTTTATATAGTTCTAATGGAACTCGACTTTCAGCTATTTATTACCTTTACTATATTATACGTAATACTTTTTCTTGCAGCGGTATAATATGACTTTAATGTATGAACTATTTAAAATAGTTAAATAACCTTTTAATATTCCTATCTCGCGAGTTATTCTTTTAAGTTAATTTTATGGTATACAATAAAGGAAGAAATGTGAGGCAAGTTGTTGAAGAACTCATTCATTAGACTCGTTTTGTTTAACGGGATATTTACTCAAACAATGATGATTCATGGACCTAGCCCTAGAAGCCGGTAATGTGGGCGTAAGATCATGCTTTCTCTCTACCGTCAGCCTTGCATACACCTTTGTCTTTCTAGAATATTCTAATTGACAAGTTATCTTCAAAATATACGAATGAAAGAATAATCATGTAAATTTATAATTTTAAATTTATAATGAATTAAAAGTTTACTATATATTAAGCTACTATACTCGGCTATTAGTTTGGGTATAGAATTTTAAGAATTAAATCCATTATTGAAATTGTAAAATAACCTCAATTTACCTGTGTATACACATTTAAAATTGTCAAGCAATCCTGTTTGACAATTAATAATCAAAATGAATATTTTTATAAAGAAGGTTTTTAGCCATGGACGCTACCAAAGTAAACCAAAATAAAATGGTTTTTCTAATAAAGCATTTAAGATAAGTGTTTCATATAAAAATGAACTAGTAAATTATCTTTGGATTGATCTACTCTTTTATTGTTATTGCATACACTCAATCCCATTTTTGGCCTAGCGATAAAATAAAACGATAGTTTCTTTTAAACTGGATTGTGTAATTTTGAAACCGTGTTAAAATATATCGTGCAGGAAGAGCCGGTTTTTACAGTATGTTTTACAAAATCCGCACTTTGTAGAGGAATTCGATCTCGCTTGCATGATAAAATCATGGAATATACTCTTAACTAAGCCGTTTGTAAAAAAAATGTTTCCAAAAAGCCAAATCAGAGTCAATTTCATCGACTCACATTTTTTACATCCTTTAATTTTTTTTAACATGTATACTTATTTTTAAACTTAATCTAATCAAGTTTTACAAATACTAAACACTAAACGTATTAACATCGATCGTACTTACTTATTCAATTCCACGCATTAAAAAGTTTTATGCATTAATTGATTGTGGATTCATAATTCATTAATTTTCTCAATTGAAAAGATATGATTTTAATTGAACGTGTTGATACTTAGTATGCATAAATAGCTTAATTGCTACCATACAATCGAAAATTAATTTAATACATATGATAAACTTAGTTTCCTGTGATTTTTTAGATGGAATAGTTTCATAGTTTGTATTTATAATAATTATTATAAATTGTACACATCACCATCTTTACTACGCCTAATGTATAGTTATAAAAGTGGTATACTTTATTGGTTAATATATTAAAGAGTAGTCTATTAAAAAATTAGTTAATAATGCTGGATTATTTCATTAGGAATTCATATTTAATGAGCTCATTAATCCATTAAAAATAGCATTTATGGCCCTTATAAAAGTTTACTGCGTTATTCGATACTAATTTCTAACAACGAACGATAATCAAAAAGACTCACGAAGATTTTTTCCGTCGCAAGGAATTCAAAATACAATAAAATGCTATAATTAATTGAGAAAAAAACCACGATACATATTTGGGATCAACTCTTTTTTGAACATTTTAATAATTCTACAATAAAACGAGTTAAAGTTTCGTGTGATTAAAATAAACAATAAAGCCTTTATATGACGAACTGATTCGGGGAAGAGAACAGTTGTTGCTTAAAAAACTATACATATACTATTAATAATATATGGTAGTTTTCTGGATGTAAAAATATGTTTTTTGTAGAAATTAAATTGACCATTATATTTAATTACAGGGCCTGTATTTATTTTTAATTTTCCCTAAAAATATTAACACCGATAATTTTCTACAAGCACGTATCTCAATTTTTGTCAGTTTGAGTTTTTTTTGTTGTAATGAATTCATAATTTCAATACACACATATTCCTTTATCTCGTATCCCAAAAAAAAACTTGATTTATTCAACCTAATAAAAAAAAGTTGGTTAATAATATGATCATGTGCTATGCTTAGTATGAAGAAGATGACAATGATGGAAACGTATTTGCTTCCTTCCTTATTGATTTCCTCAATGATACTGAGAATAAATCCATTCCAATGATGTTTTTTATTGATAGAAAACGATAACGATAGCGGTAGAATAAATTACATTTGTGTGTCTCTTGAATACTTATACTTTTTGAGATACGAGGTTGTGGAAAATTAGCGACAAATATGCAATAAAAATATTTTACAGAATACTTTTCATTTGATCAGAATTTTATCCGTTGTATCCGTTATTCTAATCCTAATGTATATAAATAAAAATAATAAGAACATGGTAAGTACTTCACATAGTGATTAGAATGTTTCAAAATAACGTTGAAGCAATGTGAATATAAAAAAATATTTTTTGACTATATTGACTTTTGAGATATTTATTCTCCCAGACTTTATTTTTTGAGTGAGCAATAAGGTATCATTTATTTACGAGTTGATTTCAAGAAATCCCACATGAATGTGTGGCTTTTACATAAAAAATAGCAAGCAAGTTAAATAAAGTCAAGTAATGATTTAATTTGATTATAGTCTCAAAATACGATTCGCTTCATCTTAAAAAGAAGAATAAATTAATAATACTAAATTAAATGGTAAAGTTTTATTGTGTATCGTAAAATGTTAAAAATGAAAGAGTAACTTGTCCAATGATTGGCTCTTAGCACACATTGGCATACGTTATTACTATGGCAACGGTAGCTTTGCCACTGCGATACTTAACCTACCTCAAATGGTGTGCACTAATACGTCGTCTTAAATAGCTCGTGATAAAAATGGCTGTTTGTCAGGGCATTTTTACGTTTTCCAAAAATGTCCATTTATGTACTGCTTATATTGTATAATATATATATTTATATTTATACAAAAAAAAAAATATAAAGTATAAAGAGGAAGAACATTCTCTCGATAAATTGTAAAGATCCATAACTGTCAAGCTAATTTTAAGTTGTCTAGTAAATTTTACTAGTAAACAATTTTAAGCACACGTAATTACTTGTGTGGCCAATAATTGGTATTGTTAGCTTTTATTAAAAAATATATTCTTAGCATCTCCATTAGCAATGTATATTATTGATGTATTCTGGGGGAAATTATTCCGGAGTCAAATATCTGTTTGACCTCTTTTCCAAAATTCCAAAGTGATGACTTTAGGACAATCGGTTGATTGGTATACTTTCAGAAATGCCGAGATTCTGATGAGTATAAAAATTACTTAAGACGAGCGTGATATTTACTAGCATACTAACAGATATCTAGAACCAGTGATAACTTGTGGACTATATAGGTGGAGTAGGGAGGTTTTTTACGTAGTTGTTATTTTCCCATTTTATTAATTATTGAATGATGTGTATTCAAACCACATGAGTAAATAATGTTGCCACTGCATGCTAGGTTTACTAAAGGTGATCTGATATGTAATTTAAACATAAATGATTGAGTTAGAAGAAGTTAGAATTCAATTAGAAGTCGGAGTCGTTTATTTTGTATCCGACTCCACAGCCCTAAAAAATCACGCTCTCGGATTCACGCACGCGCAGGGTTGCCAGATTTCCAAAATCACAGATCGGGACATTCACTATTTGGAAAATCTTATTCATGTACACATTTTCTGAAGTCGGGATTTTTAAGGGGACATGCGATGCGAAACTCGGGATTTGTCTATTGAACTCGGGACAGTCCCGCTCAAATAGTGACCCCTGGCAACCCTGCGCACGCGGCTCCTAAGCGCAGCGCCCTTGTAATAACGCTGAAAAACGCAATACAAGCTCAACTTGTAAACTTATGGCTATGATTGTAATAATCATGTATACATACATATGTCTACGAATTAAGCTATGCAGAGTATATGGATGAGCCAAAAAACTGCATTAAATATTCTTTGAATATTATAATGTATTTATTCTAATTTCATTGGTACCGATGTGATAATTTAAATGGACACTCATTAGTCCCCGAACCCTTCATGAAGCTCACCTTTCGTAATGGATTCCGGCCCACGAGACCAACTTCGGGCGGTAATTTTGCCTAGGCACCCGATGTCGTTAACGTCCGCCTTACCTACGATTCAACTGCGTGGCATTTCAATTCCAACTGCAAAGTGAAAAAGGATATTACTCCGTAATTAAAAGTGCAAAGGGGACTTTTAGAATATTTAGGTACTTAATCAACGAAATTCTCTTCAATGTAACGAATTTCTTCGCGACAGGTCACATAACGAATAATATTCGACACTAAGAAGAGAGTAATGTTGGAGCTTTTAAGACCGCGACATCTATTTGGTTTATTGAAAATACAGAACATTGACAAAAAAGACAAGAGAGATGATAAAATACATTATTTGTGTATTATATGTCAATGAATTAAATGTCAAACATATACAAAAATTGTCAATTTTTCTCTATCTCTTCTTATGTATTATGAAATAAAATGAAAATTTGTCCTTTTTTAATGTTCTATTGTTTACGTATGTATGTATTCTATTCATAAATATACACGAGACATGTCACTGTTCTGGCAGAAGTTGGTAATTAACGGATTGAGAGTTCTGGCTTTTGAGTAAGTAAACGGCAAATAAAAAAAAATCCGCTTTAAGGATCAGCAAAATAAAGATGCAATAATCTGACACAAATAAGTTAAAAATTAATAGACAAGGACAATTGCCTGCCTTGAAATCAGTATAAATGCCGATACAAATTAATGACTTTTTTGGCTCAAATAATTGATGCACCAACTGAGTTATTCCAGACAAAAAAATTACATAAACGAATCTTTTTGTATATTTTACTATTTTTTGACAGTTTTTTGACAGCAGGCATGTCAAAAATGTTGGGATATTTTCTGCGATTCTGTGGCATTCTTTTTTATTTTAAAGGTGTATTTAATGAAAAACGTTGGAAAAGTTTTTTTTCTAATGCGGTCTTTCGGCTCGATGCAATACATTTTTAATTTGTCAATTGGTGAGATTTAAAAAAACAATATGACATCGATAATCAACAACCTTTATATAAAAAAAGCATCAGTTTATATTATATATTTTTTAACAATTCTCGTTATAAAGATACATATTTTCCTCACTGCGTAACGAAAATTTTCAAACGAATTACGAGCCATTAGCATTTTTTTCAAGCGCGGACTTCCTTACTTTGAGTTGCATTCAAGCCTAATGTACTCTAAGGTCCTTTCAAAAATACTTCAAGTACTCTACGCCCAAATGCTAAGCTTCCGTACCATCGTATTGAATTTTTACAACAAAGCAATTACACAGTCGAACGACTTTCAGAAAATACACAAGCCTTCGCCTTTAACTCAAACAATATTACTGTAATGGGGGGTAAACAAAATTAACAATGGAGTGATTTCGGAATATAAAACTAAAATTAAAATAACTCGGGGGTGATTGTACTTTCGCTGTGTACTCGGGGATGAGGTATTTTTATTACAACAGTGATTTCTTTTTATTACAGATGCTTTTTTGCGTAGTATTTTTATGCCTTTTAATGCCTACTGAGAAAAAAAATCTAAATTTATTACGGGTTAATTAATCACTTCGAATCAGCTATGTCAGAGTTAACTATCGGTTGCCAATATTGAAATGATATTTTTTCGGTGTCAGATGGCTTGGAAGAAAATATTCTCCTCGCATCCACAATAAAGTGAGATTTCTATAAAAGTTTCGTTGGCATTTCGTTGGTCTTGATTCTAGCTCTGCCGTAAAAATAATCGAATCCCAAATTCAATACCTGACAAACGGTTTTATTGAGATGCAGTTTCTGATTGAAATTGTATTGTCTGAGTGGATCCCTATAAAGAGTATATAGATAGAATATACGGCTACCTGTCTTATACATCGCCAGGTGCTGCATGCTTACTGCCTTCGCGTGTTACGGTACACATTTCAATTCAACCGACGGGCGGAAAGATATCTACGCTTAATCTTAAGTGGTCTCAGCAAAATAAAACACATCCAGAGAGGCAACAGATTTCAAATTATACCCACTCGATCAATTTAGACAGGGTAAAATTCGTTATCGACGATTTTAAGGACTTGTACTTTTACTGTACGACTAAGTGCACTACGCTTATATGTAGAAAAGGCGCTTTCTCTGGACAAAAAAATGTTATGAAATATGTCTACCAAAAAAACGAAAAAGTTAATTTTAAATACCACTTTATATTTAATTGGAGTCAAACTCATGTAATATATTATTTTAGTGAGAATCCAGATTTTATTCTGAGTGAATAAAAATGTGCAAACTAAGATCTCAAAAAATAGGCTGTGCGAAGTTATTGCAAAAATCATATTTATTTTGATTCCTATCTATGATAAAATTAAAGATTGTTTGGGAGAGTGTTCTGTCATTTAAAACTGACTCCGACTTTATCAATTTATAAAAGTACATATGTCCTGTAAAATAAGAAAATAATTGATGGATAGAAGATGGCACAAACTATTCGTAAAATTAGTAATATTATCTATGATTCATTTAACTTTTAATTAAAACTATATTATCAAATAAATGTTGTTGAATCTGAATGATATATTTTAAAACATGCCAATTGTCAAGACAAGTGTGTTATTCAAAAGTACAAGAAATTGTAAACAATCACAAAAATTACAGCCCTAAAGGTATCAATGTTAAATTTATGTTATAAAATCAGTCAAATAAATTCACCTGTCGTAAATAAAAAAAATGCGTCACAATTGCATTGAAATTGAACTTAAATCTTTATTACTTCTTAATATTTGACTAAACATATTTCAAACAAATGATATTTCGAACAATAAAACCAAGATCCGAATCGGTGAATGAACACAATTAAAGCGATCCCAAACACTGATAAACATATCTCTATCGTATTGCTTTCACTTGAGATTGTGTATTCAAAAATCACAAAACATTTCTCGATAATCTACGAAGCTTATCCAGAAATAATCAAAGCTTTGTTGAGCTATGAAGTGGGTAGCCCACGTGGGAGGAAGTGAGCTTTTTATAAAAGCTTTTTTTTATTTTCAATTTTGTGTTTCTTTCAATTCAGGTAAAGTGGAAGAAAAAAGTTTACCGCAAAAATAATATACACGTTTTTTTAATGCTTGCAAAAAAAATATATTATGAAAATGACCTTAAAAATTGTTTATTTTGCGCTACACTTTTTGTACTTTTTCACACATAATATGTTTCAAGTAAATTGCCAATACGAACATATTTCATTTAACTTATTACTCGTTTGCATGTTTCAATCAAAAACCAAACACCGGCCATATGACATATTTCAACAATAATTTTATTATTAAATTTGCCTTAATAGAATGTGTCATAGCGAAATTGCCACTATCCGGACAGTATGTTAAATCATGTATCATTAAAATAATATGCGTAAATATAAAAGCAATCTTACTGGAATCTTAATAACATTAAAAAATAACGCAATATTTATATGTTTACAAATTTATTTATAAATGCAAGCCATAGTTAGATTAATGACAACGGAGAGATACTATGAGACAACGAATTTTTGTTTGCTTATTTATACTGTCTTAGAAGATATTTAATGACAAATATAAAAACGAATGTACTATCTTATAAGTTGTATTATTTTTTTATAACGCAAGAAACGCAGGATACATAGATATTATAAAGGAAGCATAAAGTATTTCATACATTATTCATTATATTATCATATTTAACTTTGTTATTTGAATGTAAGAACGTATATTCTTAAAAACATGCATAATCTTTGGATTGCCAACAAAACAGTCGTCAAATATTCGCTAATAATAAATTTTCCCGTATCCTATGGTGCAGCGGTCAGCGTTGTTGGCTTCCGTGCCGGGTCTCGCGGGTTCGAGTCCCAGTACGAACAGATTTTTTTCGAAGGCATGGATGTTTATGATGTCCCTCCCACCATTTCAGATCTTTTAACAACTGGGAGTAGCGAGAGCGATTAGTTTAACACTAGTACTGTTCTAGCCTCATCCTTCTATCCCTACTACTTGAAAAACAAGAGAGGTTGAGCGACTGAGTAACAAACAGTACCCGTAGAAAAACTTATGTTGAGATACCTTCATTAGGAGGCCATCCGCTCCACATTGTAAGCGGACATGGATGCAATAATAATAATAATAATAAAAGTATCGATAAAATGACATAATCTGACTATTGATGAATACTAAATCTTTCAGATGTCAAAAATATCTCTAAACAAAGACAAAATGTATCATTAAGTAAACAAATAGTTTTACAAAATATACCTAACATCATACAGTATTTCAGTGCTGGTAGGTAAGTATTCACAAGAAATCTTATGAGTTGACACGGTGACGTAATAAGCAAGCTTACTTGCTTTGCTTGTTACGAGAAGCAAGCTGGCTTTAATAAGTTTAGTTTTACTTTCCAACTTTCATTGAGCTGACGGCTGCACAGCTTACGGTTCTAAGTATATCAACTCACCAGTGACAATAATTCTGAAGCTTTCGTAGTAGTGTCTGCAGCCAAGCCGAAAGAGCTTTTCTAAGCAATCAGATGATCCTGGAGTAAGTTCTTGGCCAAGCTAAAGTATAGTTTTTTTTATTATTTTCGTGCGCCATAGTCCAGGGACAATTTTGGACACTTTAGAGAATCTCCTGCGCTCTGCTTGGTCATCAACCTTTGTACGTCAATTGCTATTCTCTAGCGCTAGTAAGTTTTGTGAAATCGAATTTAGCCTGCGAAGTCACGGCTTTCTATACCTTCGTCTTCCTTCAAGAGTAGTATACCCAGCGTGGGCATTGAAGGCTAGAAATTGAAGATTTAACAAATCTGACGATGTCGGAATATAAAAACGATCTCTGCTCCCAATATGGAGCAGTTAGAGTGTTTTTTAGAGGTTTTTTTTTCAAATAAGTATCAAATTTTCCAGCGACAGCAAATTTGTAGCGCGCGCTGTGTGATATGTTGTACCGTTTTGTTGAAACCACAGCTTTCCATATTTATACCATTCTATCGAATTTTCCAGTTATCATAGATCACGGTTTCCCAACCTATGGGTCGCCAACTTTTTTCGATTTTGAATTTGAACAACGAAACTAAAACTACAGTCAACTAAAATTACCTTATTGAAAAAAAAAAACCTTTTTCAATTGCATCGAGGCCGCGGGTCACATGGCTTATATAAAAAGGGGTCGCCACCCGAAAAAGGTTGGGAACCTACGTCATAGATCAATATCGCTCTCCATTGATTGTAACATTTGTAACGTTCTGCGTAGTGTGGAGCGTAAGGCCTCTTACTGGAGGAATCTCAACAGAAGTTTTTCTACGATAACTGCTTGTCAAAGGGTTGCTCGACATCATTTTTTTGAAGAGAGGAGGAGTAGAGATAGAAGAATGGAACGGGACTCTAGGATGGGAAAAGAATTTAGTCATCACAAAAAACCATGTTTTCCAACAGAATCCGATAAATCGATTGAAACAAAGGCTTCTCATATAGATTACTCGAGCCCATGAGAGCCGTCACGTAAATCAAAAACATTACGCAACGGACTCGGCGTATTTAATCTGTCTAAAATAATTTTATATAAAAACAGACACTGGCTTGAAAACTTCTGACATTGGTAGATATCCTTCAATGACGTTTCCGAAATAGCAGCTGGCAGAATCGTCACGCGTCAAGGACAATACCGTTCCGCCAACCAATATAATACGCAGCGGAAGCTTTTTATGCTGAGTTCATTATTTTATAGTATTACAGTCAATAAATAATAAACAAATCAAAATAAATACAAAAATAAGCAAAAAAAAAACATCTTATACTCGACTTCATAGAACTACGTAAATTAACCATAGACTTTAAAAACATTATTGAATTATTTGAATAAGTAGATTATTTTAAGATTTCGACTGAAGGTGCTTGGTGGAATTTCAATATTAAATTTGAATCATTCAAATTATGTACACTCCCACAGATTTTGTCACTAACGACCCGGGTTTCGCCTTTCGGCATCTTCAGGCGTTCAAGCGCACGGATGAACTTGAACTGACGCTTAGTAAATGGATGTTTCGTGTTTATATATTAAATAAATGTATCACTGAGTCTAAAGCCATCGCTGGCGAAAAAGGGTAAGCTCATGGGAATTCCCAAAGATTTGAGTAGTGAGTGGTTTTTAGAATTATATTTATTTGTTTGTCGGCAAAGGTTTTATGATATTATTTATGATATTATTTATATAGGGTATAGAAGTGGAGACCCAGGCAGGTTTAATATCTCGTTCAAAATCGGAAGACTATGTAACTGTGCCCTATTAATTTCTAAAATTTCCTGGAAAAAGAGCTTATGACTGTCCGTATTTGGGTGTAACATTTTTATCCCCTGTTCCTGATTGAACACGTGTCCTTCCGAAATTAAGTGATTAGCAAAAGTAGACGTGTCCTTTTTCAGTCTAAAGGCTGCCATATGTTCTAATACCCTGATTTTTAAAGTCCTCTCTGTTTTGCCGATATAAAATTTATTACAACAAGAGCATTGTAATCTATAAATTCCAGATTTATTTAGGTAATGTATTTTATCTTTATTGTTAACTAATAATTTGCCTAAAGAGCTTTTACAGTAAAAGGCTGGTCTAACACTATCAGCTAGTTGTTTTTTAATTTTAAGACTAGTATTTCCTAAATAAATGATTCTACGCCAATACCTAGTATGATCTATGTCCTTTGACAATGTACCTTGAAATAACATTTTTTCTGCAAGTTTAGTTTGTTTTTTTGATAAAAGATTGTCTATAAGAGACATATCGTATCCATTGTTGATGGCGATTTGTTTGATGATTTTTAATTCGATATTAAAGTTCTTTTCATTCAAAGGAACACTCACAAGTCTATGAATTTCTGAATGAAAAGCGGCTAGTTTATAAGAAAATGGGTGCATTGAATCCTTATGTATCACGGTATCCGAAAACGTAGGCTTCCGAAATATTTTAAATTCGTGAGAACCGTTTTCAATATTAATATTTAGGTCAAGAAAGTTAATATTCTTGCCTCCGACTTCTAACGTGAATTTAATATTTTTATCTAATGAATTTATAAAGTTATGAAAGTTAGTTATTTGTCTATCCGTTCCATTAAACAAGCAAATAATATCGTCTACATATCGGAACCAATAGACTATAGGTTTGGCTTCTGTTTTGTTTCTAAAACCGCCTTTTTCGCTTTTTCGCTAAAACCTTTTTCGCCAGCGATGGCTTTAGACTCAGTGATACATTTATTTAATATATAAACACGAAACATCCATTTACTAAGCGTCAGTTCAAGTTCATCCGTGCGCTTGAACGCCTGAAGATGCCGAAAGGCGAAACCCGGGTCGTTAGTGACAAAATCTGTGGGAGTGTACATAATTTGAATGATTCAAATTTAAGTAGATTATTGGTAGTGTTTTTGACATTTCTATTCAAATACTGTCGAACGGGGTTATTTTGAATGGTTTTTATCTGCAGTGTTATTAACTTGAATTTATGTATCAAATAGCTGGCGTTGTTGGCTTCGTTTACGAAGATTACGGGCTCGAATCCTAATAGGGACAATATTTATTGATTGATTTAAGGATTATTGTTCAGGCATGGTTGTACGTGATGTCTTGAATTCACCCCCACCCATATTTTCGCAAAAACAGGCGTAGCGTGAGCGATTGGCTAACCACTAGTCCTGTCCTTGTCATATATTTCTATCCTCTACTCTCTTTAATAACAAAGACATGTTGAGCAACTGAGTAACAAGCAGTTATCAAATGAATACTTCTGTTGAGATAAAGTAAAAAATATATCAATTTTTATGGTTTTTTTTTTTTTTTTTTATCATAATTAATTTATAAAATTGAGTAGCATAGTCTTTCATAAACATATTTTATGAATAAACAACTTTTAAAAATTCCTTTTCATTTGTTTCGTCATTATGGTGAACATTTACTTCGTCGCATGTTTGTATAGTCGACTTACAAGTCAATTTACTTTTAAAAACTTTTAGTCATCAATCAAAATATAAAATATGCCTCGTCACTCAATAGATTTCCATGTTTTTATCCACGCAGCTTTTATTTTTGAAGGTATCTTTGTATGAAAATAAACTAAAACGATGGCAAATTTTGTGAGACATCAACAAAATGTTTGTACACAAACATCTTTTTCGTCTTCTTACGCCTGTCTCCGTAAACTGGTGTCGATAACTTTATCAGAAAATTACGGATTTAAGGGTTAAATATTTATAATGCATTGTAGCTTTTTAAAGTCAACGTTTGAGATCTTATGCATTATTGATTATGTTGTACTTCAGCGGTGGGCTACTAATAGGTTAACAAGGGGCTCGCTTAATCTCAGAGCAATTCTCGGTTTTCTATGGAAGGAGTGAATTTGTTATCACTCGAATACAATTTTATTCAATTTTTGAATTTTATTGATTTAATTTAGAATTTCGACTGAAGTTGCTTGATGGAAATTCAACGTTAATTTATAATTATTTTCATTATGTACACTTCCACAAAAATTTTGATCGAACACGGCCTGGGTTTCGCCTCTCAGCATCTTCCGGTACTACTCAGTGCGCGAATGCATTTCATGAAACCGGGGTCGTGTTCGACCAAGATTTTTGTGGAAGTGTACATAATGAAAATAATTCTAAATTGTAATTGATTGTTACTTAATACACTTATAATATGTAACAATGTGCAATTTACCGTAAACGTATCAATGTAAATGGCTTAAAATGTACCACTGTGTATACTGAAGCTGTCGTAGATAATATATGTCAGAAATTGAAGTTGTACACTATTTATTAGTATGATCTCAGAATATTGTTTTCTCTTAAATTCACAAGGGGCTCACGTGATTCCTTCCTAGCATCCTGCAGCCCACCCCTGGTGAACTTTCTTTCCGATTAGATCACAACTCGAGCCAGCCGAGCTTAACTTTTCTTATTTAAAGTCATTATATTCAAAAAAATTAAACACTCTTTTGTACATTATAATTCCACATTTGTTTACTATAATATGATCGATAAAAGTATCACTTAACATGAGCATTTTCAACTAATATTAGCCTGATGCTTTATACAAAAAAAATGCCCGAGTTACCACGAAGCACTTTTGTGATGACAACTGGTAGACAAAGCTATTTCTCACTATGAATGAAATTCTTTCAGGAAAAAAATTACGTTCAATGTTAATACATCAATACAGAATTAGTTATACTTAACTAAATAAAATTTTGTCGGACCCTACATAAATATCATAAAAAAATAATTTAGAAAATGGGTGGTTTGTTACACTTGAGAGTAACTTTGTTTTAATGATAAGTACGATTATTTAAAATAATCTTAACAGAGTTTACTATTTCATCAAAAATTCCATGCATCAAAAAAAAATGTCAAGTCATTTCTACGTCTCTAGTTGAAAAAGAGATATTTCAAATGGGGAACTACCCTACCGCTCGAAATTAAATGGCCCCTTTCGTATATCAAACACAATTCTATACGGCTCCGTCTACAATGAAAATCAAATTTGAAATAGTTTAACAACAGGCTCTTTGTGTGCGTTTCGTTTGACACGTTCAGACCCAGCATTTATTTAAGACTCGTATTTTTCCGGTCAGAATTTATATTACATTGGTCAGAATTTGTATGAAATGGACATAATATATCGGTCAGTGTAAATAGCCATAATTTAAATTAATTTTAAAAAAAAACTTAACCTAACCTAACCTAACCAAAATGGTTATAAAATATTCTGACCGTATAATATTTTTATTCTGACCAAAAATTTATTTAAATTCTGACCATTTAATTTGTTTCATTTATTTAAATACAGCGTATGTAGTGTTTAATTAATATCCGAAATATGGGAGGAGAGGAAATGATGTGAATTGAATTGAATCAAAAACACCCAGTCTTCGATCACAACTTTGAATTGAATAATTCTAAAATTCACTGTGATCAGACGGGGAGTCGAACCTAGACCCAGTAAGCTCTAATCAACTGGACCACAGCAGACAACGTATACCCAAAAATTATGTTGTTAACGATTATATGTATAGCTCTGTCAGCTCAGTGTCACTTATAAATATGATAATGGCATTGCCAAAACAAGACTTACTTCAAAATATGCATATTTGTAGTTAGCCCCCTGTGATCCTAAGCCACCCGTATGACGTGATATAACTATGTTTCATAGTGTTAAACATATGTGATGTGGGCGTATCTACAGTGTTTTTTCTGACCAATAGTTGTTTCCTATTAGCTATATCACGCTATTATACTGCCTTTAAAAACAAGAGGTTGACTGATTTTTTCACTATGGAGAGCTTTGTTGAAATGTGCCATTGCAATTTAAAATTAATAAAAACACTAAATAATAGAAATTCTTTTTGAATTTATTTCAAAATATATAATATTTTATTTTAGTTGACGGAGCTGAATTAGTTAAGAATGTATCCATTGATTGCGAGCCGCTCGAAGTTAGTTCACCTCCGAACTAAGTTTCTACGTTTCGCTTTTGTTTGAAGGAAAGACGCAAGGTGCAAGTCTAGCTTGCTCTGATGGTGATGATGACAATGCAAAAATGTATTTCTTCGTTCTGACGTTTCCTCCATTCGCTGTCTTTTGTCAGCCGTCAACAATATCTCACGTCAGCCATACACCAAAAATATTTCAAAGAGTCAAATATTGTCGTAGAAATCAATTCAACCTGAATATTCTACTATTGATTTATTACGGACGCCAGTATATTCAGCGAGGCGTTTCGCTGAGTGGTCACAGTCACTGGGTTGTGTTATGGTGGTTACAGGCTCAAATACTAGTATCATCATGTTGTCCAATACTTTTTGAAAACGCGATATGCCTATTTTTTTTCTGAGATTAGTCAAATAAAATTTAAAGAATGTTTCGCTTGAATAATTGAATAATTTTCCTTGGGATTTATACTTCTTTATGCAAGTAATTAATTTGTAAATAATAGTATTATTTTGTGTATCTAACCATCTTCCTACGTCCAGTTGAATGAAAACAATCCCAACTCCTACTTTTGTAAAACATAAGTTATGAATTATAATTAATTCTTAGGGAGTATTGCTTATTCATAAATAACCTTACATTTGTTTATCTGAAGATGCTTCTCATAGCGGATAAGCACCTTTCACATTTTGTTATCCAATCTGTGGAAAAAATACTTCCATTAAAAATACCAATCCTGACATACGTAATCATTGAAATGAAAGAAACAGACAGAAGAATATCAGCCAATTATTTCTTTAACAAGCAAATCCATCAATGTTCATACTGGAATTTGAATTCATGGACACTGCAAATGAACGATCACAAGACGTTACCCGCTGGATTACAAGACCAACATATGTTTTTTTTAACCATATCTGCATCGAATGTGAAGCATTTGAACTCCTGGTGGAGTTTATCTCAACATAAGTGTTTCCCTTTTTTTCTGAGAGAGTAGGGGTAGAATGATATAACTAGTAATTAAGAGAAGTGGTTGGCTAATCGCTTTCCCTACCATTCTTTATGATATAATGGTTCATCACGCCTTCGAATCAATGCCTTCGAACAGAAATTCATTAATCGATTAAAAAATCAATTTATAAAAACTGTCCGTACTTGGATTCGAATCCGTGACGTCTGTAATCTAAGTCTTCAGTCGACCACGCAGCGACATGTGTATGATAAGAAAATGTTGAAGAATCGATTTTAGAATAAATTATATATAATGCATTGGAAACTTATTCGGAACAAACATTTCATAATCCCCGTTTGTGTATGATTAATAAGTTTCGTGTTAAGCTTGGATCGCCATTATGTGCCGTGAGTGCATGGATTTTGTTTGCTGGATTTTATTAACGGAGAATCCAAACCTATTATCAGCAAAGTAATGCTGAGGAAAGCTTTTAGGAACGTTTCTCATATTGCAAAACTTTTTCAATCATACACATTAGAAATTATTAAATATTAAAATAAAGTTATCACATCAAGCAAAACATATTTCGTGATTCTTCATGTTTATTAACTTAATTACGCGGTTGCAGACTCTGACATTCGATAAATTATCTAAAACGCATTTTCGCATTCTACATATTTATTTTATAATCTTTTAAATACTAAACTTAGTTAATAATTAACAGTTTTATCTTTTTCTCCAAATAACTTAATATTTTATATTCTATCAATCAGGGTTGGACGCGGAGGGGCTTTCGCTAGCCTCTTGTTATATTTCACTAAAGCCGGCGATCGCCTAGTAAAATTAAGAATAAACAATATTCTCAAATCTGTACGTTATATATCGACTGTGGAAAGGAAAAAGGACGTAACCCACACATATCAAATTTAACAGGAGGCGCAAAAAACGTGTTTTGATGATTTTGGGCCATATGCAAATTATGAATTATACACAACCTTAAAGTGCACGGAAACTTCTAAACTGGTGTTTAATTGACATAATCTAATATTAATCAAAGAAATTGTCTAGGAAAAACGATTATTTCAGTCTTTTTTCTTGGTTTTAATTTTTTACAATGTCATCTTTTTCAAACCTTCAAGCTAAATTTAGATACTAATTCGGCATTTGCAGCTTGCATCCTTTTGATAGAACGTGTATCAAGTTTGATACATTGTGATTATCGAGAAAAAAAAACTGTGTGTTACGTCTTTTTCCTTTCCACAGTTGATATTATATAATGTATAAATATCAGTGGTGTAGTGCTTAATTAAAAAGTACCGGATCGCTGAATATTTTGACTGTCTTTAAATTATCACGAATATATTTACAACCCTATTAGTCAGTTGATTTTTTTAGTCGTGATTTATAATAATATATTAAAAAACCACGAATGCCTTTCCAACAAGAATTGCAACTGTGTAACGGTGCGTTGAAAATGTAACGACTGTGATAATTTGGTTTTATTTGTCAAAATTTCAAATATGTTTGATTACATAATAAATGTTTTGATAATTTTATTCGTGTACGGTTTTATTGCTTAATAATAAATAAACCATAATGTCAAATAGAAGTACGTTTATTAATAAATATAAATTAAATATTAAGCATTTCACTCAAAGATAACAATGAAACCCCAAACTATGGATCAATAAACTTTAATATTTGGTTATTTAGACTCGATATTAGCACAATGCTTTTCAAATTCGATTTTGAATACGTTTTAAAATACCAAACAATTATCTCGTGAAAATAAACTCAATTTCGATCAATGTCAATCATACTCGCATGCATTCATAAATAATATATCTTTATTGAAATATAGCTTTCACATTTCGAATGCTTGCCATGCTAACCGACCTCCATGCTTTTTTAACCCTAAAGCTCCGTACACCTGTTTTTTTATTTCAATAACAATTTTTAACTTTTCACTTGAACAGTTGTGTAAAAGTATAGATAGATTTGTATTCCTTTTTTTATAATTTAACAATCAATGAAAAAAATATTGATAAAAAATATTTTTAAGACGTCTGGATTCATATAAAATTAATTTATTTACTTTTTAATACCCTTGTTGTTTTACAAAATATGTCACGTATTTCGTCTGAATTTTTTGACGTTTTATTTGTTATCGATAACTACAATCTTTATTGCTATTATTTTATACTTTAACAATAAATGAAAATAAAATCAACGATTTTTTAACAAACATTTGTGTTTTTTTCATAAAATATAAATAACAATTGTTTTTAAGACGTCTGAAGTAATATATTTTCTACTGCATGTTCAATAAAATAATCTTATTAAAAAAACAATATTGGAGTTACCCGATTTTGACTACTCCACTTCCATCCAAAATACTAAAAATTTTCGATTTCGTATTGTGACAGTATTAGTCACAATTGGTGACAAATAAATTTTAGTAAGAAAAAATTACACACAATTAATGTATGCATTACAATACCCCCGAAATATTTAATCAGGTTAAATCATTCTTACATTAGACCAGCACGAATAGTAAAGCAACGTTCCTAGAGAGGTATTCTTTGTCAAGGTATAGCAGAGTACAATTTTGGTACAATGAGTTTCTGCCTACCGGCCTTGTCATTGTTGTAATGTCAAAATTTTAAATGTTTATAATGGCGTATATTCTCATGATGGAAGCAAAGATGCTACGAATAAAGGATATTGAAAAATTTTAAAACTGCTAAACCAAAAATGGACTTCGTTTTAAAATACAGAACATAGTGTATCACTTTGGCAACATTTTAAACATTTTGACAAATTTAATATTGTTCGTCCGTTTACGATATAAATACCTTATTAAATTATATTAAAACAATCTTATAGCGTGATGTAAACATTCTTCAAGTGTTTTTTTTTTAAATTGGTTACCCTAATTAATAATAAATAGTCAATTTTTAAACATTTTTGCCACATAAACTATGTAAATAGACGTATCGCTTGGATGGTAAAAATCCATAAAACAAATCTTTCTTAAAATTTAAATATTACATTTTTTTCCGAGCACATGCGTCAAAATTCACTATACTGACTATACAAATAAAAATTAAGAAAGAAAACATATCACTTCATAAAACACATTATAAATATTGATATTTTAAAATAATTCACTATTAAAATGGAAAATAGTAAAAAATCACGATAAGAAATTAATTACATAAAATATATTTTTAAGCTTATTAAAACAATATTTATTTCAGGGCTGTGGAGTTGTTAAGAAATTAAACGACTCTTACTTCTACTTTAAATGAAAACACGATTTTTCGTTCTGAATTTGGTTTAAGAATTACTTAAAAATATTTTTTTCCCCCTTGAAATGGTTTTCAATTTTCATTCTTCTTTTGATGAATTGTCTAATTTTCGAATATATTTGACTTAATATTAATAATACTGTATGTCCCTGGTGAACGGGAATGTCAATTCTTCATATCATTTTTTTTTTATTTTTCCTGATTTTTTGTAATCTTACATCATCATAGTTTAACTATTTTTTATTTGTTTTGACCTCTAATAATATTCTTTTAGAGTTAGTAGCATGAAGTGGAACTACTTTGGACTCTTCGCATACACGAAAAAATAAAAAAATAGTCGGAGTCGTTATATTGTTTCTGTCTCCAACTTTCAAGTGTGGAGTATTATACATTTTTAACATAAATTTCTAATATATCATTTTTACTCTATTCAACACAGACGACATAAAAATAGGCTCAAACTAAACACATAAAATACATGATGAGATCTATTATGACACATCACTTCACATAAAATGGATAAAGTATTGATGTTCAACTTCATAGAAATAAATAAATGTATGTTTAAACACCATACATAATCCACATAACAGGTTGCCGAAATAAATTTATCTAGAAAAAATCTTTTTACAAGTATTTATATGAAGCAAATATAGAAATATTTTTGTGATTCAGTTGTCTGAGAGAAACAGCGCTAGCTTTGTCAAACCAGAATAATAAAAAAATAGCACACACTTTTTCAAATAGCAGTCACAAAAATATTTACAAAAAAAATCTTTCTTTTTTTATCCGCATCAATATTTATATTTTCCGTGGTGTGTAGTCAGGAAGGTCAGTTGTCGTGAACCATTTTGTGTCCCATGTTCGTTTTTATGTCTTAATTAATCAACCGTCTTTCTACAATAACACGAAATTTTTGTATATTGTTTATTTAAATTTTAAAATACATTAAGTCAGTGGTTTCCAACCTTTATGTTACTGCGCCTACCTTTGAAGAAAAAATATTTTCGCGCCTCCTCATCTTTTATTTCATATAGTAATAAAGACACGTTTTAGTGCACACCTAGTCCACGCCTCCCAGGTTGGAAATCGATGTATTAAGTACAACATATAAAATTTAAATTAAAGTATCTTATAATAAATATCTTAAATAAGTATCTTAAAATAAAATCTTATAATAAAAGTAAATATTCTTCCTTAAGATCTGGTCTCAAGGTGCTTGGTGGAATTTTAATATTGATTTGAATCGTTTAAATTTTGTAAATTTCCATGAGTTTTGTCACTTATAAACAAGTGGTTAGCCAATCACTCTCACTACGTCTCATTATTTGTGATTAGAAAAGATTTTGTAATCATTCCTACATTCTAAAGAAAATCTTTAAATCATTTGAAAAAATGTTGTTTATACTGGAATTTGAGCCCGTGACATTCATCCCTGAAGTAAATGACGTTGACCACTGCACTGCGAACCCGATATAGAATACGTCTTTTGGTCAGCCCTAGTAAATTCATTATATATTGAAACAAATATACATATAACTATATACTTCGATTGAATACATTATGTAAAACAGAAAATTTAATTTAGGTGAAATATTTTTCAACTTTTCACAGGCATGGCTTGTTCGACTCATAAACAATGGTTGAGGACAACTTCACTTGTATATAACACCTACGAAAACTTTTATCTCGAAACAAATGAAAAAGTGGCTATCATTTGTTATGGAGTAGATTCTCAGGCACAAGGAGCAAACACGAGTTCATAATAAATTGCCGAATCCTTTTCCCGCCATTTTCCTCAAGGTCAACCGATGGTTCTTTCAGATACACCATGCTGCCATTTTTTCTCTATGCCCTTCGGGAATTTCCCTCATTTTTTTCATAAACATACTGTATGGCAAAGTAAACAGTGTCACGTACGAAATATCAGTATTAATAAATTGCCACATTTGAAAATGGAACAGTGATTTTTTACGCTGTAAACATATTTTTCCTCCCCATTATTTTGACACTTTTATATTATGAATTTTATTTGAACATTAATCAAAAAAAAACATCTGTCTCTTTTTGGTAAACAGCCCAATGTCATATGTTAGATATAATTCGAGTAGAATCAACCAAACAAGCGAGACCAATCGTATTTTATGTATATTGTGTATAGAAGAAAATTAAACGTAAGTAGACGTAAATAACGTATAAAATTCTAAAAATATAACAATCTCAACACTAAAGATGCATTTTAAGCTATAGTTTATTACATATTTTTTTTATTTGTATAATTTAAGATTTCGACTGAAAGTAGATCATTGCTGCATCTTTAATTCAAAACTGTCAAAATGTAGCATGGATCATAATATTGTGGTTTAATTTTGTTGTAGATTTTTTACAATATGATAAGTCTACTCTTTTTTATTTATTATCATTAGTTTTTATTATAAAATGTTTCCATTTTTTAATAAAATATATATATTATATTATTTAATATCTTCCAATGACGCCTCTCGTTTCTATTGTCAGTCATTTCGTTTCATATCATAGAGCTGTTAAGGTCTATCTCATTGTTATTGCCAGCACGTACCTACTAACAGTAACAATCATACACATTATAGCATAGCAATATCTCTCAAGTAACTTACACACAGAATTACCAACAATAACTTTTCAAACTGCAAATTTACAACTAGAATCGTTAAAAGTGAATTATTATTTATTAATATGTAATCATACAATACAGTGGAATCTCTCATAACGAGCACCTTTTATAACGAGTAATTCGCATAACGAGCAAAACAGATTGTGGAAAAAAATGCTCCCCGAGCGAAATTTCGCATAACGAGTGACGCAGAGTTTCGGAAAGATAACTTTCACATTGTTGCTTGCCTCAAGACGATTGACAAGGCGTGGGAAGGGGTTACCAAGAGAACGCTCACTTCAGCTTGGTAGGAGCCTTACAGTAGGAATCACTTCACTTTGCCAAGGAGCGTTGTCGAATGTGATTTTGAGGGGCTTAAAACAGTACCTATGAAGTCTACAGTCAACGAGATTGTATCTTTGGCCAATACCATGGTACTGGAGGTGGATAACAACAAAATTGATGACCGTGTGAAAGAGTACAGTAAAGAGCTGACAACCGAAAATCTTATGGAGTTGCATTGTTTTTCGCATTCCAGGTTGTTACGCTCCTTAACAATTGATAAGTATGTAATGTCACTTTAATACACGTTAAAAATATAAAAAATGATTTTTTTCCGGCAAGCGACGCATTATTGTATTTTACATTGTTTTAATTGGGAAAAATTGTTTCGCTTAACGAGTTTTTCACATAACGAGTAAGATTCTGGAACAAATTAAACTCGTTATGAGAGGTTCCACTGTACTTTGTTTTTGTAGTACAAAAATTATCTTTACAAAATATTGTTTTATTATTATAATCATTCGGCTTAATGAGACGTATTAAACGATTGTCAATTTAGATATACGAGATATTGCACCTTTCAAAACGATCTCTTTTGTGGTGGATAGACGCTATTGATTCTTCAGTTTGTGTCTTATTTCAGTTTTCCCTGACGTTTTCGCATTATTTGGTGAATCCAATACCAGTGTGGTACATGAGTACATCAAAGTGAATGAGCAACCGCATCCTAAATTAAACCTAATTATATGATTTAACTTTAAATAACTAGTTTCCATAGGTACGATCGATATACATATCGTCTGTGGAAAGAAAAACGGACGTAACCCACACATATCAAATTTTACAGGAGACACAAAAAATGTTTTTTGTTGATTTTAGGCTAAAAGCAAATTATGAAATACACACAACCCTGAAGTGCACGGTGATTGATAAACTGGTTTTTTATTGACTTAGCCTAATATTAATTTAATAAATTGTTCAAGAAAAACCTTTTTTTATGTTATTTTTCTTGGTTGCAATTTTCACAAGCCTTTCTTTTTTCAACCTTAAAAGCTAAATTTAAATACTAATTCGGCATTTTAAGCTTCCATTCTTTTGAAAGAACGTATGTCATGTTGTATACATTGTGATTATTGAAAAAAGCTGTTTTGGAAAATTGAGGGTTACGTCCTTTTTCCTATCCACAGTAGATATATATATACTTGGAAAAAACTGTATTCCTAATCTTTTAACATCTGTAATACATAGCTTCTTTTTTTTTTAATTATTTTTTTAAATAACTAGGGAATATAATCTGACATTTAATTTTTAAAAAAATTAATGAACATTATTTAACTGTTTCAAATCATAGAAAGTATTTTTTTGTATATTATTATAAGCAACGATTCATTTACCCAACAATTATTAAACTAAAATTGCCTTGTTGTAGTCTTAATGTGACGATGTTACAAAGATATGTGACAAATAAATACCGATTTATTGAATAACCTTTTCAAACTACGCCACTGAGACGTATCCATAAAGTAAATAATATTCCAACTCAATACCGAATAAAACCTGGTCGCCCTTGCGGGGTGCCCTAAGCCACCCCAAAACACCTTTATTAAAGTCTAACAATACGATCTCATAATAACAAAAATGCACAAAGCTTCACTTTTTTTGATAGTGAGCAACACCTTTGTCACCAGAAAAGTATATTGTTGGCTTTTGTTAATAATACACATCTCAAATCTCATAGTAAAGGTCCCTAGTTAAAAGAGCATCAAATTAAGTTGTATGGTTATAAGTATTTATGTCATTTGTGGTCCGTTTTTGTCAAATATTATTATTACAAAATAAAAATGGCAAAAAAAGATCAAATCTACGGAGGAGCATCGAGCAGAACTGCTCTCGGTCTAAAACGGTTCTTAGGCAATGTCTATTCATAGTTGTGAAGATAAGAGATCATTGGGTTATAATTTTTTCCTACTTCGCTGTGAAACTTTTGAGAGATTTCACGAACGAACTCTCGAATGGTGGGTATTTTAAGTTTCTATGATACAGCGTGTTGCAGACGTACTACGGAGCATTACATATATGTATCAGAGACTTATTTTGAATAATCTGGAAGTCTCCATATGCTTGTGGTGAGTATACAAGCCCATATTGGAGTAGCATACCTACATACACCATGATTGGTCGAGTAATTGTAGAGATAGAGGAGCATCTTGCTTTTAAGAGTAAGTTTGCTCACACTAAGCATTCAACTACCTACATTATACTAAAAGATAACAGTTAAGTATGGATTTCAACAGTGACCGGACATGAAGATGAAACAGAATCACAACTAGTATTGATAATTACTTATGATGGGGAAATCATCTTAATCACTTCATATGTAATAAGAAATACAGTTTTGATTTCCTATCAATTGTTAGAATAAATGAAATTGCCTCTAAATATTGGTCAGTTATTGTAAATATAAATAAACATAAAACAACAAAAGAACCAAATAATAACATGATTCCTGTGGTAGTTTACATCTTGAAAAGATTGTAAGTTTGGCTTCATAAACAGATGGTAAAACAACCAATTTATAATATGAATATTAAATTTTTTAAATTGGTATTTTTTGTATATATCTGAAGCGTAAATTATTAAATTGATTATTTTAAATATTGTAGCAAAAACTTATTCTCTCTGTGTTTTTAATCGTATAAACTATAAACGTATTAAATCAAATACAAAGCCTAGCAATAAATAGCCTTTACTTCGAGCTCGTTACGAAACTTGACTTGTTATCACAAGGGTTATCAATGTTGATTGGAATACATTTGTTCTTGATAGCTATTGCACATGCCTTCACGAGTAATAGTTTATTTATCGGAATCGGTTCTGAGAAAATTAAACGAATACAAACATTCATTGTAGTATCTTGCATTGAAAGAAGCCTTTGACTGTAACAATAGACCTCGCTTCTTAAATTATAAAGATACCAAATAAAGAGATCATGAAGGGAAAAATTTCTTCACAGCTCGATACACAATTCGACTATAGCATACCTCCAGGTGCACGTCTCTTGGGACAAGGTATTGTATTGATTATTTCGAAATATCGATGGACATTTGTCACAATCGAGTACTCGTTTAGATGTTTATAAAACACAATAGATCATTTTACATCAAAGCATACCTGCTATGATAATTATTATGAAATCAAAAATATCATTACTATACAGATGTCAGAGAGAGACACTGTAAGACAGCAATTAGAAACATGTTCTGATTTCTGAGTCATAAAACAAAATCTATGATTTCAATATCATTTTATTTTTTTACAAAATAGATTTCTTTTTTAATTAGAGGCAAAAAGCACATTCTGAAAATTGAAATAAAAAATAGATTTCAATCATTACTTCAATAACAATAAAAAAACCTAATGGTATCTACTGAGACGAAATCAATTGATATAAAAATGGAAATCACAGCATTTATTTGATTTACCAGAATATAGGTATTATAGGTATTATAGCAGCAATAATAATGAAGAGAACTAATAATAATTCAAAAAATGATTTGTCACGATTTTTGAAAAATGCCGTTTAATATCAATTCTGATAGTCCATAATAAAATGTATGAATGGAAATCACAAATAGTGTTCAAAAAAGGTTTTTCCTTATAAAAATTAAATCATAAAGTTGACACATTCAAGCAAACTGTGATTTTTCCAACACACTCAAATCATCATTTTCCAAGGTCTCTATTTGTTTGACAAATCACTTTTTGAATGTTTGCTCCTCATTCATACATCAACCGATGGCTAACTTTGGTATTCTTCCAGAAAAAAAGCTAGATAAAAAACAGCATAATTTATGACTGAAATTTCAAAACGTAGTACTTATGTCTATAGTTACACTTTCCCATGTTTTCCATGCCATCTTCATTTACACTTTAAATCATTTTTATCTAAAACTATAAGTAATAAATAAAACTATAAGCTTTATTCACCATTTATATCAAAATTTACTTTACATATGAAACCCAACATAATATAAAAATAATGTAATGCTTAACTTTATAATCTGTATATTTAAAAAACGGCAATTTTTACTAAGGGTTAAATTAATAATTGTTTTTATCGGAGTCAGAGTTTTGCTTTTGACAAGGCTTTTAACTACCCCAGTTGTCTTTAAATTCGGTCAACTGTTTTCAACTAAACTTCACATCGTAACAATTTTTACAAACGTGAAACAATGAATTATTCCAAACGGCACCGAACAAAATTCAACAACTCGCTTCAATCTAAATACGCAGCTGGTCAGTTTAACGTATTATATTTATATCTAAGTACCATTAAACATTTCTAAAACCCTTAAAATATTAATCTTTTGTACAGAAGAACAATCATATCTATATCTGGCATTCCTCGGCTTCCAATTGAATACACAGTATCATCTCGTATTATTAAAATCTATCTCATCTCAAACATTCTTGCTTCTAAATTAATTGAAATAGATTATCTTAGTACGGTGGCTAGACCTTTTTGTCTTAGAGGGATTAGTATTTAGTCGACATATTGTGTACCAGACTGGATCCGTCTTCCTTTGCCGCAGTCATTAATAAGAGTCTTTTTGGATCGCCTGTAATACAACGACTCAGTCTCTTTGTACAATAATAAAAATAACTTGGATTTGATATATTTCAGGCATTGTTCTGCAATATTAACGAATTACGGGAAAAAGCAATTCATACGGTTCTGTAATATTTCTACCTATTCGCTAATTAGACCGACCTTTTTCTAAGATATCGAGTAAGTCCAAATCACTTTAAAAGTGTCCATTGGCAATAATTGGCAAAATTTAACATAGTTCTTTTTTTGAAGATGTAAACTGGATTACATACTTTTAAAATAAAAAGGTTTGTTGCAGGAAAGCACACTGAATCAATCAACCAAAACCTTCCCATCAGAGAGTGAGATGAATATGGGAAGACGATGGTATTATACATTGAAAGAATGGCGAACCTACGGTACGCGTGCCCGAGGTGTCACGTTTGAGAATTTGGATGACACGGAACGATTTCCATTTTTTTAAACTTGGAAAAAAAAAATGATTAAATAATCCGTAAATTATTAATTTATTCCGTTTTATTAATTATCAAATGTTTCCCAAGATAAACGACAATCGTTTCAAAAATTCTTTTTTTTTCTATTCTATTAAAAAAAAAATACTGCTTGGGCACGCCACACAATCGAGATATAAAATACTTGAGGATTTTGGCACGCGTACCCAAAAGGTTCGCCATCCCTGATATAGTGGTTGTTCTTTATGATCTGACGAGTGCTCAAAGCATGATTTACCAGATTTAAATAACAAAAAATAATATTTCCTGTTTATATTTATAAAAAATCAAATGAATCAGGAAAGCAATAAACTCTACTTTATAGCATAGTTTTGATCGAGTAATTCTACGTCATAACCTAGATTATTTTTACTTTGCAACATTGCTTAGAATATATGATGTGTAATATTATTTTAATAAATGTATTGAGGTCTTTGTAAGAAGTAAATAAAAATTATAAGCCTGGTATAAAAAAAACATAAATAAACGTCCACTTATGCTGGCGCCAAATGATGATTGATCATCTGTCCTGGAAAAGCACGCTCTCACGTACGAGCTTTAGAAAGCTTTTTGCGAGAGTTGAACTGTTGTAAATTGAATCTTGACTATACATTAATAAATTTAATATTATTCATTGTTTGTTGGTGATGTAATATTGCTTAAATATTTATATTTCTACTACGAAGGTTCTTGACTTGGTGTACTATATAACACCATGAAACACTTTTGTATTATATAACACCTTATATCATCGATTTCCAACCTGGGAGGCGTTGACTATTGCAAATAGTGGCGCGAACAGTCCAAAATATTTATTTACCCTTTAAAACGTGTCTTTTTTACTATATGAAATAAAGGATGAGGAGGCGCTAACATATTTTTTTCTTCAGAGGGAGGCACAGTAACATAAAGGTTGGAAATCACTGCTTTATATGAAAGCCAAATAACCTCCAATAATTCGCAATATAAACATAATAAACCAATTTTAATCAGACAAAAGAATGTGTTTTTCTTCAGATTATTCATTATAGATTACCAGTTTTTTACATATGGAGAACTATCTGACACCTACTCTGCCTGGTTCTCTTAGAATTAATTGGAATATAATAATATTGATTAGCCATGCTATTGAATTTATTTCCCTCTTTTACAAAAAAGCAATGACCGAAGTAAATTTTATCTACAAAAATATTTATTAATTATCATTTTACGTATTGCAAATCTCAAGATCTGGGGTTTGAATTGGAGGGAACATAAAAGGGCTTGCGCGAGCCCTTTGTTAGGTTAAGGAAAAAAAGCAACATTCTCGGAACAACTGCAATTTCTGTAGATACTTCAAATATATTATGAAAGAAAAGACTTATTTGACTTCAGAAATTACTCGTAAAATAAATATTTTTCGAGTGCATATGAGAGAGACCTAGCCATTTTTTTGAATACAGTAACATTCAAAGTATATTTCGTCTCGTTATACAGAACTATATTGGAAAAAAAATAGGAAATCTTAAAAGTTATAGCATCGTGTTTACTATTTTAAGATACCATGAGTGAATCGAAATTATATTTCTCACATTGAGCTTATGTTAATAGAAAATAGATTAATAATATTACGTTTATACACTTTCGATCGTTCATCTTTCATGAGGGAAAGTTTTTCCAGTGGCTAAATAAATGTACTACTAAATATGATAATACTTGTTTCGTTATGTATTTGTTTTAGCATATTCTTATAAAGAATAATATGGATCGTTTTATGTTAAGCTGACCATAAAGTAAAATAAATATAAACTATCGGCATCAGCAGATAAACAGACATCTTAAATAATTCGTCAATTTTTTTTATGTGGTCAAGAAACAGATAAAATATATTGCATTTATTTTCAATATACATACTGAATCGAATTCAGACCCACCTGATCGGTAGAGCAAGCTCTACCCAACAAGACCACAGTGGGCAACATGACATGCTATGTTTTCTATACATTAAAAAATATTGGTCAATTTTCAATACCAAAATGCTAGTATTTTTTCTTTTTATGAACTAGTATTTTGGCATTGAAAACTCACCTCGAATACCTGTATTACAATTCCTACTCCAGTCTCAACTCAATTGTACACTCCGATTAACTTCATTCTCTCACACATCGTATTTTCCATTGTTACTTGAATAAATCAAGTAATTTAATTTTCTTTTATATTTCGCAACGGCTTCAAATATTAATGTGATAACAATCAATAAAATTACGCACACTCTAAAAATATGTATATAAGCATTCCAGGCACGTAGAGTCCATCATTATAGCTCATAACCAAAAGTAAAACCAGAAAAAGTTGAAGTAATTTGACAGCTGAGTTCGAGAGGTAATATTTTATACAATACGGCGAGTCGAGAGGTTAAACATTTTGCCAATTTTTCCGACGCCTCGGCGTGCCGCTTTTTACGCCAGTTACTCTCAACATTTCATTTATGCACGGATTATAATAATTTTATTAATTATTGTAATCGTTAACTTTTTTTTGTATCCATACCCATTCCAAGTGTGGAGAATTTGGCCTCTTAACGTTGATCTCAACAGATTTTTTATACGAGAACTTATACTTTTTTTTCAAAGAAGGTAGTAGAAATAGAAGTATAAACCTAGGACAGGAATAGAGGGTTAACTAATCGCTCGCTATCTACGTCCAATTATTAAAGGATCGGAAGGGTGGTAGGGATTTTTTTAGACATCACAAACATTCATGCATTCGAACAGAAATTGATAAATCCACCGAAAACTGCTGTTCGTATTGGGACTCGAACCCGTGAGATCCGGCACGGAAGCCCACAGCACTAACCGCTGCGCCACAGGACCCGACAGATACTACGTTCACTATAATTTGAGTTTCGTGAATATTACCGCTGTCTTGTACGCTCCCTTATCTCTGAATTCCTCACAAAATCAAACCACCTCACCCCCACTATCCGACGCAAGCATCTGTTCTCGAAGCTCAGTATACGGTTTTTTTGAGTCTTCGTCAAGTGCCATGATTCGTAACCGTAAAGCAGTACCGGCAGAATGCAAGCGTTGAATAAGTGGCATTTGGTTTTAATCGACAGCGTCCCGTCACGTCAGTGGTTATGGAGAGACGTTGGAACTGGCTGGGTCACGTGCTGCGGATGCCTCCGGAAAGCCTCAATCCTGCCTGCCTCTTCTTTCGACCGGTGGGATTCCGGTGTCCCGGACGTCCGTCGGGTACTATCCATAGGATGTACTCGGCAGAACTGAGGGATGCTGGCATGTCATGGGAGGAAGCGAAGCAATTGGCGGGAGACAGGGAAACACAGAGGTGCCGCGTGGCGGCCATATGCTTCACATAGGGAGCGAACATGGCCAAAAAAGAAGAACATTACCGAGTATTGGACATTGGAAATACTCGGATAACTTTTTCTTGCTAAGTTCATCATGATTCAGAACATGATCTCTAACAGAACATTGCTTTTTCGAACAATACTCTTAAACCTTAGAAAATTACCTTAATAGTTGTATGAAGTGTTCGCAAGCTTAGGATTATCGATCACTGATTTATGACACAGTAATGTATCATGCAAATATCGCGGTTCACGTGGGCAAGTGAGTTTTTAACATGCGTGCCTGCTATGTGCTTAAAAGCTTCGCGTGCTTTCAAAGCTTTTCATATTATTAGTTATTTGCACATATGTACAGTCTCGGTTATTTTACATGTCTGGTGCTAAGCACGGCAAACTTTAATGATCATTTAAAAGAAATGTATAAATTCGTAAAAGGTATTTCGTGTTATATACTATATAATATAAATATTTGTAGCCATCAATGAAAGATTTTTGATAGTATCTTGGGAGATTATAAACATCTTATTTTGTTATTAAGTGATGCATAATTACTGCACTATCATAATGTTGATGAGTATAGTAAAATTGTTTAAGAGTTCTTGCATAAAAACACAATTTTACTATGCTGCTTAATTATTTTGCTCTACTGTATTAGTGTTTAAAAGTATCCGCTGTTAATATTAAATCACGAATGCAAGATAAAGTAACGTTAGGTTTTGTAAATTAGAATACTGCCACATAAAATATATGTATCTTAAATAGGCAGTAATCTTCAATCCGATTTCTAAAAGCAACAGCTTCCAGTTTGACTATGACTAACAATAACATATAATCATTGCCCACCTGGACTAGGTGATGTACTGTGGTATCGTAAAATGAAGTACCGAGTAGATAGTATTAATTATAGTAATTAATCCTAATTATAATTAAATAGTTGTTTTAATTAAGACTTAAGGACTCAATATTTCATAGGTGATTATCTTTTCAATGGTATTTGTTAATTATTAGACGCTAGCAAATGATACAAAATGATAGTGTAAAAATACCAAAAATATCAATAGTTCCGATGATGGCGCACGCCGAAATAGCTATAAACTGATTTTATAAAAAACTTTATAACTAAATACTTTGACATGTTTACCCTATTACAATTGAGTTTTTTCTACCAAGTAAATGCCAATTCAATCAATGATACAAAATAACTCACGCTGGTGAGATCGGTTACCGGTAAATTGCTCGAACGGAAATTGCTCGAATAACAAGATAATCAATTTGTTTCCGTTTGTTCTGTCCGTTTGTTCTGTCTTAGCCCTAGTCTTCTATGTGTTCTGGAAATATATAGAAACAGTTTGAGTAACTAATTAATAAGCAGTTCTCGTAGAAACACTTCTGTTGAGATAAACTCCATTAAAAGATCATATGTTCCGCATTTGGAGCGAACACGGTTAAAATAAATACTTACGAAAATTATTTTTATATTTCACTCTCTAAACAAGTGTCACACAAGATAAAAATGAAATTCGTAGAAAAAGTCGTGAAAAATTGTTTAAATAACCAAGCAATTCGAATAATTTCTAATTCGAGCAATTTACCGGCTCCCGGTGAGATCTATGCACAGTTTTGTTATTCCATACAATCAAAACGAATATTCAGTGGAATAAATTTGTGTGAGTCGCTGAGAAGTAAAGTGTGCCAAGTGGTTTTTAAGAATGAAATTACTTATTTAGATGCGTTGTGATATTAAAGCTATCATAAAATTGAAATAAGCACATTGTAACAGTGTTTTCCTCCTTAAAATAAAGATTTGCAACCAGAAAAAATACCAAGTAAAGAAGTGATTGCACTTAAAAGTCCGATGGAAACGTCATTTTGCTACTTGGCTCGTATCACTTCTCAGAGGCTCATATAACGAGGCAAACTTTAAACAAAAAGAGCTTTTAAAGTTAAATACGTTTTTATAATTAGAGTGAGTAAGTGTCTAACTAATATGTTATTTCTGAATGTTCGTCATCTATCTAAAATAACCAAATTTTTTTTTTCAATAAAAAATCTTTTTCATTTTGGATTAGAATTTAATGATCACGAATCAATAAGACTGAGGATGCTCTTCAATGAGCTGGCCCATGATACGGATGAGAGCAACTTGGTACCAAATTTTCTTTGTACTATGCATTTTGTTCAAATTAGATACTTTTTAAACCAGAACTATCCGCTTAAGCATCGGTTATAAATATGGTCTGCGTCGAAAATCTGGTCTGGTTTATTTTGGTTGCGCGTAAAAACGACTAACAAAGAAGGTGGGGCAAAAAAAGGAGTGTAAAAGGATGGAAAAGCATTTGCGGAAACACGAGCTAATAGAGGTTTCGTCGCCGGAAACTTCCTTTTCGGTTATGTGTCCGTCAATTTATAATTGGTCTGAAATTCGGCGTGTTTACTTTGTTCAAAATAAACGAATTCGATATTTTAAAAAGCTTTATCGCTTTCTTTAAAGGCTGTTAACTGCTTCTCTGTAATTTCTATTTTTCGTTTCATTTTAAAAATATTACGACATAGAAGTATAACTTATAATAATAAATATAACCATTGTGTTACAAACTATCTTTGAAAAAGTATTTATTGCTTAAACCGGCTGGTGAGAAAATCGATACACGGCGACTATTATTATTAACTTTAAATCTTCTAAAGTTGAATAAGATGTATAATTAACAGTTTAAAATTAAACTTGAAATGCATTAATAATTGCCATTTTATTAACATTTATACTAAACACACAAAGAGGTTAAAATCGTGGTCTTTGTACCAAAATACGAGATAACCTTCGGAGGGGATGTTCCAGAAACTATCGTACAAGATGGTTTTTTTTTTACATATTACAACTTACTATAATTTTCTAACAATTATAAAGTTTTTGTTAATAAATAATATTTTTTATGTGCAAAATAAAATTCACCTTACAATATGTACATGCTTTTCAATGACAAAAAATCTCTCACGCTTTTTGACAATGTCCACAATACGGTGTTATTTTGGTCGTATAAGATATTTTATATTATACTTTCAAATGGTTATATTTATTTTTGTTTTTATTTGTTTACAATGTAAATTCCTCAGTGATACCGAATCGCTTATATTGAAAAAACTCTGTTTAACCAAATTCTTTGTCATATCATGCAGTAGTCAAGTAGATAACATACTTCTTTCGTGTTAAAGAAAGAATCTAAGACTCTTCCCTTAATCTGACGTTTGACGGAACACCCCAACTGGAATTATTTGAATGCCTGTCTGATGTTGTGAGGTTGATGCAGATACACACATGCACGCAACCAGAACTGACAGCTCATGTGCCATACACTGGAGTTTGATCCTCACAACTTCAAATATCAAATGTTAATTACTAGTGGAAATACATCATTATAATTATATACAGAACGCGTGTACGAAATATTTTTCAAACAATCTATATCGGGTATTAAGCCGATAAGTAATATTTAATAATTTACAGGTCACCGACAAAGGGAAGCTGAGGACCGAACTGGATGGAGAAGATTAATTTAAACGGCCAAGATTACTGGAAAAAATAATTGAAACCGACATGTTGTCTGATACTAGACGCCTAATTTAAATGAATGTTGTGACTTAATCTTTATTTTTTTTTCGTTTAATTAATTTGGGAAAACATACGTTTTATTGATCGACCATACCCAAAAAACTTTAATCCCGTTGAATTGATGGAGATAGAATATTAAGTATAGTTATTAATAAAACGAATATTTTGTTTTACCTATACTACCTCAACTAAATATATTATTTTCAATTTTATCATTAATTGAATTTTTCATTTTTAATAAAACATTTAGTCTGCAAGGTTTGTTCCTTTATTAACAAGTAACAACCCCAACTAAATTCTTTTGTCGTGTGTCTACAAAAAATAATATCTGACTAGTGTATTCAATTAAAAAAATATATCTTTACGTATACAAACGAAATGACACTGATTCATTTTGACATTTAAATAACTGGTTAACATTTTTTAAAGTTTAGTAACCTAGTAAGATTTACATACATATAGTATAGTAGCACTTATCTCATATTTATAACATGACACTAATCTCATCAAACTTTTAACCGGATGGCTGCCACAAGCGTCTTAAGACGCGAACATTTCCGTGAACGGTACGCCAATCATACATAAAATGACGTCTTTGGACGCACGATTTGAAAGGGATTTTACTAACGTAAATCAATTATGTTAAACATACAACTGTGTCGAACACACTACGACATCTATTGGGAATATCGTCCTATACTCACATTTGAAACAGTTTTCGTTTTTACTACTTGAAAAAACGATAAATTAAAAAATATATATAATTGGAATTAAACTCGTGGCGTGCGAGGTACCGCCATACATACACCTGCTGGCAGTTAAAAGGTTAATGAAGTGCCTTTCTCAATATGGCTACAATATCCTTAACGGTAAAATTGTATCAGTAAGAGTTTATGACCTGGTACAAGTAGCCCAGGATATGACCTCGCCGGATTACTGAGCTTAATGTATCTTGGAGATTATCGTAACTAAATATACCCAAAATAAATGGTCAACTCATAAAACTCACCATACTGTGAGTGACGTATAAGAAACATTATGAAGTTTATTTAAAGGGTGAGTTCAACGGACTTCTGCGACATCTAAAATTAAGAAAAAATCTTTTGTGACCTATTTACAACCATTTGTGCAATTGATTAAATCTAGCTTGATAGGATTTTTAAAACGTCAAAATTTAGCTAAGCATTCCTTATTAT
Organism: Himalopsyche anomala; assembly: GCA_031772345.1. NCBI lineage: Eukaryota > Metazoa > Arthropoda > Insecta > Trichoptera > Rhyacophilidae > Himalopsyche > Himalopsyche anomala. The sequence goes on along the minus strand of CM062824.1, from coordinate 4,690,925 downwards.
TCTATTATAATAAAAAATATATGTAAATACTGAACAGGTAGTCAGTGGCCTCTTTTTTTTCAATATTTTTTTTTCTTAACCAAACGGCACTATTTATTTACTTCAAGTATAATCAACACTAACGATACGTGAAGATCACCATTCATATTTTGACATTTAACGATTCTCCATTTTACAGTTACTATTTGAACATTTAATTTGCTATAAATGTCCAATAAAAGCTGAAAAAATAAATTAAAAGCATACGATTATATTTATGTTTTATTTTGTTAACGTTTAATATATTTTTTTATATAAATATGTTTTTTAATTTGATATTTAGATTTCTGTTTTTGTCATCTCTGAAAGTTCTCTCCCGCCATTTAGTTAACCACTAGTATTGCCCTAGCCCTATCCTTCTATCTCTACTCTCTGTGAAAAAGAGAAGTTTAAAAAACTGAGTAACAAACAGTTCTTATATTAAGATACCTCAATTAGGAGGCCATATGCTCCACATTGGGAACACATTGATTTTAAACAAAAAGCTCGCTTATATCCATTTTAAATATACACTTATTTACATAATATATGTATGTGTATATAGTAATTATTGTATTAACCCATTTTTCCCAGTGTTCCAATATTGGAGCATTTAGTGTCTTTACTTTCACTCCATTTATGCATGACTTAATAAAAGTTTAGATTGTATCAGTCTCAATCATTCTACAGCTAACAAGTGTGTGGATCGTTTCGTGTAGTATTTTTTCAGATTTGAACCTGTCGGAGTGAGCAGTGTTTTTTTATTTGCATCAATTATGGGCAAATTCGGGCAAAAATGGGTTAAAACATGCCCTCTATAGTCTTTCTATATAATATGTATATACTAGGGTATCCAATCCCGGAGCCTTTTTCCAATCCCGGGATTGAGATAAATTTACCGAGGAATTTGAAATCTCCGACTTGGTATACTTTTTCCCCGTATTCTCACGAAACCTCGTTTTTTTTTTTTTTTTTTAGCTCACCGAGGAATTCGAAATCCTCAATTTGGTATACTTTTTCCCCGAATTCCCACAAAACCTCGTTTTTTTTTTTTTTTAGCTCACCGAGGAATTTAAAATCCTCAATTTGGTATACTTTTTCCCCGAATTCCCACAAAACCTCGTTTTTTTTTTTTTTTTTAGCTCACCGAGGAATTTCAATCAACAATTTGCCAATTTCATCTCTCTTTTCGAGATTTACTACAAATTTCTCAATCCCGAAATCCCGGGATCGCGACCATGTCAATCCCGGGATTTCGGGATCAGAAAATTGAACGGGATCCCGGGATTGGATGCCCTAGTATATACCAATGGCTAGTTACCATTTTACTAAAACATGCATTTCTTTCCTGTGACAAAATGCACTAAATCTAAAGTTTATTGATGAGGGAGGAACGAAAACACACAATAAGATTTTTTACAAAACTTAATACAAAAAATAATATGGCATTTCGCTTTGCAAATTATTTGAACACCTGGGTTCTTTACAACTGCTTTAGTCTATTCTAAAATATTTATTTATAAATTTCATATCTATGATCTCCATCCAAAACTATTTTCAACACGAAGAAGACATACGCGTAGGTAGTAACTCCATGACTCATGGATGAGAAATCATCAGATTCATCACTCACCAAGTCATCAGTCATTGCTTAACAAAGAGTCAATGAAAAGATATTTCAAATTTCAAAGCCATTCAACTATCCCAGCAATATTATTTAAAAGTCATCAAAATGTATTGAACCCCATTTCATCAGCTGACCAGTGGAATCAAAAATACAATTGATCTTATCATCATATGAACGAAATAGTTAGATTCGATTTGAATGGATTTTTTTTTATGCGTTCAAGAAGCATTTTTTTTGTATAACAATTTCCACTGCTCAAAACACGGAAACAATGCCTCATTACGTTATGTAATAATAATTCTCGACTACATATTGGTTATAAAATATCACTTAATATTTTATTATTATTGAGCAAGGCGAGTATTTAATTAAGACTCGATAAGTAAACTTTTTAAGTCCATAATAATGTGCCAAAAATATATTTTTCTGATTATATTCACTTAAATATAAAGCTTATGGACTCTAAATGGAACCGTTCACGAATTCTTCGCACACCATTTTTTCTGTTTATATTCAACAAATAAATGTTTTAAAAATATAATTATGTAAAAAAAGAATGGTAAAATATATTACATACATATATTAAAAACTGTGGAAGAATCTTCTACAGAAGAATCACCGAACCAAAAGAAAAATTTAAGCAGAACTTTTATTCCACCTAACATACTCTTTCAAAAGTGTAAGGAATCTTGGATAAGGCTAGAAAAAGACTAAAAGTTATCTAGCTGCTCTCTCTATGTTACATTTTCTGGGTAGAATTGAGGAAGTAAGTTGAAGAATGAAAACATTTCGGATTGGATACAAACAGTGGCGGATTATCCCATAAGCGCAAGTGGCGCGCGCTTGGGACCTCCAAATTTTAGGGGCCTCAAAAATAGCATACATTATATAAATCCTTATATTTTAACTTCAGTTTTCAATATTTATTATTATTATTCTACGAAAAGTTTTGCAACACTTTTATGTTATTCGAAAAACAGGGCCTCCAAAATTTATTGCGCCTAAGGCCTTCGCAGTGCTTAACCGCCACTGGATACAAAGACAAAAATCGATGAATGAATGTTTAAATTCCGAGATAAGAACCCGTAACCCTGCAACCAAATCCATGGAAGCTCAACAATGTTTGTGTTTACGGGCGTTTGTAATTATTCCAGAATCGAAATAAAAGAGTAAAGAAGAGAGGGCTAGGGAAAAAAATGATACTTGTATGTCATGAACAGAAGTGATAGGCGACGAGTGCAAATGAATTCCGGAACAAATAAGTGGCAATCAATACATATAATATAGAGGTCTGCACGGGCCCGGGCTTAGCCCGCGGGTCCTTACCCGACCCGGCTCGCGGGCCGGGTTCGGGCGGGTAGCGCAATTGAGATTCGGGCTCGGGCCGGGCCCGGGTAAGGAATTTATTCTTCAGAAAAATATTTCAGACTATGTTCGTGTCAAAAGTCAGCCATGATGGTTTTCATTTTTACCAGTTCTGTAGAGAATCGTAAATTGTTGTAAATTTGTAAAAAACGGTTTTTTTCGGTCTATTAAGTATAAATTCGGGCTTCGGGTCGGGTTCGGGTAACAATTGTGGTATTCGACTCGGGCCCCGGCCGGGTCGGGTCTGAGTTTTTCGGGCTCGGACCGGGTAATTTTTTAAAATTTCGACCCGTGCATACCTCTAATATAATATTATCCAAGATGGTTAAAAAATGTAGAAAGATATTTTACGGTAATAGATTGTAGTTACAGTCACCGTTCCCTCTAAGCTGCGCGCGCGCACGACCGCGCAGTAGTTGGAAACCCCCCCCCCCTCCCCCCGTGCACTCATTCGCGGCTGGCGCGCACTACAAGACAGTTGTTCAATTAATATTTGATCGGTCCGCGCAGCCTTTGAAATTTCCGTGCAGTTAGCCTCTTATCTTAGAGGGAGCATTGATTACAGTACCCGTGAAATGATACAGTTATCAATTTTAATTTCTTTTACGTATCTGACGAATCAATTGGAAATGTTTAATTATCTTTGAAACAACAAATAAATATGTTTCTGAAACATCCATTAGTTCCATTTACTAAGCTTGACCGCGGCATTGGGATGGTCAAACAAGGAATCTAGTTTGTTGCGGCCATCCGATTCCATAAAGCAATATTGATGGCAAGCCGGCCGTTAAAAAAGCAATATCAACGAAGGCTTTGTGAGGCAGAGACCCCTTGCACACAATAGGAGCGTTATTACAATATTTCGGCTATTCCTAGCGGCTATCTATCACCTGCCTTTAATCAGAAAACCGACCGGTCAATTACTGCCACCCTGTTTCCCTCCTAGCTCCCTGATACTTGCTATTCAAAAGATGTTATTATTGTGGTCTTCAAATTGTGGTTCGTGCGTTTTATCTGATATATCCTACCGATGTTTTTATCTTTCATCAATGTTATGGCATTTTGTGTTGTCATTTTAATGTCATAATAAATACAATATTATATCGAAATCGAAACGATATTTATTTATTACGATGTTTCTTTTTTTATGATTAATGTGATCTTACAGCACACTCACGAATTAACAACACAAAAAACAAAATAATATTTTCTGGTTCCATAACCAACGGATTAGACCTCTTGAGCTTTCGTATATTCCGTTACGTGGTTACAAATTTGAGTGGTAGAGAACGGGATTGGAAATTTTTGTATGAAGATTTTTTAATAAATTTATGGATTTGTATCAATTTATTGTTACCTACCCCACACCAGATCCTGGAAACTTTCCTCCTTGAAATTGAAATATGAGCCTTTGAGAGGTGAAGTGAGCCAAGTAGTAAAATGGTAAAACTTTTCTATTAGACTTTTAACCACAATCCTGTCTCTATTTAGTGTTTTGGTGGATTGCATATTTTTACTTTAGGATGATTACACTATTGTGTTTTTCTCATCTCACTTCACTTTTATGTTACTTTACGACTTTTAGAAAATATCACTTGGCTCACTTCATCTTTTATGGGCTAATATATAACAATATAATATATTTGATGGTAAGTTGTGATGCTAACAAGAATTTCCCTGCAAACGTTGTCTATTAACGTTTCATTCGTAATTGTCACTCATCAACTCTTTATTATATTAGATTTTGCATAAATACTAATCCGGCAAAATACAATACCACCACATCAATGTTTCCATGACATACTGCAGCGATGTCCAGTGCGAGTTGCGTCGATCGCAGAGCTATAATATTGAGTTTTATAGTTATCTCGTTATATAATTAAAAGCGAGATCTGTCGAAACTCAATCGCCATCTATATTTTAATTGTATCAACTAGCTGCTGCTAGAAGAAACCGTGTGTTTATCCGTGATATACACTATTAAAAACAATGGTGTGCTTTGGTAATTACTGAGAATTCACACTTAAAAAAGCTTTATATATCTTTCTTATCACCTTCCAAACGATTTTCACGGTATGTAACCCATTTTACACTTCACGTATTTATGAAACCATCATTCGATTTTAAATAAATTAAGTTTTGAAAGTCTCATCATTTTTATTAAGCATAATACAATCAAACTTTTAATACATAATTTAGATATGATAATACAAACAATCTAATATAACTTTATTTTACATCTCTGTAATTTAAAAGTTAGTCATAAAAGTTTTAGTTATTATAGCAGACTTTCTTTATAAAATATTGTACCTATGTAACTATAATATAAGAAAATTTTATATAAAATATAGTTAAAAAGAGAAAAAAAACTTTTACACAACAATTTTAAAACAAAAAACATGTTTTAGTTGTTTTAAAAATGCTTGTTAAAACAAAAGAATTTACGTAAAAATCTAGTTAATTATTATATTTAAAAAATTGACCTCGACTAAAATGAATGTCGTTTAGAAAGCGAACTTGTTTTCGAATTACTCAGAATGCCAAAATCTCTAAGACAGCGATATTAATTGCATGTTTTATTAATACGCACATCATCGCCTTGACAAACTAGAATCATGACTAATTCATGAGTAGCAATCTTGCAGGTATGTCATATCGGAAATTACAATTGATGACATACTAAAGAATTTACGTATGTGTCTATATTTAAATCTGAAATTTATTTTTTTTCCTTATAGAGATCAAAATAAGTGAGATTATTTTTTATATATATTGGACAAAATAAATGAACACATCCGGCACATATGTATGTTCATTCAATAAACATGTGCGACATACGTTAATTATAATTAATTTGTTACGAAGTTATTCGTTCAAATATATCTAGCTGAGTCTAGAATAGAATGAATACAAATAAGAGATTATTTTATTCTTGATGGAAATTCATTAGCAAACTTAGCTCTAAATTATTGCAAACACCTCAAAATGAAGATGAGTATAGTGTATAAAATATCCTCATGCGAAGAATCTATAGAAATTGTATAAGAAACTTTTCATATCATTATGTTAATGTTGAATAATTTTACATTGGAAATTAAGAGCGTTTTTAGCCTTTGAAGACATGTTAGACTGTACCGAAATTTCACAATAATTAAAAATGCATACGGTAACGTATACTTTTTTGTATCTATATGATGGATACGAAAAAGTACCATGAATTTATCCGTACTGGAATTCGAACCCGTGATCGCCGTAACTAAATATAACGACGTCGTCCACTCCGGTAAATGATCAGCAACTTAAGCTTAACTGTATATTATACACAACTTAATTAATATGTAAAAGATCTGTCAGTACAATACTGGTATTAATACTTAATGCTTTTTTTGTTTTTTTTTTTTAAATATATTTGTAGGGTTAGTGTAACATTAAATGATAATATAAAAGTGTCAGTGGATTGAGGCCTCCTTGGGACCACCAAATCTAAGGGACCTCAAAAATTGTTTATGTAAAATAACCCATATATTTGTTAAAAAATATTTTTATATATATTTTTACTATTTTACTTAAAATTTTCTGACATTTTTATACTATTCGAAAAACATGGCCTTCAAATTTTATTGCGCCTGGGGCCTCCTATGTGTTTAGTCCACCACTGAGAAGTGTGCATAAGTTAAAGGTTGTCGTTGTTTTGTCTTGCTTTTGTAGGTAGAATAATAAAATTTCTGTTTTTTAGAGTAACACTTTCTTGTATGGTAATATGAAGATGATTGCATTTTTGAACTAGAACATCGATTTAATACGTATCGTAAGCAATGCTTTGATCTCTAAATGCACTCCATTAGCAGAAGCAATGTTATACTTATCTTCATAATGCGATAAAATTATATTTTATAATCTACATAAGTAGCGTTAGCTTAGTCTTCCCTCTGAATTAAAAAAATAACAAAGTCTGCTGGCTGTGACCCATCTGATGTGAAATATACGATACAATTTGTGAACGTACTTCGAAAAACTAGGTATCATTGTTTTTTGTCCAAGGCCTCTTTTTATTTGAAGAATAAATACCTCAATAAGGAGTAATTCACTTACTATCTTGGAAAAAGCTTTTCACATAAAAGTACTAATATATTTCAGTCAAATATGTCGGATATGGTTTTGGTTTCTGTGTTTTAATAAAAATACAAGTATAACGTACGTAAACTTAAATCTACCATATTACCACTACTATAAGGCAAGGTTTTTATCTGAAAGACGACTCGTAAATAGGGAGGTCGCCTTATACTCGAGTCACAAACGAATAAACGAAACAAATACCTGTTACTAATCTGTGTGAGTAGATTCTGCAGGACTGGAATCAAGTTTCCAATGAGACCATCATCAATAGATTTAAAAAATATTGTATATCCAATAAAGTGAACAGTACTGAAACACAGGAGATGATATTTAGTAGGAAATATTGTTGAGGATTACGAAGACGATAATATCACTGAAGATGAAACTGATGCTGAGGATGCTATACCCATATGTGAATCTGACTGATCTGATAAGCTACTGTAATTGACTGTAGAACTAAATAAGTTGCTGTTTTTACCTTATTATAATGGAGTTCTGCCAAGTAAATGCCAATTCAATAAATATACTGTAATTGATTTTTTTAATTTATTTCTTCTTTTCTTGTTTAAACACGAACTTTACTATTATCTGGGTACTGATAAAATAAATATTTTTCGTTTAACACTTTGCATTTTATTTTTCATAATATTATAGTGGTGAATGATTATTTTCTCTTCAAAAAGCAGGACTAGCTTTATAATCAGAATTACCTTATAGTCGGACCAATATGGTATTATTCTGACGGTCTAACTAATGTGTACGGTAAAATAAATCAAAGTACCAATCACACTTCATGATGGTTTGACAGGATGAATTTTCTTTGACAAAAATAAATTCAAACATTATTCGTTTCAAGCTTGCCAGTAAGAGAAAGTTAAATATATTTATTGATCATAATATTTTCAACTTAACAAAAAAAAACATATCACTCAAGTGAGACTGTATTTCAAAAGTACCCCATTAATGCGAAAAACTTTTTGCATATTTTCTCTGAAACCCCTACACATGTGGTAAGAAAAACAATCAAAAGCACAAAAGTTACACCACTTTAAAAAGTTTGAGAGTAACTACAATAAAGAAAAAAGCTCCGAGCTATGGTACTTACCTCGAGACGGCCGTCTACGATATAATTTATCCCTCCATGTATGGTAGCATTATTTTTTAATTTAAATAATGAAAGGGGTAAGAAAGAATTGATGGAGTCGTTCGCCCTCCCGATATTATTAACGTGTCATAATTACTTTGATACGGTGAATATCTAGCCTTATTATTATTTCACGAACATATGAATCGTGACGGCTTTGTTTAATAAATTGGTATGTAACATTAAGTCGTTTTTCTCACTCATTCCCTTGAGAACTTACGATGCGTGTAATTAAATCAGTTATCAATACTGTTATCATTTTTTTCCAAATAATTATGTAGTCCCGCGTGTTAAATCGTCAGCCACTTGTATCTAGTGGTAAACGCTTTACCGTAGCGATTAAATAACACTGTCGCTCGTAATGGTCTAGTTCACGGGTGGGGAACTTTTTCATTTCGGAAAGCCACATTCATTTATCTGATTAAACATAAGGCCGTAGTAAACATTGACAAGGAATTGACCAGGGAATCTTTGACCGGCAAAAATTTCATGCCAATTTCTAAGGCCCAGAAATTTGCAGATTTCCCAAAATCACCAGCATGGGACATTTTTTTTTTTAGGTCTGCCGGGATTTTTGACTTCCATAATCTCAAGAATTTACGGATTTGCCCAAATTACCAGAGCATGAGACTGGTCAAGTACGTTATATCTACCTATCAGGTGGGTCTGGGTTGTAACGGTTGAAGGATTTTTGTGTCATCCTTGCGCAGGGGCCATGCTAATCTTCTCTGTATCGTTCCAATTTTAGTATATGTACTGCCAAAGCAAGTAGATCCTGGCAGGATCGCCATGTAACGCTTGGAGGGGACACCCGCGTGTCCCCTCCATGTAACTCTCGCCGTTCTAACTCAGGTTCAATAAAACGCTCTTGTTGGGTTGACTTCTGACTTTGAAGTAACTACTACTACTGACAGTGACTTTCTTTATTGATTTTCCCAATTATTTATACTAATTTCTTAAATGCTACGTTAACAAAATTCTATATTTTAATTCTATTGTGCTTTCATAATTCGAGGTGTCGTCATTAACAATAGTCATGCTGACTTTGCGCTTTGCAAAATATTGCATAGTGATAGCTGACATACATTCTTTGCGTTTTGCAAAATATTGCATATCGACAGTTGATATACATATTTATTTATATGGCCACCGTCACACCTCCCCTCTTAACGAAAAAGGAGGAATTTAATTATGGTTAAATTCCTTCTTTCTTTACATAATTTTATTCTTATCATTATATTTTTTTTTTCTATCTTACACATAATCATTATCATATATCAACTTTATTTTTCTTATTTCTCCTATCGTTCTAATTGGGTGATCAGTCCTTTAATTCTATTCTTAATTTTCTAAAGCTTCATAAATGGTTTTATTCTATTTTTGTGTATTATTATTTTCTTTCCGTTCTTCTTCACCGTACAGTTCACTCCTTTATCCTCTACTACCTCGTATGGTCCTATGTACACTGGATCCATCTTCTTTCTACCTTCATTTTTTATCAGTACCTCCCTCGCGTCCTTGTGTGCTACTTGTAGTTTGTTTTTCCACTCGATAATGTAATCTTCATAGTTATATTTTCTCTTCATGTTGTTAATCATGCGATTTATCCCCGCATGTCCACTTGTTGATAAAATGTGGTAATTGTTGAGTATTAACCTTCTTATTCCTGGGTCTTCTATTTTAATCTGACGTTCCCATATATTTATCATTATATTTGATCCTTCAAATAATTCCTTCAATATCTTTTTATTATTCATTATTTCATCTGGCCGGCCGACCGTAAGTTTATTCAATTCTTTTTTTTTTCACATTCAATGGTCCACAGATTTTCTGCACGTCTCTTAACAACATCCTGCCGAATGTCGCTAAACAAGCTGTAGTGCTCTCCGTTGGTTTAACCATAATTAATATAGGTATATAACCTCTTTAATATAGGCCAATAACTTGCTTGGTCCTAGAACTATATCCTGACCCGTCAGGTTATCGAATTCGTCGCTGAATTTCTCAACAATTTTTAATTCCATTATCTTATATCCTGTTTTTGGTGGTTTTAACAATTCTTGAATCGTTGGTAGCTCTTTCTTTGTTTCTTCTTCGTTATCACTTCGTTTCTCATCCTTCCCACTTTGCACTTAAGTATGTATTTTATTAATATTGGCTGAGCTGTCGATTTCAATGTTTCATAGTAAAATTCTATATTGTTCAAGAAATCTCTTATATTCTCGTCTCTTTCTTCTTCCCTTTCAGCTGTAAATCCTGGCAATTTCTGTGCCCTGTTGAAATCAAATTCTGCCATTGTATCTGCGGTTTCCCTAGTATCAGTGGTTTCTGTTGTAGTTTCTCTCAATTCAATAATCGTCGTCCGTTCTGCCGTTTCTATCCTTTTTTCTTCTTTTTTGTTATTTCCTTTTTTTTCGTTTAAAACGAAAACGATCCGCCGAAAGTTTGAAATTTCTTGTGCGGAAATATTTTTTTTCACTTTTAGTTTTATTTATTTCTTTAACTGTTTCTTCTTTCACTTTTCACTGTTTTTCTTTGATTATTTTTTCCAGTTCGTTTCGCTGGTAGGATCGCCATGTAACGCTGGAGGATTTTGCGTGTCATCCTTGCGCAGGGGCCATGCTAATCTTCTCTGTATCGTTCCAATTTTAGTATATGTACTGCCGAAGCAAGTAGATCCTGGCAGGATCGCCATGTAACGGTTGGAGGGGACACCCGCGTGTCCCCTCCATGTAACACTCGCCTTCTAACTCAGGTTTAATAAAACGCTCTTGTTGGGTTGACTTCTGACTCCGAAGTAACTACTACTACTGACAGTGACTTTCTTTATTGATTTTCCCAATTATTTATACTAATTTCTTAAATGCTACGTTAACAAAATTCTATATTTTAATTCTATTGTGCTTTCATAATTCGAGGTGTCGTCATTAACAATAGTCATGCTGACTTTGCGCTTTGCAAAATATTGCATAGTGATAGCTGACATACATTCTTTGCGTTTTGCAAAATATTGCATATCGACAGTTGATATACATATTTATTTATATGGCCACCGTCACAGGGTTCAATTCCCGTTAAGGTCTATGTAAAATATAGATTTTTTTAAATTTTAATTTCAATTTGAGGCCTTGGACGTTTGTGTTTGTGATGTAATTCTCCTCGAGTTGAACTCAAGTTGAATTTATCTCGTATTTTTAACTTTCAAATATTTTACACATTGGTATTAGCTGTAATGCCAAGTATTTTTTCAATAAAAATCCTTTTTTTTAATTTACTTAAAAAAAATAGTTTATTTTCTTTACTGTGTTATGAAAAACGGTCTTGAAACAGCCGTTGTATGCACATGACGAGTGTAGGTGGGACAATCAACAACCATCTTGCATTCAAAATTGATATATTGGATACTTGTGTCTCTGAAATGTGTTTCTCGAGACGATCTTTACCGCCTATGTGATTTAATTTTTCAAAATAATTAGTTCGTTGGCATTTTTTGACTGTAGTATTGGTATAGAAATTCTAATGTGGGTCTTTAGTCAATTTTAATCCATATATCACTTTTAAGGTGTTCACTGTCAATACTTGGTGGAATGGCATTATAATAAAAATAATAAAAGATTTTTAGTACTTTTTCCACTTAAAATTTATTTGATCAGGACCGGTTTCGCTCCTCGCGAGCATTTTACCACCTTTTTATTTCAATTTAACTTGTATAAATAGCACTGTTTAATTTATTTTTCTTATCAGTTGATAATGCTCGCGAGGAGCGAAACCGGTCCTGATCAAATAAATTTTAAGTGGAAAAAGTACTCAAAATCTTTTATTATTTTTATTTTAATCCATATGTTTATAATAACCGGCTTTGTAATAATGCAGTATTTAAACATTCACATTATTATTTGAAAGCCAATAATTATGATAATTTCAATTGTTAATACTGCTAAAGTATTTATATCAATTACAAGGCAATTTTTACGGAGAATGAATAGTTGATGTTCTACTATTAATCAAGGGTATAGATATATTTAAATCCCCCACAGCTGTTAACAAGATGAGACGAAAAGTGAGCTCAAAGTTAGAACTATTAATCATCGGGCAGCAAAAAAATATACTGTAATATTTTTATAACCTTACCTTTATTGCTTGCAGATGACAAAGCAATAAAAAACGATGACTAGAATTATTCAAAAATTTTAACATGTTTTCACTTTAATTCTGATGGATTTTTTTACTTAAATGGACAGAAAAGTTATAGTTTTATTTTCATGACAAAGCACGTTTTCATATTATCTAAAACGAAAATCTAAAAAATACTTTTGTTTGACTTAATCTGATATCGTACGTCTAAATGAAAAATTATGTTGACTCAAACATGTATTTTAAATTTGTATCTTTTTATTATTTTTTTTAATGGTACGGTATAACTTATTTATAATTCAATCAATCACTTACACAAAGGTTTCATGTTCTTTGTAAATATTATTTTATACATATTATGAAGCTATTATTCGTGTTTGTCACAATATAAAATAATTAGTTATACGCATTTATTCATCATTATGTGTTTAATGTAAAATCAAATTTGATTTAATTTATTACTCCACTTGTTGTGATGCATATTGTAAAACGTGCTTCGACTCTCTATTTTTAAACATCGCAGGTTTAAAGAATAAACAGCTTATTTGTAAACCTTGCTATGTTTTGTCTGAAGATTCTATTTTCTTCTTAAAGAGACGAAACACGTGTTTTAATGTTTAGCACAGCATCTGGATTAACATAGATTATGTAGATTTATTTTATATTGAAGATGAACTTCCACAAAGTTACCGCTGAATCCATCGAAAATATTATTAAGTGTTAATCTACAATTTGAGCTGGCTATGTGGTTGAGTGTCAACATCATTGGCTTAGAACACGCTAACCACGGGCTCGAATCCCGATACGGGAAGTTTTATAGATTGATTTTTCAATAAATTTATGGATTTCTGTCCGAGGGCATGGATGTATGTAGTGTTTTGAAGCCCTTCCTCCCACCCATCTTATCATAGAAAGCGTAGCAAGAGTTATTAACTAACCACTAGTCCACTAGTTATATTCCCACTCTCTTTGGAAAAAGATAGTTTGAGCAACTGAGTAACAAGTAGTTCTCGTAGAAACACTTCTGTTGAGATAACCTCCATTAGGAGTTCATATGCTCCGCATTGGGAGCGGGCATGATAAAAAACATTATTTTAGCGTAGCAAGAGTTGTTAGCTAACGACTAGTTGTGTCCTATCCTTACTCTCTAAGAGAAGTTGAGCCACTGATTAACAAGCAGTTTTCGCAGTTGTTGAGATAAACTCTATTATGAGTAAATGTGCTCCACCTTGGGAGCGGACATGGTAAAAAAATACATCTGTTATTTATTATTATAATATTGTAATTTAACAACCTTACCATTAAGATTTTTTTTATCATTTCTTGATTTTAAACAGTTTTAACAAAATCAGTCTTAAAACGTTTTCTGAGACTCAGCTGCTGCTAAAAGAAAACCAGTTTTATTGAGTCACTATCTCTTTAGTTTTCAGGATTGATTAAGGACAGAGTTCTTGACGACCAAGTCTTTGAGTATATTCCAGACTTTACGCATGTTGTGGTAATGTTCATTTGGATATTCAATCCTTTGGTAGCGAAACGGCATTAAGGCTGGACTATTCTCCAACGACGACTATGTGCGAACATTATTTTGAAGAATAATTTAAGTTGATTGAAATCCATTAAAGAGTCAAACTTGTCATTTAAGTTAAACTTTTAATAGTTTTCAAGATAATATTTTTTCCATAAATTAATTTATTTTTTACGGACTTGTCACAGAAATCAGAAAATATTAAAGTATAGAATTGTTAATGGTATCTAATAATTTGCATACAATATGTTTATAGCTCGTATTATTGTAAAGTATTTCCATCACAGTTGATGGGAAAACCATAAGTCTATGGAGTGGATCTAAAAGCCGGGCAGTGTTAAAATCTCTCGTTTCAAGCTGTAAGCCTCGCAACTCAGTTGAAAAGCTACTTTTCGAATAGCGTCAAAACATTCGTTAGGCTTTCAGATACAGAGCAAGTAGGACGAGATTAAAGCTCTAAACTGAAAAAGATTGACGACTCTCAATTCATTAAATTTCGGGCCATCTGAATAAGGCTCTAAAAAAGACGCTTGGCGTATTTTTACATGTAACGTCGGGCGCTAAATTAACTGTTAAAATTTATCATTTGATAAGCTCGACGCAAAATGGCGACCGGAAATACGGAAAGTGGATCATCATTATATCAAACGATTCTATCGATAATAGAGCTTGAATGGTCACAGATGTCTTTTATCAATGTCTCTTGAATATCGCAAAAATTATTTATCATTTTTGGAACCAGCTAGTTTTGCACACTGCTAAAAATTGACGAAATATTTTGATGAAAGCGGAATTGAACAAAAAATTATCTTCGCCGAATCGAATGCGATTCCATCTAAAAAATTTTTAGACCAAAATTCAAAAATTAAAGCATAGTTTACGTTATATATGTAATACTCATGACGTATAATATTTAACAATTCAAAGGTTAAGATATTATATTTGATTAATATTATCTTTTTTCGGTAAAATAAACTGTGGACCTCATTTAAAAGTTCAAATGTAATGAAAACATTGTCTTTATTTTTTTTAATCCATGTACACTCCCAATGTGGAGCATATGGCCTCTTAATGAAGGTATCTCAACATATTTTGTTCTACGAGAACTGTTTGTTACTCAGTGGCTCAACCTCTCTTATTCAAAGATAGTAGTAAGAATAGAATTATCCGGTTAGGACAGGACTAGTGGTAAGCTAATCACTCTCGCGTCACCCAATTATTAAAGGATCGGAAAGAGTAAGAGGGAATTTTTAAACATCACAAGCACCCATGCCTTTCGAACAGAAATCGATAAATTGATCGAAGAAATGCTGTTCGTACTGGGACTCGAACCCGTGAAGTCCGGCATGGGAGTCCAGTCCGCGGTGCCATAGGACCCGACAAAACCCGGATGTTTACGAAATGGAACCAATATTATTATTTTGTGTAAGTTTCTTGCCTTTTAACGCGGTTTTTATTAACGTGGGCTTAAAACACATCTACTGCTTAAATCGCGGGATGGGTGAATATTGATTAAACTATTAAAAATAATCATCAATCAATAATCAATTCGGAATAAGTTCTTATTTATTGATTATTGATACTATATATAAAGGTCTAAATTTGTGTTAAAAGGGCTAGCGTAAGCTTGCTTCATTTTGGGGGGCACTGAACAAAAACGAAAATGAAAACGACCAGAATCAAACAGTGCTCAGTTTGTCTAATGTTTTTGTTGATGATTTATCATCCGTATAAATTACATATTTTAAATTATTATTAATTCAACCACTCCGTGTAATACGGGTCCTTTTTATCATTTTAATGATGTGAAAAATGTGACCAGGAATCCCTTTAAATGTGGACACGGAAACGGTTTTAGTGAACGGCGATAAGCGTTCCATAATAAATACAGTCATTGTCACCTGACGCTAACACCAAGTGTCTCTTTGACAGGTGTATCAGCTTCCAGGTAATAACTGCATCAATCACGAAAGACTGCAGACAAAGAAAAATACATATAATAATAACGGTTCTTTCCACCAAAACAAAAGAAAAAAATACAATACACCGCGCCTCCAAGCACAACAATTATGAAAGCTGATTTTGATTAAAACAATAAAATATATTTTTTTAATGTTTGACAAAAATTTTAAATTATAGTTTATATCGATTCCGCCATCAAACAATGGTAGGCAATTTATATAAAATATTAGAATATAGCTTGCATATAAATGCATATGGTGTCCACTAGGGCTTATACAAAAACCTGTTTTCGAATGTCAATACTGTTCGAAAACCGGTTTTATCCGGTTTTCGAAGATTAAAAAAAAAGATAACTCAATTAAAATAGCGAGAAAAAGTCGATTTTCTATGTTATTTATTTATATACATAATAATACACATCAAGAAATTATTTGGCGTTACTCTTTAGAAAATATGATTTTAAAAATCACAAAGCGTCCACTGATCGTTTTGTAACAAATTTTCCTCATATCGAAAATACCCTTTCGCTGGGTAATGATGTGAGGCATATGGTCTTTAAGCCATCAAATAAAAGATTCAAATTTTCTGTCCTTTTGTTTACAGACTTGTTTGTGGAAAATTCGGCACAACCGGTTACGAAGTTGAAAAACCGGTTTTCGAATGTCACAAATTTAGCAAAAAAAACGATTTTTTAAACCGACAAGCCCTAGTGTCCACGTAAACTGGTTTTACTGTGGATTACTCACCTCTGAAGCGATCATGCTCTTCCGTTAACAACGATAGAAAGGGAATGTAAATGACTAAAACATCAAAGATTAAGGAGATTCGAATAACTTCGACCCTAACACAATTTTGGATTTAAGCATGCATTCATTTAATCCAAAAAAACTATAGTTTTGGTGATGTTGGGTAGAATCTACGTTGTGAATGTATATTGTATAGAATTCCATAATATACAGTAGTTTTGTCAAATAAACTAGTTGTTACTATGTTGATTCAACATGTCATCGAAGATTTGGCAAATAATATCATATCGGAAACACTGTTATGTTTTAAAACTTATACTTTTTGAGCACTTAAAAAAGTGCATGCAAATTTAGATTGAGACTTTTGTTTGCAAGCCCGGCTCGTCCCAGAATGGATAAAAAATGAAAATTTCATTTCATTTTGTAAACATTAAGAATCATATTTTGTATGTAATTAACTAATTTTGATAAATTCTTTTAAAATGTATTTTTATTAACTAAATTACATTCATGGTTTATGTTTTAACAATTTTCGAACGAGTCGGATTTGCAAATGCCTTGTATAAAGATCATAGTTGAAAAAAAACTATTTTTGCATATTTTTTATGATGTTCATGTTTCTTAACAGATTAACGACCGCACGTTTTTTTTACATAATTTCACCTGGCGGCCGGGCAATTTTGCGAAAAATTCGCAAAAATTGTAATTTTACTAAATTCACTATACTTTGTAAACCAATTGAGATATCTTTACCAAATTTAATTTTCATGGCTTCCAGATACTTCGCTTATACGCATATATGCGTCCACCGGCCAGCAACCTTTGTTTTTTCAATGACTCAAATACGCGTCCGAGGTCGTGAAGCTGTTTTAAGTGAAATTTAGGAGAAAAATGTGTGTGTGTTTGCATAGGTCCAATTCCTAATTTTTTTTAGTTTAATGTGTGCATTTATATTTTTCTGTATGTAAATTCATCATTGGTTTTTTTTTCTTTGGTAGGTGGCATATAAGTTTGAAAACCATGTAGAAATTCACTAGTGTGTGCAGAACATAATTACTATACTTAATCATAAAAGTGCATGTTTTTTTTGTAAATTTAGAAAATTGTATTACAACATACATACATACATGCATAAATTGGGAGGGAACTAAATTATATGTATAAACCAGGGCTGTGGAGTCGTTAAAAAAAAACACGACTCCGACTCCGACTCCGACTCCGACATTTTTCAAAAACACGACTCCGACTCCGACTCCGACTCCGAATTTGACTCCGAGTCCGACTATGACTTGAATAAAAAATGCGTGCATATAAATGTATGCACTTCAAGTAACAAAAAAAATATATCGAATCTACTTTTTCGACATGAGAAAGAAAGAAACAACAACTTTTGCACGGACTCATATGCAGTGGATCTTGGTGACTCACTGGCTCGGCGTGACTCATGACACCTACACGTTTAATATTATTAAGCTATATCACAATAATTATTACGTAACTCAATTTTCATAAATTTCGTGAGTAATTTTTTTTTTTTTTAATTTGCATTTTTTTAAAAAAGTAGTCGGAGTCGCCCGTTTTTCACGACTCCGACTCCGACTCCGACTCCGACTCCACAGCCCTGGTATAAACAAAATTGTGACCCACGGCACAAATTCGTTTTGGTCTCTCAGATATCCAAGGCGGCGTGGCGTGACTGTGGTGAAAACACAGAATGCCTGCTTGTATGATTTATCGAAACAACCATTCAATAAATGAACAAGGGTCGAATGCTCTGACAAAAGGGTTCCGAGTTTTGACAAATGTCCAAAAATGCAAACCGCTGACAACGCGCTCAATGTCAAAAGGCATATGTCCGGAATATTTGACAAATTCGAAATATTGTACTCTGTATCTGAAAAAAAAAGAAGAAATTACCAGCAATACAGAACGAAGTTGACGTAACGTTTTAAATATCACAACACAAAAAATTTGGTTCCTTAGCTGAGGGGTTAACGCTCTAGGGCTGGGTGGGGAACCTTTTTATTTCTAAAGACCACATTCATTTATTTGATTCAATATAAGACCGCAGTAAAGAAAAATTTGACACCCCCCTCCTTTTT
This sequence comes from Himalopsyche anomala, assembly GCA_031772345.1. Classification (NCBI taxonomy): domain Eukaryota; kingdom Metazoa; phylum Arthropoda; class Insecta; order Trichoptera; family Rhyacophilidae; genus Himalopsyche; species Himalopsyche anomala. Next base: position 4,672,183 of record CM062824.1, on the reverse strand, counting down.
TTAGACTATCGAACATATAATGAATCAGTTGATAAAGCTCGTGAGGAGCGAAACCGGTCCTGATCAAATAAATTTTAAGTGGAAAAGTACTAAAAAAAATTATTATTTTTATTATAATGCCATTCCACCAAGTATTGACAGTGAACACCTTAAAAGTGATATAATGGATTGATTAACGCTCTTTTTCCAAACGCTTGCGTATATTTTTTTAATTAAAGTGAATATTTTGATCAAGTCAAAAGGCCGCAGGTTCCCCTCCACTGCTCTAGGACGTTCATCTTATTTAGTTACGGGTGTGACTACTCGAAAGGACAATCAATTTGTGGACCTCTTTCCAAAAACATGGATGTTTACATCAAGTCTCACATCCCAACATAAAAGCCAGCTGTAGCGACAGTAATAACAGCAACTGCTAATATTTCACTATCCACATTTTTTTTCATTTTCAGTGGAGGTGGAACAAGATTACGAACATATCCATAAAACCATATAAAAACATATAGTTTACTTCCTCATCTGTGCATTAAGACAAGAGCTTAAAAAAACATCGTGTATTCATTTTAATCATTCGGTTCCGTAGCTCAGTGGTCATCGTCGTTGTCTTCCGAGACTGATCTTGAGGGCTCAAATCCTAGTACGAATATCATTTTTTTCAATCAATTTATCAATTTCTGTTCGAACGTGTTGACGTGTTTGAAAAAAATTCACTCCCTCCCTGTTCCAATTTAAAAATAATTACGCGTAGTGGGAGCGATTAGCTAATCACTAATCCTATTTTAATCATGTCTTTACTCTCACTAATTACTTCAAAAAAATTTGAGCAACCTAGTAACAAGCAGTTCTCGTAGAAAAACTTTTTTTGAAATACCTCTATTTTTTATTAATTTATTTAATTAATTAATTAACTTTCCACAAGATTGACAAATTATAAATTTAAAACTTTTAAAATGAAGAAAAAAAATATAACTTTTAAAGTGTCATATAATTCACATTGGAAGCGAACATAGATAAAAAATATAATCAAGATGGTCATCAAAATAATACAACTATTTCGATTTAAGACCATGCCTAATGTGCTTAGAAATACCAATAAGATAATAAACTTTCTACGAAAATTGCATGACTACAATAAACGGATAACAACAGCAAGTACATTTTACACATGCAATAAGAAGTCTACATATCGACTGTGAAAAGAAAAAAGGACGTAACCCACAGTTTTTTCAAAACAGGTTTTTTTCGATAATCACAATGTATCAAACTTAATACACGTTTTATCAAAATTATGCAAGCTGCAAATGCCGAATTAGTATCTAAATTTAGCTTTTAAGTTTGAAAATTAAAACCATGAAAAAAGACTGAAATAAAGGTTTTTCCTAGACAAATTCTTGAATTAATATTAGATTATGTCAATTAAACACCAGTTTAGAAGTCTCCGTGCACTTCAAGGTTGTGTATAATTCATAATTTGCATATGTCACAAAATCATCAAAACACGTTTTTACCGCCTCCTGTAAAATTTGATATGTGTGGGTTACGTCCTTTTTCCTTTCCACAGTCGATATTATTATAGCACACGTAAAAAATATATGTTTACTTTTAATGGGGTAGCATTATCTAAATATCAAATTTGTATGTAATAAGACACTGTCGATTACTCTCCTAATTTTTTTTCATACCCCATTTAAAACAGGTCTTTGATTTAATGTTATCTTTTAATATGAGCCCATTAGAGGTGAAGTGATCCAAGTGATATTTTATAAAAAAAAGTTAGATGGGTTATAATATTCTACACGGCTTAAAGTATCGTAAAGTATTGAAGTAACCTCAGTAAATAGACATTGTTATAGTGTTATCTCCGTAAAATAAAAATATGCAATCCATCAAAACACCAAATAAAGACGTGACTGTTCTTAAAAGTTTAAGAAAAAAGTTTTACCATTTTAATAGTTGGCTCACTTAACCTCTAGCGGGCTCAATTGAAGCACCAATTGCTTCTCAAATATTCTGGATTCAGTACAATAGAGTTATATACTGCGTACTGCGGATTGGAACTGCGTTACAAAACTCATCCTTCATAAAACTGCCGCAAATAGTTTTGATTTGACGGCATTAATTGGATTATGAATCACGTTTTGAATATGTTATGCCCTCAGCGACCCTGGCTATAGGGTTGGAGGGGAAGGGTTGCAGGCGAGGGTGGACCGGGGAGTGGGCGCTCGGATAGCGTCAAGGCAGATATAAATCACTTCCAGAGTAATTTATCATCAAAGTGTGGAGTAATCTCTGTGGAGGGCGCTACAGTTAAAATGTCAGTCCGTTCATGCACGTCCTTCGTTGTAGATATAAAAAATAGAACGAACTTTTACTAGGGCACTATTATTATAGCTTTCTACGAAATATAACAACATAGATGGCAGTTTTAACATAAGATACTCGTAAATTCGGTTTCCCAACAGATCTAATAATCAATTTTAGATTGTTCACTGTCAATACTTGGTAGAAAGGCATTGTATTTAGGGCCTCAAATCCCGAGATGCCGTCCGATTACGTGATTTCAAACTCCCGGGATTGTGATGGTACTAATCTCGTGATTTCAGGATTTAGAATTCCGCGAATTCCCGGGTTTTTGAAATCGACCAATTTTTTTTCAAAAAATTCCACGATTTCAAAATCACCCAGAAAAAAAATCTTAATCCCAAATACGATTATATGGTGAATGTTCCATCTCGGGATTGGAAAATTTGACAATCCCGAAATCCCGGGATTACAAAAAGAGTCCGGGATTGGATGCCCTAATTATATTTAAAAATATCTATAAGTCCACTTGTATTTAATATGATTAGAAAGGGTTTCGCTCATTGTATTGTCAACTGATAAAAAAACACAATGTTACATAAAATCAAAAACCATACATATACGTTCAACTATGTACATATTGCTTATTTAAAAAAAAATGTTCAACTGTTAGACAGAATTGCAAAGTGAAGCATTGCATTAGTATGTAAGACTTCTATTTTAAAATTAAATACATCTTTCTTTTAATAAAAATAATAAAACATTTTTAGTACTTTTTCCACATAAAATTTATTTGATCAGGACTGGTTTCGCTCATCGCGAGCATTATCAACTGATAAGAAAAATATATAAACAGTGCTATTTATACAAATGTAATTGAAATAAAAGGTGTAAGCAAATATTAACAATGAAAAGGATTAACAAATTACATTATAATTACACAAAATTAAAATGCTTAACACCTTTAACATACAATTAAAAAATCATGAAAGACTTATAAATGGCAAATGATGTCAATTATAAACCCATATATCTTTGGAATGGATAGTCTTTAAACAAATTTCTATTAAAAAATAAACGCCCCCGGGTGGGCTCGAACCACCAACCTTTCGGTTAACAGCCGAACGCGCTACCCATTGCGCCACGGAGGCGATGCACTTACTTGGCTTTTCTGAAAATAGACAAGCTTGTTTGCTTCGTTTGTTTCGCTTGTTTCGTTATCTTAAGCCGCTGATTGACAACGTGCCAAGAAAACAATAATAATCAGCAAATTAAATAAACATAAATATTCCTGTTCATTGCAAATTCAAAGAAATATGCCGATACAGTTTCAACATTGTAAAATAGCGATAAAAGAAGAAAGAAAGCAGATTAATGTATTGCGTCGATAATATTATTAGTTAAATAAAACAATGGCTATGTTATGACTTGTTATAATCGTTTTCTTGTAACTGAAGAAGTTGTAACAAATGCCATTAAATCATATCGAAAAATTAATAAAAATAAATAAGACCAATAAAATCGTAAGTTTTGTTAACATTTTTGTAGTCATAGTTGAGTCAAATTACTGTGTCCTCAATACAATGGATATAACAATATTCAAAACAAAAAGTACTCAAAATATACGATGACAGTTACAAATGAAAATCTATATCAAACGAATATCTATTGATTATATATTATGATTTTAATGCTATATTTTTATTAATTGTATCTTTTAACATTGATTGGCTCTTGTCTTTTTAAATATTTGTCCACAAAATCGTACGATAATGTTTGATATACAAAAGATAAATGTTTTGAGAGTATTTTACTTTCAAAAATTCTTATACTACAATTTCCTAGCAATGATTTGACAGTCACGCAAAAAATGCCCGTCAAATCAAATATTGTCTAGCTAAATCGTTTTCAGATATTGGCGCCGTAAAAGGCGTAAGTTTCCAATCTTTTAATCACATTTACCAACTGAAGCCGTGGCAATCCATATCACTGTCATATTATATCCTCACAATATGCTCCGTGTCAGGAGACAGGAGGCAAAGACTTGAGGTCTGTCGGCGGGGGCAAGGGCAAAGGGGTGTCTAGAACCCCTGGGTCAACACGTTGCCAGTACAGACGGGTTATCATTTATCAAAACGTTTTTATATTGACTTCAACATTTTATGGGGGTAGCATATGGAACAATTTTATGCGAGAGACGCACTGTGCTATCGAGCAATAAATTCTTGGCCAATATAGTATTATTAATATTTTATGATCCTAGTAATATCATTTTCAATATCGTAATATTAGTGTTTTCGTAAATAGATACTGATATTACTGAATTGACGCAGAAGTTGGATACAGATTTTTTACAAAATATTCGACGAAAACGATCCTTTTTCTATATCATGAGCTCCATAAAATACGTCACTCTTGATATGAATTAAAATTATTGACACTAATTTTTAACAGAATAATAATAATTTCAATTCATCATTATAATGATTTTATGTACATGTATAAATCTAAAAATGTTTCCTGACATCACTGAGGGACTGTCGTCGGTTTTCTTGTTACATGAATCAAAATTATATTATCATACACAATATTACATTTTACGAGTGCGTGGTCGAGTGGTCTGGGTAGATGGAATTGTCGTTGGCTTTGGTGACTGTACTCATGAGTTCGAGTCCTTTTATGAATGTATATTTATAATATTCAAATAATCAAAAGTTATTCATTTTATCTCAAACAGTAGCTAAATATCTGCCTCATGTGTGTAGGCAATTAGTAATTAAATAATTTGAGATGCTTTGCCCATCCGTGACTTAATTATTCAACTCTTTAAAAAGCTACCATATATTATACAAGAGGTAGCCAAACTTTTTCTTTTAAGAGAGCTGGTACAATTATTGATGGTAATCAACTGAAATCGTTTGCAATTATACTATATCATGAGAGAATAATAAAAACCCATTTTATAGGTCCACGATTGACCAAAATTTCTATTCGATTGAAGCACAGGTCATTCATATGCTCTTAAGTAAATACTAATGCTACATTTGTAATAGAATTATAAAACTCATTATTTATTTCTTTTCCGGTTAGCGAACATTTTGCCCCAGTGTACGGCGTAACTTTTATACCCAAGCAGACAAAACAAGACCTATTTACATACTAACAAGTCGCATAATCTATCATGTTTCTTTTTAATATAAATTAAATTGTTATTAATGATTTCTCTTTGATACGCTTTGCCGTTTTATGCGGTTGAAATTTAACGTTATTGAATAGAATTATGTATTCGCTTGCAGCTTATAAACGTCAGAGAGTTTTAATTTAATGGATTTTTTTGTAGGCTATAGTTAAATGTGTGTAGGAATACAAAGAAATTAGGAATATAAGGATGGAAATAGGACAGTACTAGTGGTTGCCGGTTGGTCAATCGAATTAGATACGCCTTTTTTTGGGATTGGATGTTTGGTAGATCATTTTTAAGCATCACAGACTTTTAAACCTTCGTTCAGAAATGCATAATTTATTATTACTATTAAGTGAGACATATTTCTTTTTTTGTGTGTTAAGTTATTAAAATCTGGCATAAATTCAGTTTCTATATTAGTATAAAATATTTTCATTTACAAGCAGGGTTGGGCTGGAAGGGGCTAGGAGAGACTTGCGTGAGCCCTTGTTAAATTCTACTAAGGCTGGCGATCCCTTTGTTAATGTAAAAGAAAATAATATTCTTAGATCAAATTAGAATATAACTGCAATTTCTGGCTAATATATTATCTACGACAGCTTCAGGATACACGTAGTTAAGTTTACGGTAAATTGCATATTCTTACATTTTATAAGTGTATTAAGTAACAATCAGTTGCATATAATTGCATAAGAGTGATACAAAATTTAACTCCTTCCCCAGAACACCGAGAACTGCTTTGAGACTAAGCGAGCCATTTGTTAACGTATTGGCAGCCCACTGCTGTTTACAAATAAATACAATCGGGTAATATTTCAAATACTTATAAATATAATAATGGCTTATTTTTTCGGGTAATACAAGTGGATACGGTTTTATTATACAAACTCAATATTGACTATCTATTTAGAATTTCAAAAGAAAACATTTCACAATAACTCGAAGTAAGCCAGTCGCTTAACCAACGAATCAATAAAAAATAAGGATATGTATATGGAGGTAAAAGAAATTAGCTTGTATTTTTTTTGTATACCACGTTCTCATGATCAGATAGGGAGCGAGTAGGGTGGGAAGAAAACATCACAGAAATCTGTAAATTCAAAAAAAAACTTTGCAATAGCAAAATCAAAATATAAACATTCACAAAATGTTTGTACTAGAAGAGCTGTTTTCGTTCGCCAACCACGATATACTTAGTTCTAAAGAGTAAAGCAATATGATTTTTTCTCTTAAAATAGTTTTTTAATAAAACTGGCTAATTACATTTCAATCCGTTTCATAAAGGGGTCATTACTGTCTCGCAGAAGCGTTCATCTTCCAGAAAAGTATTTGCTTTTTCCACTTGTAAGTCCAGCCTGCCGAAAGTTTTTGCATTATACCCCCTAGCAAGTTAAATTACAACTTTGAAACTTTTTTAAAATTAAAATTGTCTGGGCGCGCTACGTCCTGCGAGGATCTAAATTAGGTTGTTTCAAAGAAAGCCCCGCGGCCCGAAAGAATAGTTTTCTCATGAATATAATAGCTCTTGTATTAAATAATTTGCTATATATTTACTTCAAATCAACATTGCATAAATATCTATACAAACATTTTTAGTCTTATACTTCTTACATTTCGTCGGGCTAATTCTAACACCACGTAAGTCAGTAAGTATACTCTAAGTTTCCAGGAGACAGTTAAAACTGAATATTTCAACTCACAGAAACAGATTCTTATTTATTTATTTTTTGTAGTAGAATATTCTGTGAGAATGTACATAGTTTGAACGATTCAAATTTAATATTAAAATTCCACCAAGCACCTTCAGTCGAAATTTAGAATTTATTAATCTGAGATGACTTTTTAATTATATGTTAGATGTGTTAAACATTTTAATTTTGTGTTATTTTAGAATCACTTTTAATGTAATTGGTAATTTCTTTTCAATGCCAATTGTTGTTTATAACTGTTCATTTTTGTATAAATAGCATTGTTAAATTATATTTATTATCAGTTGACGATGCTCGTAATGAGCGAAACCGGTCATGACATATTAAATAAAGTGGAATGAAGTACAAAGGAATATTGTGGTTTTACTAATATAATGCCTTTCCACCAAGTATTGACAGTGAACACCCTAAAAGTGACTTTTATGTATTATCATGCTACCTAATAAAATAAAAATAATACAGATTTTTCCATTCACTAATGATAATGTAATGCGTGCATATATATACATTATTATTGTACTGACCTAAAATGTTGGACAACTCTGAACTAAATGAATAATCTCCTTTATTTTCCTTTGAAGTGGTCAAATGAAAGTCTACTGACAAGAATGGCGTTACGAGAAAATGCGCGACATTTTTTTTTCTTTTATTTTTGTTTTTCCGATGCTTTTTTGTTTTGTTTCTGCCTAAAGATGTCTTCATCTAAATTAATCTCTACGACGGGTAAAGAAATAAACCCCGTTGTAAACATTGGCTCAATGCTTTATTTCAATTCTAAAGAATTTTCGCATTATTGCTTTTATCACAAAAATGTTGCTTTAATTATTTCAGAATAATAAATCTTAGTACAAAACGCTTCTTTTGGTCTTCAAAAATTCTTTTCGCAGGCAGTTGGGCATTCAAAATCTACATCTTAACATTTCATTTAATTGTATACAAAAATACGTCTCACTAAAAGTTGTAAAATAAAAACTATAATATTTCACATTTTGTAAAAGAAGATTAAATAACATTAAACATATTTTAATAAAATTGTTTACGATGAACTAAAACATTTTCAATATTGATAAGAGTCCAGAATTGGTGAATCTTTCAAGTATGTAAATTTGATTTTTTAACACCGTTAGTCGGGTCCTATAGCGGATCTCAAGTGTTCAAGTCCCAGTAGTTTTTTCTATCGATTTATCATTTTATGTTCGACGGCATGGGTGTTTGTGATGTCTAAAAATTCTTTTCCCACCCTTTTGATTCCTTAATAACTAGGCGAAGCGAGAACGATTAGTTTACCACTAGTCCTGTCCTAGTCTTATTCTTTTATCTCTAAAGAGAAGTTGAGCGACCGAGTAACAGACAGTTCTCGTAGAAAAACTTCTGTTGAGATACCTCCATAAGGAGACCATATGCTCCACATTGGGAGTGGACATGGATAAAAAAAGTCATTTATGAAAATCTCTCGTTTATGATATATTCCCATTTTTAATAACGAAATTTTATATGAAATATCTAAATACCGTTTTTACATTTCCCCACCCGGCATCAGGATCCGAATTGGACCAATTTTTTGTTGCTTTATTCAAACGTTTTGTCAACCCGATATTAATATTCGAAATACCGGTATTTATATATAAGTCCAATATTACAATCCTTTTTGTTATTGGAGAGATTGGGTTAAAGAAATAATTTTGTTTTTCACGGTGCTGATAACTAAAATAATAAATCATAATAGGCGGTATAGGTCAGTGATTTATAAAAACTCGTCCATTTGCAAACTAAACACGGTTAATTCATTTTTTTTATTTTGAGTTAGGTTAGTGTATGTGAAGATTTGAATATAGCGTCCGTAATAAATCATTTATTATCAATTTTCGGTTTGAATAGTAAAAAATATAAAAACAATCCAGAGATCAGCGGTAGCCCCAGCGGGAAGTAAATGTGCCCCAAAAGCAAGATTGTGACGCAATCAATCAAAACTCTGACGGGATTGGAGCCCAAAAACTGAAGTTACGAGTGTTTTGGGTTGCTATTATCATTTCGGACCTCGCTTCAGGCGCCATCAATCCTTCTTGATACCTTACAATAGAGTTGGAATACATTATTAGGAAAAGTTTTTTTATTCACAAGTCACATAATCTGTGGGTGCTTTGTGTGTGAATTCAAAATTTACAAAAATGGTCCATTTATTCTGTCCATTACAAATAAAAGCGTTTCGCTTCATTAAATATCATCATTCAGGAGAAATGATTTTAAAAACTGTCCACCGTTTTTTTAAAACAGCTTTTTTGATAATCATAATGTATACAACTTGATACACGTTATATCAAAAGGATGTTGACTGAAAATGCCAAATAATTATCTTAATTTAGCTTTTAAGTTTGAAAAAATAAGGGTTTGCGAAACACGCAATCACGATAAAAAACTTAGTGGCTTTTTTTCAATATCAAATTAATATTAGATAAAATTAATTAAAAACCATATCACGAGTCTCTTTGCACATCAAGGTTGTCTATCTATATATTAATAGTCGTTAATGTCCGTCCGTCCGTCCGTCCGTCTGTCTGTCCGTCTGTCTGTAAATTGTCCCCGATTTCCCCTTCCCCTCCTCCGCCCCAGCCACGCTGTCAACATTTTTTTATTCATACTAAAGAGATACTTTTTTCGTTTGTATATTATGGTCGCGATTTCGCCTATTCGATGACGTCAAGAAAGACGGTCCCCCTCCCCCCCATCCTGCCCCGCTGTCGTCATTAATTCATTTCTTCATTTTTCTCTGACGTCATGAGTGAATTTTTGAAATCATGACATTTTTATTTTATTATGTGTAAAAACAATTAATTTTCAAAAAATATTCTCTCCAGCTGTGGGATTCGATACCATGCCCCAATTTTCATGCGCGTCGTTCGGACGGCTTACACACTGGTCTACGAATCCTCTTGAGAAAAGCGATATAAAAACTTTATATAATTTAAATAATACAAAGCAAAAAATAAGAACGCGTTTTAAGTGAACTAATAATGACATCTGTGGGTGAAATCTTGCACTAAACGATATTGAATTCCAAGATTTCCACCTGCAGGGTTGTGAACGGCTATATAGGGCTGCTCAATTATATATAATAATTTAATTAACTATTTATTTATATATATACGAAAAATGGTTGTTAGCAAATTTAAACATTATTCCAAAAATTAAATAATTTACGAGGTCTATTTCTGCTAATAGAAAAAATAATTGTTAGCAAACTTAAACATTATTCCAAAAATTAAGTAATTTACAAGGACTATTTTTGCTACTATGAAAAATAATTGTTAGCAAACTTAAAAATTATACCAAAAATAAAATAATTAACGAAATTTCTGCTTCTAAGAAAAATGGTTGTTAGCAAACATAAACATTGTTCCAAAAATTAAATAATTTACAAGGTCTATTTCTGCTAATAGGAAAAATAATTGTTAGCAAACTTAAACATTATTCCAAAAATTAAGTAATTTACAAGGACTATTTTTGCTACTATGAAAAATGGTTGTTAGCAAACTTAAAAATTATACCAAAAACAAAATAATTTACGAGGTCTATTTCTGCTAATAGAAAAAATAATTGTTAGCAAACTTAAACATTATTCCAAAAATTAAGTAATTTACAAGGACTATTTTTGCTACTATGAAAAATAATTGTTAGCAAACTTAAAAATTATACCAAAAATAAAATAATTAACGAAATTTCTGCTTCTAAGAAAAATGGTTGTTAGCAAACATAAACATTATTCCAAAAATTAAATAATTTACAAGGACTATTTTTGCTACTATGAAAAATAATTGTTAGCAAACTTAAAAATTATACCAAAAACAAAATAATTAACGAAATTTCTGCTTCTAAGAAAAATGGTTGTTAGCAAACTTAAACATTATTCCAAAAATTAAGTAATTTACAAGGACAATTTTTGCTACTATGAAAAATAATTGTTAGCAAACTTAAAAATTATACCAAAAACAAAATAACTAACGAAATTTCTGCTTCTAAGAAAAATGGTTGTTAGCAAACTTAAACATTATTCCAAATATTAAATAATTTACGAGGTCTATTTCTGCTAATAGGAAAAATAATTGTTAACAAACTTAAACATTATTCCAAAAATTAAATAATTTACGAGGTCTATTTCTGCTAAGAAAAATGGTTGTTAGCAAACTTAAACATTATTCCAAAAATTAAATAATTTACGAGGTCTATTTCTGCTAATAGGAAAAATAATTGTTAGCAAACTTAAACATTATTCCAAAAATTAAGTAATTTACAAGGACTATTTTTGCTACTATGAAAAATAATTGTTAGCAAACTTAAAAATTATACCAAAAACAAAATAACTAACGAAATTTCTGCTTCTAAGAAAAATGGTTGTTAGCAAACTTAAACATTATTCCAAATATTAAATAATTTACGAGGTCTATTTCTGCTAATAGGAAAAATAATTGTTAGCAAACTTAAACATTATTCCAAAAATTAAGTAATTTACAAGGACTATTTTTGCTACTATGAAAAATGGTTGTTAGCAAATTTAAACATTATTCCAAAAATTAAATAATTTACGAGGTCTATTTCTGCTAATAGAAAAAATAATTGTTAGCAAACTTAAACATTATTCCAAAAATTAAGTAATTTACAAGGACTATTTTTGCTACTATGAAAAATAATTGTTAGCAAACTTAAAAATTATACCAAAAATAAAATAATTAACGAAATTTCTGCTTCTAAGAAAAATGGTTGTTAGCAAACATAAACATTATTCCAAAAATTAAATAATTTACAAAATTTCTGCTATTACGAAAAATAGTTGTTAGCAAACTAGAACATTATTCCAAAAATAAATAATTTACAATTTAAATACTGCAGGGCAGGGCTGTCGATATACGCCCCGAGATATTTCTTTTACTATCAGAATTTCTGGATTATTCAATAAATAGGTTAGTAATTTATTTTTCACGCCAGTTACTTTTCTGACTACTTAAAAATGCAACAAAAATCTCTCCGTTGAGGTCAACGGGCTTACAGCTAGTCTATATATTAATACTCGATAATGTCCGTCCGTCTGAATGATTGTCCGCGATATCCCCTCCCCCTGCCCCTTCCCCCTCCCTTCTCAAAGCTCCGCTGACGCAATATTTTTATTCATACTAAAGACATATTTTCCCAATACACTGTTTATTATTTGACGAAACAAATCAAGTCGCTGAAAAAATTTCATACAAAAAAACGCCGCGACCGTGGATCGAACACAGAACTCTGGATTACCAGTCGAGCTCTCTATCAACTGAGCTAACGTCATAATTATCAAGGCGATAAAAATAGTGTATATAAATTAAAATTTGAAAATGGAACGATATTTGTGATTCACAAACTGACTTCGATTGTTTTTATTCAAGATTGTGACGTCTGTCAAATATGAATGTGGTATATTTTACATAATATAGTTTCGACAGTTAAATGCAAATATTCCATGTGTGTCATATGCTGACGGCTATTAAATATTTTACTTTTTAACAGAGGGTATTTAGAATTTATCCCGATAATTTAAAAGTTTTGTATCTTTTGTTTTAAATAACGAGTAAACGAGTCTATGCTTTGGACAAGGTAAATTTATGCTCAAATAGTAATATAAATAAAGTAAGCGAAATAGTTTGATAGATTGGGGTCAACGAGATTAAAATACGGCAAAGTGAGCCAAGTTAGGATGATGGGAAAAAGTGAACTGAACCCACCCTTTTTATTGCATAATTTCAATCATTTTTTCTCTAAAATACATTGTTTATGCTTTCGATGGATTCGTCGGTATCTTTGTGGAAGTTCATTTGAATATAAAATAAAAAATAACTTAGATTATTCCACGTATTGTGCTACAAACTGTGACACGTGTTTCGCCTCTTTCAGAGGCATCCTCAGACAGACTTACTTTTACTTACTGAAAGTAAGTCTGTCTGAGGATGCCTCTGAAATAGGCGAAACACGTGTCACAGTTTGTAGCACAATACGTGGAATAATCTAAGTTATTTTGTATTACTTTTTTATGCTTATTTATTGAAAAAACTTTCACATAAAATTAAAAGTTGATGACAGTTCCCACAAAAAATAATTGAAAACGTAATTGCACTTAAAAGTCAAATGGAAAAGTTTCACCATTTTTATGTTTGGTTTCCTTAAAGACTCATATATTCCTAAAAATAAGCTCCGTTTGGTGAATTAGTGAAGTTAATTTATTCTGATTAATTTGATAAATATGCATTTGATTGTAACATGGAAAATTGATAATTTTGTTTTGATAAAATGTGCAATTAATTTATACCATTTTGCATGTGAAAAATGATTATTAGCAAACTTAAACATTATTTCAAAAATTAAGTAATTTACAATTTAAAACTGCAGGGCTGTCGATATATGCGCCGAGGTCGATTTATGCTACTATGAAAAATGATTGTTAGCAAACTTGAACATTATTCCAAAGATTTAATATTTTACGAAATTTTTGTCACTACGAAAAAAAATGTCAGCAAACTTAAACATTATTCCAAAAATTAGGTAATTTACGAGGTATATTTCTGCTTATAGGAAAACTAATTGTTAGCAAACTCAACATTATTCCAAAAATTAAATAACTTACAATTTAAATACTACAGGGCATGCTGTCGATATATGCCCCAAGATATATTTATTTTATTTTTAGAATTTCTGGCTTATTCAATAAATAGGTTTGTAATTTTCTGACTTCTTAAAAATGCAACAAAAATCCCCCCGTTGAGGTCAACGGGCTTACAGCTAGTACTTTATAATTTGTCTTTGGCCCCCAAAATGATCAAAAAAAGTTTTTTGTGTCTCCTGTAAATTTTGTTAAGTGAGGCTATTATTTGCATACCCGGCTTGTTCCATAATCGGTGAATGTAATTTAGTCAATAAAAATACATTTTTAAATTATTTTTAGAAAGTAGTCTCAAAAATGGATTGATAACATATAAAAAATCATTACAAAGTTATGTAAGACTTAAAATACTTTTAAAATGTATATTTGCATGCAAAATTAAATTCAAGATTCATTTTTCAATCATTACGGAATAATCTGGGTTTGCAAATAATTGCCTGAAGTGTTTCCTTTCCACAGTCGACATATTATATTGGTGATCCATATTTCTACTTTCAATTGTAAGTAATAAATATCACGACATTATGTTGTTGATATTACGTCTAGGTTCTATCTTTTAATATGAATAATATAGTGATTATCAGTGCTATAATAGTAGAGCACTTTTGAGCCGTTTAAAATTCTACTGAATTTAAGTTCCACGACTGTCACATAGTATTAAAAATAAAAATATACTCCGACACGGCAGCCTCGTTAACGTAACTTTTACGGATTCAACTTTAGAAACCATAAAACTTATCAAAACCCCGTGTCATAATTTATCTAATAACAATATTCTATGATAGGTACTCACTAAAGAAATTTCTAATTATCTAACCCTACTGACATTCTTCAAAATAGATCACTCAGTCTTTTCTTTTAACTAGATGTAGGAACATATATTCAAATTTGTTTTCTTGTCACACCATCAATACTTTGCCGCATTGAGAAATCAATGAATGGAGAACTACATGAAATCATTAGTAAAAATAGTATTTACCAAAGAAGTTAATCTCTGACTTGATATATCACTAATAATTAAGTATTAATTAAGAATTTGTTTCATTGTGATTTATTGACAATTGATACTTAATACAGGTCAACACTCAACACAGGAGTTTGTAAATTAAATTTTTAATGAATTTATTCATTTACTACATTCAATGTTCAAATACATAGAAGTACGTGTTGCTTATATTTTTTCCTAATCATTTGAATCTAATAAGAAATAGCGAGTACTTTTAACTAATTACAATCTCTATTTTTACCCCATTCATATTATATATTATTTGGGTCCGTAGTGCAGTGGTCAACGTTGTTATCTTCCGTGATGTATCTCACGGGATCAAGTCCCGTTACGAACATATTTTTCAAATCGATTTCTGTTTGGAGGTGTGTGTGTTTTTGATGTGTAAAAAATACCTCCTACCTTCCTACTGGTCCAATTCTAAAATAACAGGGTGGGACGAGATCGATTAGCTTACATCTAATCCCATATTATTCTTTATATCCGTAATCCTTTCAAACCTCAACTTAAATCGAAAAAAAAGGTTAAGCAACTGAGTAACAATCAGTTCTCATAAAAAACTTCTGTTGAGATACCTCCATAATGAGGACATGCTTCACACTAAGAGCGAACATGGATTGATTAAAATTCATGTTTTTAAAAAAAGTTGAATAGAGGTTTAATTTAAGATTCTAATGACTTTAATTTCGTAATTTTGAAGCACTATTTAATATTAAAGAAATGCAATATTTTATTATTTTGGTAGATTAATATATATAAATATATGTTTATTAAATGCAATGAGACTAAGAATTTCGTATCCGAACAACGAAACCGATACTTAAGGAATCGAAAATGTCAAGGCAAACCTAGTAGTAAATATTCCACATTTCCACTTAGCGAGATCGGTTGAGCTGGGAAAATAAAATGGAGGAATTTGTATTCACCATAAAATTATGGTTTTGGGAACGCACCGTCGTTTTATTACATCCCTTGACGCGTTGTTCCCAAAATATTTACTCCCTGAACTTTAACCGTGCAAGCCTATATACCCTGGATTTCTTATAACACCACTAGGTACCTAGAATTAATAAAACAGATCAAAGTATTTTAATAGTTTTGGGCACTCTGATAACGTAAGTAATTTATATTATCTGTATCCTGCAACTTATACGATGTAAAATGGTACTAAAAAAAATATATTAATGTACCTTTTGACACTGGACATAATTATAGCTTTGTGGATTTGACTTTACGCCACGTCAACTGTGATCGTTCAAACTAACTTCAATATTCCACCTAACGATGATTGATTTGTTTACAACGAATTTAAAATAATAAATCTAGCCATTTAAGTCACCACTGATTGTGTTATACCTACCTCCATGCGGGGTGTAAAAATCATACATTCATAAATCCACATTATATATTTTACATATTTTTTAAAACTTTGTAATGAATGCCTAGTTATCGTTTATTTTCTTCAAACTCGTACTCTCAACTTTTTTCAGCTCGGAGTTTTTTGATGTAATGAATTCAGAATTTTAATACACACATATTCTTTTAACTCGTATCCTCAAAAAATAAATATATAACCTAATTCAAAAACGCGGGCAAAAATAATTACGGCCAATAATATGGTCATGTGCTATGTTTAGCATGAAGGAGAAGGTGGCATGAATAAAACGCCTATACTTCCTTCCTTATTAACTTCTTCAAATATATTGAGAATAAAACGATTCCAAGTGTGTTAAATAGCGGTAGAAAGCTATAGGGTTAACAGTAGAATAAAGTACATTTATGTCTCCCTTGAATACGTGTTCTTTTTGAGATACGTGGTTGTAGAAAATTACCGAAGCTATATCAGATAGGGGGAAATGCGATTGTTCGTTGGGCTTAAAATGGTTTCCAATATCCATTGATGAAAAAATATTCTTTATTCGAAAATTGAGATTCGTATAAAAATTTAATTTAATTTGAATTTGTGTATTTAATACTACATGAGAACGTAACTATGGTGTGGCTCTTCAAATATATAAAAATCCAGAATGTGGCTCTCATTGACCTTATGTATGCCCATCTCTGACCTACATATGTTATATTGCAAATACACTTACAAATTAATATACATATTTGATATTACTATGAAAACAATTTCAACTCTATTGAAAATATATTCAGTGGCTCAAAAAATACTCACTTTAAAGGCTTTATTTAATAAAAACACATATTTTTTATATGCATTTACATACAATATAATTAAGTGATGGTACGATAATATTGTAGAAATACTAAATTTATTTTTATACAACTGCTAAATAGAGCAGGCATGTTATTATTATATGTCCACGTTCACTCCCAATGTAGAGTGTATGGACTCCTAATAGAGCTTTAGAAGAGATTATGTATAGAAGGATAGGGCTAGTGACAAGATTTTTAATTAACTAATCGCTTTCGCTGCACTTCTTTTCAAGATAATTTTAGACATCACAAGCATCTTTCAAACAAATATATAAATCAATTCATGGAACTGCCCGTACTGAGACTCGAATTCCTCGAACTCTGCAACGGAAACCAATGACGTTGACCACTCGCCCACAACATTATTCGAATAAGAATTACGTGTTCCTTACAGTTATCAAAAATAATCAGTACATGTTATTGTAGGTTTTGAATGGTTGCACTAAGCCTACGGGATAGGTTCCAAATAACAAAATATATGTTCTACAATATAAGTACTGGTGTAACGTTGAACGTTAAAAATATGAGAAGCTATCTTCCTTTTTAAATGAAAATACAGTGATGGGGCATTTTTAATCAAAATCTTATGAAAGACGGGAGGCGATATTTAGTTGCGGTTCGGTATTTTATTTGTTTAGAAATCTCTTTATTATTTTATTATTAAAACGGGAATGATTTATTATCCTTCTGGAGCGTTTCGATGGAAACGTGGCGAGGGAAATATATAAAATAGCGTTTATTTTAAATACAAAAGGACGTTGATATTTTTAATGTAGGTTCAATGTCACAGCAATATTATATAAATTAAGTCATCTCGAAGATCCAATATCCATTTTAAAAGTATTTATATTAGGGATGGTAAATCCCAAAACAAAATAAGTTCAACAATGGCTAGGCAATAAATATAACAGGCTGCTCTCCAGTTTAGTTTATCATATGTCACAATTGATAACGGGAAAAAATTAAATGGTCAGAATTTAAATCAATTTTTGGTCAGAATAAAAATATTATATGGTTAGAGTATGTTATAACCATTTTGGTAAGGTTAGGCTTTTTTGAATTTTTATTTAAATTATGACTATTTACACTTATATCGGTAACTACCTATATTCAGCAGTAACTTTGTCGAAGTATTTTTTTTTATATAAAATAATAATGTACGCCACTTACTGTGGTACAAATCGTGACTCGTGTTTCGCCTCTTTAAGAAACATCTTCATTCTTTCTGCTGGAACGTACAAATTAAGTACTCATATTAGGGACAGTAAATCTCAAAGAAAATAAGTTCAACAATGACTAGGCAACACGTAGAACAGGTGGCTCACCAGTTTAGTTTTATCGTCATCCTTGTGATATTGTGTATGTAGATGCTTCTCAAAGAGGTGAATCACGTGTCACAATTGATAATACAACATGTGGAATAACAAAGTTATTAAATTTAATTTAATATTGAAAATAATAAAAGTTTCAACAACGAAATTTTTGCTCTATCTGATAAATTGATTTGTCATTGGCTAACTATTATATATACCGCAGTAAACTTTGGCCATGTTATTTTCTCATATAACATCAACGACCACAATAACAACTATTTTCTAAGCATCAAACGAGAAATTAGACTGCAAAGAAAGGGAATTTTGGTACATTCTTCCAGAAATATTGTGACAGTGATAAACGATCATTATTGTAGCAACACAAACAAATCTACCCTAGCCAGCCCTCGCAGCTTCCCGGTCTATGACTCTCCGCCACGCCAACTGGCCCGCCGTGCATTTTCTTGCCACAATGCATGCATATTATGATTAGTGCGGAGGGCGCGAGGCGAGATAAATGCATTCAGCGCCACAATACAAAAAGCGAGCGAGATGAGTAAACGGCGAGTCTGGTCGGGTGTGTTCTGCGAATAGCCCGGCATCGCTCGACGACAGCGCACCAACGCAAAAAGCGGGAAATTAATCTCAGTTGCATAAAAAACGGCCGCTCCGTGTGCACCCAAAGTTGTCAAATGTTTTTAAAGCGTAAGCCGGATCTATCATTTGACATCACCGATAAGCGAAATGAATAACATCAATAGCCTCTAATTGAACACAACTTACTTTATGTTTTATATGTATTTTCTAAAATAACATAAGATTGATGGTACAAGCTTTGGTGCAATGAATAACTGTTTTTCGGACC
Organism: Himalopsyche anomala; assembly: GCA_031772345.1. NCBI lineage: Eukaryota > Metazoa > Arthropoda > Insecta > Trichoptera > Rhyacophilidae > Himalopsyche > Himalopsyche anomala. The sequence continues at coordinate 4,652,906 of CM062824.1, read as the reverse complement.
TAACTTTCATCAGCACAAAAGTTTTGCAAAACAATAATGATATTGGATAGAAAATCAAAAACATTCGACATACAAAACCCTGTAGCTTTGAATGAATATGATTTTGTAACCTTTTGGCTGCCGTAAAAAAAAGTACGTTTGTACCTAGCACGCGAGCTATAATTTGCAATTATCAATTTAAATAATTATTGACGAGGTAATTCGTCTATGGAGTGTTGTACTGTTCCCGTTTTTATTGATGTCTTAAATCGTTTTATATTCAATAAATTATTTTCTTGATATTCTTCTATCGTCTATTGCTGAATTACCAGGTCTCTCACACACCGGTAGATACTCTGTATGCACAGATTATTATTGGTGACATGAGCATGAAGTTTAAGAAAACTTTGGAGATTCATCGTCAGTTTTATAAGTCGAACTTGATATCGACATTAACTCAAACAGCTAACGGAAGAAAAATTCAATCGACGCTGTCAGTGACTAGTTATTCAAGTCAGATTTTTCCAATCGAGACGACAAGCAAGTGTCATATTGATATGCCTACCAAAAACAGAAATACAAACTGATTGGTGTGAACTCGCGTCGTATAATTTCTAAAACACTTCCTGTTTTCTAGTATAATATCAACATTTTATATATGTCCAACATATAACAGTAGAACAATATGTTTTAAAATTTAATTTAACTAGTTGTCGCAACTGCCACCCAAGCCATGACTATAATTCGAAGAGGAAAAATTAAGTTGAGTTAACTGATAACTAAGGAAGAGTTTATTACACATATTCAAAAAAAAATTAAATATTTCACTTTAATATAATAATGCTAGAAACGTATGTTATTTACTGAGACTCGTTAAAATAAAGACCATGAAAACATGTTTTCATATTGTTGATAAAGCACTTTTAAACTACAATTAATATTACACATTATGTCATTTTTATTTTTGAGTAATAATAATTAATATATCATTGTCTACGACCCACGTTTCCCAGCTCCTCGATTTGGGGCATTAATCAGGGCCGGATCTGAAAGAGCCAGTATAAAACATTCATCAAGGCTAGGCGAAGCGAAAAATTCGCAAAGTTGCTCGCGGACGATGGGACAAAGCTGAAAGGGACTGTGACGCCCGGGATTATTATTCAACGGCCGAGCCCTAGGGCGAGACGCGCCAGTCCACCCCTTAGCTATAGTTAAATCGTTGCAAGCTGCGACATTAAAAGTGACAAGTAATGTTTTGCCATTTATTTTTACATTGTTGCTATAATTTACATAATGTTTTATCTTGTAAAATATTATATGATTACTTTTTTTAAATATTACACATTTAAAATCATCAGCTTTTTTTCTATACATCGCAACTTCCTGGACCATCGTAAGCATGTGTAAGATTTATACCGTAAATCAATTATGGCGACGTATGATAAATTATCAAAGAAATTATAAAGATAAACATTTTAATTATATTGCATAGGGGTTTTTTAAGATTTTAAATAACGCTTTCATATAAATGTAATATAATTGATTATTTATTTTGATAATTGAATTTGTATTTTAACATATTATTCGTTCACAATTTCTAAAGCAACTACTAAATACCATAGACCTAACTGTGTATGATTTCAAGCATTAAATGGTCTGGATTGCGTTTTTTCACCATGTCTGTCTCCAATGAAGTGCATGAACTTACAATGGACTTTATCTGATCATAAGTTTTTTTACTCCTTTGTTACTCCTTTGTTACTGTTTACTTAACTTTTATTTATCGAATAGAGTAGGGATATCTGGATAGGGCTAGGACAAAACTTATGGTTAACTAATCGCTCTCGCTAAATCCCGTATTTAGGATTGAAAATTGTTAATTTTAGATATCACTGAAATCCAAACCTTTAAAGAGGAATATTATATAAATCGATTCAAAAATCAATTGTTGTCAGTGCCCATCAAATCCCTTAAAATCATAACAGGCGAGAATTTCATTATGATCGTCCCTCTAATAGTACGACTCCACCTTGTTTCGTATGGACGAATCAAAGCTCACATTATTTCAACAACAAAAAAAACTCAATTACTTACAACAAAATAATACAGAAATTCTCTTTTCAATGGTCGGACTCTAGTTACATACCTACATATCATAATCTAGAGTGTATCTAGCCTGAAGCGATGATGTGTTTAAAATATGTATTTGTACTTCAGTTTTATAATTGAAAAATCACCGTATTAAATATTCTATCTATTTGAAATTTTGAATACTTTTTTATTTTATTATACCCGAGGTTTAATTTGATAATATTCATGTTTACATTTCGCACTAAATAAAGCATAAACCAAATAGAAAATGATTGATTAAATTTTATTGGCGTCAATTACTATGATAGAATATTATTTTTATGGTAACGAGTTTCAAATTTTTTTTCTATGTAATCCACTATTTTTGATAATATTATACTTACACAAATTAACTGTCAAGAATTCTATAATTATTCATAGAAACATTTTATTATAATTTGATTTGACGTTTCCTTTTTAGGTGATAATGAAATTCTGTTTTCATATGTAGATTTACAACAATTATTAAATATATTATCAAGAGTTTTTTTTTTAAAAATTATAATTTATTTAATGTTAAACTAATATAGATTTTTCATTAAAAAAATATTTGGCATTACAGTTATTCGTCAAATATTTTAATGTTGGAAAATAAATCGAGAAAAGCTCGATATGAAATTCGAGATCGACCCAAGAAGTAGATATGTTACATCGTCCATATATAAAAAAAACACTCTTTTGTACTAATTTCTGATTTATTCAATATGATCATGACCAGTTTCGCTCATCAAGTTCGTGGCTTATGCTCGTGATCATATTAAATAAAATTTGTGGAATTATTAGATATTATTTTAATGTGCTCACAGTCAATACTTGGTGAAAATTCATTATGTTCAAAAAAATAAAATCCTCATTTTGTACTAATTCCACATTTATTTTAAATGTTCAAAACCGGTTTTTCTCATGACAAGCATTGACAATCAGTTGATAATGCTCGTCCTGATAACTAATTTAAAGTAAAAATGGAATTAGTACAAATCGTTGATTTATTTGTTTGAAGTTATTTTATGGATTCGTTCATATTTAATCCCATTTTAATGATTTGTTAAGATCATTATTTTGACATCTGTAATCAAATAGAAACTATCGAAATATTGCAGGTTTGATTTCAGTAAGGATAATATTTTTATATCAATTTAATAGTTGTGATGTCATTTTTTCATCTACCTAGCGCATTTGCAATACATTTTTTTATCCATATCCGCTCCCAATGTGGAGTAAATGGCCTCCTAATAGAGGTATCTCAACAGAAGTTTTTTCTACGAGAACTGTTTGTTACTCAGTCGCTCAACCTCATTTTTTTAATAGTATGGAAAGAAGAATAAGGCTAGAACAGGACTAGTGGTTGACTAATCGCTATTGCTACACCCAGTTATTAAAGGATCAGAAGGATGGGAGGAGAGGAAATAATTTGAATTAATTGACATCACAAACACCCAGTATTCGATCACAACTTTGAATTGATTAATTCTCAAATTCATTGTGATCTGACCGGACCGGACCGGCGTGATCGATAGAACAAGCTCTAACCAACTGGGCCACAGCAGACGACATTGGCAATATATACCCGAATATTTCAACCTAAAAATATTTGGCATTACAAAAAATAAATATATATTGTAATTTGTAAAAAATGTTATCAATCATAGATAAACAAATATTGCTTTTTCTGAATTCTTAATGTAATTTAAAGCTTTGCACCTTTTTAAAAAGGTTCACCGCCCCGAAGGCTATTATCAGTTTTTCACGTGCTCGTTCATTAAGCGTATAACGTCTGGCCGTAATCCTCTTGGATGACATTTTCTATGCATTTTCTTTATCCTTGCGAATTTATTATACGCCGCATGAGCGATGAGGTGCCTGGATAATTTCGTTCAAAAATAATCAAAAACCCAAATCCGGCCCTGTCGCATCACTTGGATGATTAAGAAACGATTAACGCGCGGAATGATGCTAAACCGATGGAATAACCAAACTTTGCTACAAATCAATTCTTAAATACTGTTAATCGATAATTATTTCTAGTTTAATAATTAATTGTTCCAAAGGCTGTCTTCAAAGCGGCACTCGAAATTATACCCACCACCAATCATTAAGGCTTCACATTTTTCATGCGGAATTTTTCACATCTGGACAATTCCAGATTATGTAATTTGCATCCTAAAGCATACAATAAACTAAATGACCATACAGATTGAACTTATTTGTAAAGTGAAGATGGCTAACTATAAACTAAGTTGTAAAGAATTCGGAATGTAGTCCACGGCATAACAAAGTTAATCCTATATAAAATTTAAAATAACTTTGATTATTCCACGTATTGTGTAACTAACTGTGACACGTGCTTCGCCTCTTTCAAAAAAGAAATATAAAGTTTCCAATTAATAGAGTAATCACACACCAATCTGATTGACTGCAGCTCATTAGTTTAATAGTTTGTAATGTTGAACGTCATTAGTAGTATGATTATATTTCTTTGCTTTATTTCGATTCTATTACCCCCTCTTTAAAAGAGAAATATCCCAATCTAATTGATTGCAGCTCATTAGTATCATTATTTGTTTGCTTTATTTCGATTAAATCACCTCCCTCTTTGCTTTCCTTAAAAGGAAAAAAACCCAAACTCCATTTGTAATTTCATTATTTAAAAATTTTAGAATCAATCTTGCTTCATTACTTAAGCAAAATTTGCGATAGTAAGACTGAAGATGCCTCTGAAAGAGGCGAAACACGTGTCACAGTTAGTTACACAATACGTGGAATAATCAAAGTTATTTTAAATTTTATATTAAAATGAACTTCCACAAAGTTACCGCCGAAACCATCGAAAGTATTAAAGTTAATCCTGCTTCATCAATTTAATTCATCAGAAGTGTCCAGAGAGTTTCTGAAGTATTTATTGTATAACTGCATTAATTAATAAAATATATAGCACTCATACAAAAATTACTTGAGTAACTCTATAATATGAAACCAGGTTCATGATACAATATTCAACATCGTTCCATGCTCACAGGTTCGAATCCCAGAACGAACAGAGTGTTTCAATGGATTTATCAATTTCTGTAAAATGCATGGATACTTGTGATGTCTAAAATTTTCTTTCCCCCATCATTCATATCTTAAAATGACCAGTTGTAGCGAAAGCGATTAGACAACCACTAGTTCTTTTCTAACTCAATTCTATATATCCTTATTCTCTTAAAAAAAAAGGGATCAAACAACAAAAACTTATGTTAAAACACCTCCATAAGGAAACCATATTTTTCAAATTGGGAACGGACAAAATAATACACACATGTACAATATATAAATATTATAATAACAAAATTGTACAATAATAACACAATATTCTTTGTACTTTATTTATATAAATAAAGTGGAATAAAGTACAAAGGAGTATTGTGTTTTTATTAATATAATGCCTTTCCACCAAGTATTGACAGTGAAGACCCTAAAAGTGAATAATCTATTCGTCGCAGTCAAGAGGTCGCCCTGGTAAAGAGATTACACAAATAAACTCGGACGTTGGGTCGGAAAATAACTGTTTAATGTAATCACATGTGGTCAGTCAACGCTAAAAAATATTCCTCGACTAAAAAATATACTTCAACGTTGTCATTATTGTGAATGGAATTCCATCACATAACCTATTCGTTCTCTTCAATAAGAACTGTAAGAAATGTGTAACTTATAGTAAAAATATGTCACATCCTTTCTATATCCATCATATTTAGCTGACATCTACGTCATCCACTGACACAAGATGCTATTTTCACTGACGTAAGATGGATAGGTAAGTGAGGTCACTGCATACATTTTAATCAAACGAACGCTGTGCCAAAATGCTTCGCTGACACTCTAGTCTTGCGTTCAGTCACTTTGCGTGGTTACGTCACAAAGCGATGGGCAAACTTTGGCGCAAGAATTGTTTTTGAATTGAACTCCAAAAATAAAAGTTTTATTATTGTTCTATGGTGATTATTTAGATATTCTCATACATACTTTTAAGGTGTTCACTGTCAATACTTAGTGGAATGGTATTATAATAAAAATAATAAAAGATTTTTAGTACTTTTTCCACTTAAAATTTATTTGATCAGTACCGGTTTCTGAAGTACCAAAAATCTTTTATTATTTTTATTATATTATTGTTTATTCGATTTTGTAGAGATAAAGATTTTGCTACCCTTTCTTAGAGAGCAAGGATTGCAAAAATTCCATCGATTCATAGTTTTTACGCCAGTCGATTTAATTTTTCTCTAGATCACTTATAATTCGGTACGTATCAATTATTGACGGAAATACATGTTTTATATACAATAAAACACCCTATTCTCACATATAACACACTTGCTCATTGCAAGCATTTCAACTATTACTTCGGCAGTTGAAAATACTTTGGATGAGTGATACTAGAATTTATCAACTGATTTAGATAATTAAAAGATTGTAATTTTATTTCCTGGTCATTTTTTTTATTATTTTAACTTTCTTCCATATGCGGAGCTGTCAGCTCTGCACGATGTCATATCTAACTAATTTTAGACAAAACATGGAGGTTGTCGTCTTTATCACTTTTAGGATGTTCATTTTCATAAGCATCATTTACCAAAATATACATTTGTATAAAATATCAGTTTATAATGCTCGCCATGAGCGCAACCAGTCCTGATCTTAATCAATAAAAGTGTGTTAATTAGTACAAATGTATATTTTATTCTGTCGTCTTTATTTTCAGAATCCTCAAATATTGGTATATATATCTTCGCATACAGTTCGAAAACATACGCTTAGGTAAAATTACTTGAGATGTATAAAACGTTTTATTGATTGTTTTCACTGAAACAGAATAAAATAGTGCGTCACAATTAAGTTACAACTATAAATACTATTTAAATAAGCGCTGAAAAGGTAATAAAAAGTAAATAGTCAATAATAATATGATATACAAGACTTGTAATTTCAATCAATATTTTAACATTTAGGGTTTACTATTGCTGCAATTTTCTTCTTCATTGTTTCGTCACTAGAACCTTTCGCGATCTTTCGTCGGATAAAGGTTCTATCTCATTGAAAACTCCGTAGAAACGTATCACGTTATATCGATGGCAGGTAGATAGTAAAATAAAAAATGTTTCCGAGCCCTTGCTCCAAATTGTCAAATTGACGTATTTATCACGGCGGATTGGGAAAACAAAGGGAAAAACATTTCCGCTCGTCAATATGGTGATAAAAGCGCCCCAAACGTATTACCACTCATTTCGAAACCACTCCTTTGTGCGATATCTCATTGATGGATTCCCCGGCGAACAGAATCGTTTTATTCTCTATCGGGTAATGGCTTTCCGCACGTACCTACTTTTTTATACGACTGATACTTACCTATTCATTTCGTACACTAAGTACTGTGGCTTCATCACAATGAACGCTCAAGTGCCTGCCTATCACAGAAACCCGTTTCGACGATATCCGTAATTTTAGCAAAGAAATCGATTCAGCTTTAACAAAATCGACTGTTGATATCTTGATAGAATTGTCATTTTAAAAACAACTTTATTACGTAGGCAAATTGGCTGAAAGTAACAATAAAAGCTCTAGAATTCAAAAGAAGACGCCCACTACTTTATCATGATAAATGCTATTTTAAAAAATTGACAACTTAACTGTCTTGTTAATTAATATTACAAAATATCTATATATTAATAGTCGATAATGTCTGTATGATTGTATGATTGCATGATTGTCTACGACTTCCCCTCCCGAATTACGAAAAATGATTGTTAGCAAACTTGAACATTATTTCAAAAAATATGTATTTTACGAGGTCGATTTCTGCTACTACGAAAAATGATTGTTGGCAAACTTGAACATTATTTCAAAAATGTAATAATTCACAATTTAAAAACTGCAGGGCTGTCGATATATGCGCCGAGGTTGATTTCTGCTACTACGAAAAATGATTGTTAGCAAACTTTTTTGACAACTTCTGGCTTATTCAATAAATACGTTTGTAATTTATTTTTCACGCCGGTAAATTTTCTCACTTAAAAATGCAACAAAAATCCCCCCGTTGAGGTCAACGGGCTTACAGCTAGTCAAGTTTAAATCAACTCGAGACGAATTTTTCACGTTGTCATTTCTTTATAATACTTTATGGAATAAGCTCATCCTTGAGAAGCTTCACAAGCGTATACATAAATGAATCAACGCTTGAATTAGTGAAATTATTTTTCGCCTAATTATAGTTAAGTTTTATTTTATAAATAGTCAATCTCAAAGCAATCAAGAATTCTACAGTTAGAACCTATGTATTCGTCAAAAAAATATTAGCAATCATAAAAATAATTCATAGTTATTTTTCTCCCTTTCTAGGTTTTTCAAAAAAAAATTGTAAGAAAAGAGTACATTTATGCTTCTAGAAGCTTCTTTAAAACTATTTATTTTTTCAAATAATTATTATAATTCGCTTAACATGTATTTCTCAAAAGTTAAATCTCGCTGTCACTGTTGACGTTTATATTGGTAACTTACAGTTAAGTAGTTATCAATAAATCTAAAAAAAGGTTATGAAAATGACTTCATTTGATAATTTCACTTTTTATTAGTCAACACATAAATAAGCACATTTCTATATTTTAAAAATTAATAAAGAAATACAATATTTAAAAGAATCCCTTGCGTGTGATTGATCGAAGCAAATTTATGCTAAAAAGCGTGTAACATTTCCGTACTAAAACTCGATTATCTAAAAAATCAGTATGGCATTTAAGACTTTTTTTTATCTATTTGCCATCAGGTACTCGATCAATATATTTAATTAATAAAACGATCTATATATATTTGGATTAAATATATAAAAGGGATTTTATATTTTCGAATACGCCCCTGTCGCCATCACAACGCGTTCTTGTCATTCCGGCGTCCCGCGAGATCGTAAGGCGTCGCGGCGCTTTCTTCGTTAAATAATTCACCATCTATATATTAATACTCGATAATGTCCGTCCGTCTGAATGATTGTCCGCGATTTTCCCTCCCCCTCCTCCGCCCCAGCCCCGCTGTCACCATTTTTTTATTCATACCAAATACATACTTTTTTCGTTTGTATATGGTCGCGATTTCGCCTTTTCGATGACGTCAAGAAAGACGGTCCTCCTCCCCCCCCCCATCCTGCCCCGCTGTCGCCATTAATTATTTTTTTTATTCATACTAAAGACATATTTTCCCAATACACTGTTTATTATTTGACGAAACAAATCAAATCGCTGAAAAAAATTCATACAAAAAAACGCCGCGACCGTGGATCGAACACAGAACTCTGGATTACCAGTCGAGCTCTCTATCAACTGAGCTAACGTCATAAATATCAAGGCGATAAAAATAGTGTAAATAAAATAAAAATTTGAAAATGGAACGATATTTGCGATTCCTACTGACTTCGATTGTTTGTATTAAAGATTCAAAAATGGAACACCTGTCAAATAATGAATGTGGAATATTTTACATAATATAGTTTCGACAGTTAAATGCAAATATTCCATGTGTGTCATATGTATGCTGACGGCTATTAAATATTTTACGTTTTAACAGAGGGTATTTAGAATTTATCCCGATAATTTAATAATTTTGTATCTTTTGTTTTAAATAACGAGTAAACGAGAATATGCTTTGGAAAAGGTAAAAAAAACTAAAAACCTGAAGGTAGATGGTTCGAATCCTAGCCTTGAACGTTTTTTTTTGGTTTATAACATTTTTTTTTTTGAAAACTTTCTTTTTAAATCACATTACATCTTGATCGTATGAAAATAAATGCTATCAAAATAACAAAATCCGATTGACTAAGTTTTTCAAAAAATAAATATAAGACGCAATTATTTCAAGATTTGTTTTTAATCTAGATACATACGTGGTATAGTTAGTTGTTGGCGAAAGCATAGTTTCAGTATGTTTAGTAAAATAACGTCAGTAAAAATCATTATATATATTCTAAAAAACAAGTTCTATTTGGAGAATAATGTTTTTGTTTTGATAAAATGTCCAATTAATTTATAATATTTTGTGAAAATTGCATTTTTTATATAAATATAATTTAATTCTTTGCCCATTTATTTTCTGACTTTTTTCTCACATTCCATTGAAGTGAAAAAAAAGTAGATATTAAATTATTCTAAAAATTAGAATATTAGATTATTCTAAAAATTCCAAAATCTATATATTAATAGTCGATAAAATAATCACTTTTCACAAATCACAATTCACAAATGATGTCCTCGGATGTGTACTGATGTGTACTGATGTCCTCGGGTCTTTTTCTTTTTCTACGAAATATTTTTGTTAGCGTACTTGAAAATTAGTTGAATAAAATATATATACTACGAAAAATGATTGTTAGCAACCTTGAACATTATTCCAAAAATTTAATAATTTACAATTTAAAAACTGCAGGGCTGTCGATATATGCGCCGAGATCGATTTATGCTACTATGAAAAATGATTGTTAGCAAACTTGAACATTATTCCAAAGATTTAATAATTTACAATTTAAATACTACAGGGCAGGGCTGTCGATATATGCCCCGATATATTTATTTTATTTTTAGAATCTCTGGCTTATTCAATAAATAGGTTTGTAATTTTCTGACTACTTAATTATGCAACAAAAATCCTCCCGTTGAGGTCAACGGGCTTACAGCTAGTCCATTATTATGAATTGTGATAGCTTACACCTAATGTATTCTGATAGCCAAACGGTTCACGCGCAAGACGATATTATACAATAAATGTCACTTTGACAAGGCAAAAAGAGGTGATGATAAATAATATTTCGTAAGAAGATGAATATTTGATTAAGCCCGCTTAGAATGAACTTTAATATTTAAAGTTACCATAATTTATCATATAATATCTACCCAATACAGGCGTTTGTTTTATTTTTATTATCTTGGTTATGTTATTCTAAAATCCATGCGTCATATCTCACAATATATATATATACATACATGATCACACTACTCCAGCAGTTTACACGCTTGCCGTCCGATGATTTGAACTGCACTTAACCACGCCCAGTTACATGTACTTATTTTTTACTTGATAAAAACCATACTCGTTTTTCGAGGAAACTAAAAAGAATAGACTCATCGTTTATTAATAAAAATACAATTGTTTTAATCGCAGGGCTCTGGTTCTCTAATAAAATAATTATATATTACATATCAGATTTTTGATTTAAGCCTTTTAACCAGAAGTGGGCTATCAATACGTTAACAAAGGGCTCGATTAATCTGAAAGCAATTTTCGGTGTTCTAGGGAAGGAGTGATTTTTTTTAAGATTACTCATATGCAAATATGCAATATTTAAATAAGAAATCAATTGTTACTTAGTGCACTTATAATATGTAACAATATGCAATTCACTGTAAACTTATCAATCTAAATAGCTAAAAATGTACTACCGTGTATACTAAAGCTGTCTGAGATAATGTGTAAGTCATAAATTGCAGTTACATTTTAATTTGATCTGAAAATATTGTTTTATTTTAAATTAACAAGAGGCTCGTCTGTCTTATTAAAATTTAACAAGGGGCTCGCGCGAGCCCCTCGAAGCCCTATTCAACCCACCATTGCTTTTAACTAATACTTTCTTATTAACGTCTTCACTTTCGTAATATTAAGATTATTCTATAATGTCTACAAAAACTTCTGCGATAATCATAATCATTCTAAAACAATACTGACAAATTTTATTATAAATACAAAATTATCAATTTCTGTGAAAAAATAATAATTTTAGTGATGGCTTTGACGTTGCTAATCTTAATGTATTATTATGTGCATGTTAAAATAGATTAGTACAGAGCACTTCAGGATACTGTATAATTTTACGACTTCCTCTGAGTGAAGAAGCTCAATTTAAATAAGCCAAATGATACGTTTTGCATGTAATTTTGTGTAATAATACGCTACTCAATAACCTCATTCACGTATCCTTAATTATTACCTGCCGTTTTATTTAAATACATTCAATAAACCATACATTAACCAACCAGTAAAACTATGTTGCTTTCATCTTACTATGATGGAAAATTAATGTTTCGGACTAGCTAATAGACAATTTAAGACAATTATATTAAATTTAGTTGAATTGTGAATTTGTATCCAAATGTTAAGCACACTGGAAAAAATGTAAAAACTGGTAATATAAAATCAAAGTTTGCGTATTACTGAGAAATTAACGGCAACAATATGCATAATAACAAAAGTTCAATCGGACTAATACAAGTAAGGGGGTGTACTCTACATAACCGTAGGTACAGGGTTTCCCAAACTATGTTCTGAGGAACACTGGTGTTTCACGGAACCCGAATAGGTGTTCCGCGAAAAATTTGGAATGGTTCTATACGCTGCAACACATTTTAAAATCTTTAACTTCATATTGAAAGGTGAGTGATGGTCAATTTCTACTGAGTTTTATGAAATCAAGCATCGATTGATGCTGATATTTTTATATATTTCAAAAAAATACTAAATGTTATAATAACATATTTATTTATACTGTTAGGAATAACCCAAAGTAAATAATAAGCTAAGTGTTCCGTTAAAATTTCTGAATTTGCGAAGTGTTCCACTGCAGAAAAAGTTTGGGAAACCCTGATCTAAGCTCTATAGAAGTGGACATTTTCCGCAACAATGCTTATGATCTGTTTCTTTAGTTTTATTTTGTATTAAATTTGAATCGTTCAAACCAAGTCCCAACCTTCAGTCGAAATCTTAAATTTATTTTGTATGTTAAAAATACTTTTTTTTTTGTTTTCTAATGTGAACTACGTACTGTATTTTTATTTTTATTATATTTTTTACTTGTATGGTAAATTGGTATCAGCTGTAATGCCATAAACTGCCCTTTTCATTTGAAACAATAAACAAGTAAACAATAAGTCGGTTGCACTACCACCAACCCTTATGTTCATATGATTTAAATATGGCAACATGACTTAACTTTGAGGTAAAGAAATTCAAAAATGCTCGACTAAACGTCAGTTAAATAAAATATATCCAACTAAAAAATAATTGCCATCATATTTTAATAAACGTATACCTGCATAAAAATACTTTTACGGTAAAATGCGTTTCGCATCATTACCTATCTCGGGTGCACTTTGTGACCACAGTGTAATGCCGACAAGATATTTATCTTCGCTTACCTTACACCCTGTAATTATTATCCTCGTGGTTAAACCAATTGTTCACAAGATCTTAAAAACCCCTGCGTTTCTTCTCGGGACTTGTGGACGTCCCACAACATTATGAGTTGCATTATCTGAAACTATTCATTTATGACAGAGGTTATAAACATAAATTTGTGGCATGTGGATATGAAATAAATGTCATGATAAAAATAAATGTTTAATTCTGCTAAGTTATTGAGCTTTTTCATTTGTTTATTAAATATGTATATTTATAATATTACATTATTTATTAAAAATGTGTTATTCATAGTCATTTTGGAATTCTGCTGCGTCAAAACTTTTAACTCATCTCGAGGGACTGATTATCTGCATATTTAATTGCACGTCTCACAGTCTTGGGTAGTTGTTCCTAAGACACTCTCAGTCATGCGAAAAACTGTAGACACGCTTAACATTTGTAAAGCCACTTCATTCTGCGTTGAAAGCAGTAGTACTTGGAAGAGGGCAAGTAAGTAGTTTATATTTATTAAGTAGTATAATAGATTTTCAGTGAGTTTTTTGCATATTACATATGTATTCTTATGTGGAAGCATTTACAACATAACTCAGAAACATTACAGTAACATGATTCTACAATATAAAAATAAATAAAATACAATAAAGAGAGAAAAAAATATACGAACTCTTCTGTAAAGCAAAATATTTTTTTATGAATTCTCGGTTTCAAAAAACATTATTATTAAAGTTTTATGTATGTATTTCGATTACAAATACACCGTAGTGGGCTCAGAAAAATAACTACACGGGCAAATCATTAAGAAATCTTGCTTCAGACCATCTTCGCTCCCAGTGTAAAGTATTAAAAGCAAGTATTTCAACAGCAGTTATTTATTGAGTATTGTTTGAGAATCAGTCGCTTCACATTCAAGTCAAAATCGATGATGATGATGAACACCTCTAAACGAAAATTGAATGTTTTAATAATAATTCAATATAATATGAGGGGTTTAGTATTATAACTCATAATCTTAAAATTCTCATTTTGAGAAAATTGCAAAAAACTACAGAAGCAGAATTTTTCTTAACCATAAAATATGTTTTAAATTACCATGAATGTCTATCGCAAGTGAAAAGTATCACTTTTCTAAGATACAAAATATTACACCATAAAAAATACTGATCGCCGATTGATTCTTTCTAATCATGTCATATTATTCATTTAAAAATGTGAGCATAGACACCGATAGTATTCTTTAGCCGAAGTTTTAATAGTGTTCAAAGTAAATTTTAATGCACAACTATTTGTTGATATATTATGTAGTAATTAATGCATTTAGAAATTTTTGGTATACTTACCTCAAAAACATCAAATATGGAGATTATGAGTTTTGATACTAAGCTCCTCATATGTCCGTTTATCGCTATCCACTTAAAAATTTCTGAGAATATTCTTGTAGTATTCTTAAACGGACCACGACTCTCTGATGTCTTCAACTGAACTTATACACGTTGCACTTTTTTTTACACAGGGCGTGTTCTCCACGCACATCAAGTAAGAAAGACATATGGACACAAAGTCCTTCTTGTGTCCGTCTATCCATACTGTATTGTCACTGGTCATTGTTCATTTTTCGTCATGGTCATAACTAACACGGCCTTAATGATTCCTTTATTCGATAGAATTTATAAGAAAATAGTACTAAAGAGCCAGGTGAATGTATCTGATAATACATTTGACAAAGAATCTTGCTTAATAATCGCTGTCTTTAAATTTGCCAAACCAATTTTTATATTACATATATTATACAAATAATATACGCACTAGTTTAAGCAGGTTTGTATTATCTAAAAATGTTTAAATTGAATTATTTTATTTAATAATTATTAAGTAATACATGTTTTTTTTTAATATCATAGCTGTATAGAAGTAAAAGCTAAGCAAGAACGGTCCAGATCATATTATAAAATGGATCATACTTTATTTATTTTTTTATAATTTACTCGGATCAGGACCAGTTTCACCCATAGCGAGCATTGTCAATTGATGAAGTATATAAGGATAGTTTACCACTATTCATGTTCAACGTACCCTCTAAGCTGCGCGCGCAGTTTGAAAAGCAGTTTGAAAACGCCCGCGCACTCATTTCAGGTTGGCGCGCACTCAAAGACAACAACTCAACTAATAGTTGATTGGTCTTAAGAGGGAGCATTAGTAATGTCCTAGCTCTATTCTTATATCCATACTCTTTTAGAAAAAGAGAAGTTGAGCAACTGAGTAACAAACGGTATTTATAGAAAAACTTCAATGACTAAATTGGGAGGCCAAATGCATCACATTGGGAGCGGACGGGAGCGGATTAAATAAATATACATATATCTTGTAAACTGAGCACCGACTTATTTATTTTACATATCGACTGTGGAAAGGAAAAAGGACGTAAGCCACACATATCAAATTTTACAGGAGGCGCAAAAAACGTGTTCTGATGATTTTGGGCCATATGAAAATTATGAATTATACGTAACTTTAAAGTGCACGGAGACTTCTAAACTAGTGTTAAGTTGACATAATCTAATATTAATCTAAGAATTTGTCTAGGAAAAAACTTTATTTCAGTCTTTTTTCGTGGTTTTAATATCTTACAAGGTCATCTTTTTCAGACTTAAAAGCTAAATTTAGATACTAATTTGGCATTTGCAGCATGCATCCTTTTGATAGAACATGTATCAAGTTTGATACATTGTGATTATCGAAAAAAGCTGTTTTGAAAAAACTGTGGGTTACGTCCTTTTCCCTTTCCAAAGTCGATATAATCTTTTCAAATCACATAACACGTGTATTTTTTATGTTATTTGATTACTACAATCTCACAGCGGAATCCCACCAGAAACAACATTCAATTATTTTATTATTGTAATTTTACAGTTCGCTTCAGCGGTACTGTACCTATTTGTCTTTTTGCATTGAGCAAAATTCATAAAGCCGCATCCTCAGCATTCCGCGAGCGAACGAACTATATTTGCATAGACTACCAATGAGAATTTGTAATGAAATTCTGATTAAAATCGACGATGGCATCTAATTACGGCAGTCTTTTAGTTTCTTTGTTTATTATATCCGACAGTCTTTTACTTTCTTGTAAATCCACAATCAGTAGCGCCTTCTGCTAATAATCAAGACAATTATTCGTAAAAGAACTATATATTGGATTAAAAATATTATTCCGTTAACAAATAAAACTTAAATACCATAACCTTTTTTGACGTGATCAGTGGTGGATTATCCTATAAGCGAATGAGGCACGCGCTTGAGACCTCCAAATCTTAGGGGCCTCATAAATAGCTTATTTTATATTATCCATATAATTTTTGTTAAGATTTAATTATTTGGAATTTTCTGACGTTTTTATGGTATCTGAAAAAAAGAGCCTCCAAATTTTATTGCGCCTGGGGCCTTTCATGTGATTAATCTCCTACTGGACGTGATATAAAATAGTTAGTTTCTAAACGTTTTATATATGGTTTCACAAATAAATTAAAATACATATATAAATATTGGTGTTTTTAACCATTCTCGCTTTGCTCTTAATTGATCTTACATACAGAAGTTGTTTTATATGAATGTTACAATTGTTCTTAGGCCGGGGTACTTTTATTAAAACCATCAACTGTTTGTTTTTTACAACTATTTTTTCAAATCCGACTCATCACAAGCTAAAATACGCAAATATTCATATGTATCTCAGGTGTATATGTATCTCAGGCACTATTTCGTCAACTGATTTTTCAATGAATACGTTAATGTCTGTTCGAAGGCATGGATTTCTGTGATGACATCAATTCTTAGAGGGATTAGCTTACCACTATTCTTTCATAGCTTTATTCTTCTTAAGCAAATGAGTAACTAGGAATTATTGTTGAAAAACTCCAAACGGCTTTAATATACTCCACATTGGGAGAAAGTGTAGTTGAATAAATTATTATTTAATAGATTTCTTGAAACATATTATTTTTATTTTAATGCAGTAGATTCTACATACACTAATTTAAAGAAATGAAGAAGTCCGTCCCACATAGATTAAGCATGAGTACACTATCGCAATATGTCCAATCGGATTACAGCAGCGTTTCAATCCCCTTCCCCTTCTACAATGCTAAAAATATAAATAATTCTTTTAACGGAACAATGATTTCTAAAATAAAGTATATTAAAAGAACACTTACTTTCTTGTCTAGTGTAATGGTAGATTATTTTTATACACTATTAACAAAATCTATTGTGAAACTTTTGATTTCCACACCACTGCCTCGTTTCTCTTTTTAATCTAAAGCTCCAGCTACATGCCCGCTGAAAAGTAATAAAATTTAGCAGCAGCAGAAGAACGGCAAAGTTTTAGACATCTCCGATTCACTCAACTCTTGAACAATTCGCTGTATACTTTGTCTTCCTTTTTTACAGTTCTAAACATCAAACGTTTGCGTAAAAGAACTATCTGAAAGAACTTAATAGATTACAAAGTAGAAACTGTCTTTTATTGAAAAAGGCGATGTTTTATATTAGCGGTAGTGTTTTTATTATGATAGTCAACTACTTAACTAAAAAACCTAGTATTACAAAAACAAACTTTCGATGAACATTTAGTATAACAACCAATTGAATAACAAAGTAAATTTTATTAATTTTACGTTAAAAACAAACTAATATAACAGAGTAATATTTAACATTCCAGTATCCATATCAACTACTACTACTGTATTAACAACTACCAATTCACATTACTCAAATTATTTTAATATAAACTAGCGTAATTGATCATTCTCTCTTGAATAATGAGGTATTCCTAGAAAACCAATTAAGTATTTAAATTGATAAATATCCGATCTATTTCTTCGTTTGTCAGAACAATTTTTGAAATATTATTTTTTAATGCTGTTCTTCGACGAACTTTGGCTTTCGTCCTAACTTGTTGCGGTATACGCGGGCTCGAATCTCCGCACACACTATTGGGTAAAACCGGGTTTTAATTTAAATTTTACCCCAGGATTAAATTCAATATTGTGTACATCTTTTTTTTCCCGTTTGATCATTGAATTGGCGCGTAGTAAGTAAGAAGATTGAACTAGCTTCACACTAGTTCTTTCCTAAAACAATTCTTATCTTCTTTGAAAACAACGGAACAATCAGTTTTACTACCCGTACATCATAATATGTACAAACACTCAATTGCGACGGAGATAAGTACCAAAAATAAACTGCTATATAACCATAGACAGTGGACTTGCACGATTCTAGGTGTATTTTGTTTTCATCTCAAACATAACTGACAAAATTCTAAGATGCAATAAAGATTACTGAAAAGCAGGGTTGTCAGACTTCCTTCGGTCGTCCCGAGTTTCGCAAAATAACCGCACATTGCATCTGAACATCCCGATGGTGTTAACATGTTTTGAACCTCGGCGCATAGTGAGTAATTGAAAGCAATTGTAACTGAGGAAATGCTAGAAGCTTAAACAACAAAATAAAAAACATCATTTATGTGATTCGTTAATTCAATATCAATAAAATATTGAAAAATTAACAGGTAAGTGATTTTTTTGTCTGTTTAATAGTCATATATATTTTTATTAGTAACGTACCCGAGGAGCTTGCAATATATACATAATTGACAGTGAACACCCTCAAAGTGATCAATAAGAAACAGTTGATGCCTGTAATTTATATTTTATATGAGCCCAAGAGAAGTGAAGTGAGCCAACTAGTAAAATGGTAAAACTTTTTTCTTGAACTTTCAAGTACAATCACGTCTTTACTTGGTGTTTTGGTGGATTGCATATTTTTATTTTACGGAGATAACACAATTGCAATACTTCACTTTTACGATACTTTAATGACGAGTAGAATATTACAACGCATCTAACTTATTTTTTTCTTAAATACCACTTAGCACACTTAACCTCTAATGGGCCCAATTGTAATATATCTACCTATATAGTCGTTTATTTTATCACTTTTAGGGTGTTCACTGTCAATACTTGGTGGAAAGGCATTATATTAGTAAAAACACAATATTCTTTTGTACTTCATTCCACTTTATTTAATATGTCAGGACCGGTTTCGCTCATTACGAGCATCGTCAACTGATTGTGTTTTTACTAATAGTTTATTTTATCGTTAAAAATACCGCCAGTTCCGATTTGTAGATTTTAAAATCTGGCAACCCTGCTGAAAGGGTAAGAGGTACTGTGTTATACCATAAAAATGTTTCTACCTTTCTCTAGCGATTTATTTCAGATTTACAATTATTACAGGTACAGGGTACAACGAACGGTAAACTCAAATGGCTTACAGCAGTACCTATTGCGAGAAACAATCGTAAAAAAATATCCACACCTTTACAAAATTTACTTACCTTTCGTCGTAAAACGTTCACACCCTGCGAAGGATTTAGTTGTTTTTGTTAGACGGTTTAAATATTCTGAGAAATTTGCAGGAAAGATTCGTGTTAACTTTGAACATTGTACATATTGTGAATGATAATAATATTTCAAAAATAAAATCTTCGGCATAGTTGTGTGAAAATATTATTCCGACAGGTGCAATTCATCACAACTCAATTCATATACTAATAAAAACACAATAATCCTTTGTACTTCATTCCACTTTATTTAATATGTCAGGACCGGTTTCGCTCATTACGAGCATCGTCAACTGATAAGAAATATAATTTAACAGTGCTATTTATACAAAAATGAACAGTTATAAACAACAATTGGCATTGAAAAGAAAATACCAATTACATTAAAAGTGATTCTAAAATAGCACAAAATTAAAATGTTTAACACATCTAACATATAATTAAAAAGTCATCTCAGATTAATAAATTTAGAATGGGAATTGAAAGTAATTACAAACATAATTAAAATTTGGGAATTCTTTGACAAAGTGATACAATAAAAATAATGACAATAATATAGTGAATAGGCTTAATGATAGTTAAGAAAATTTCCCCTCCTTATATAATTTAAAATATATATAGGTATGCATATATATATATATATATATATATATATATATATATATATATATATATATCTTTGTTAGAATTGATATGGTCTTTGAAAAATTTCTTTTTCAGAATCTTCCTGGCTGTCGATTTTGTTTAAGTATGTACACTTACCAACTACTTGGAAGAGGGGAAATTTTCTTAACTATCATTAAGCCTATTCACTATATTATTGTCATTATTAATGTCATTATTTTTATTGTATCACTTTGTCAAAGAATTCCCAAATTTTAATTATGTTTGTAATTACTTTCAATTCCCATTCTAAATTTATTAATCTGAGATGACTTTTTAATTATATGTTAGATGTGTTAAACATTTTAATTTTGTGCTATTTTAGAATCACTTTTAATGTAATTGGTATTTTCTTTTCAATGCCAATTGTTGTTTATAACTGTTCATTTTTGTATAAATAGCATTGTTAAATTATATTTCTTATCAGTTGACGATGCTCGTAATGAGCGAAACCGGTCCTGACATATTAAATAAAGTGGAATGAAGTACAAAGGATTATTGTGTTTTTATTAATATAATGCCTTTCCACCAAGTATTGACAGTGAACACCCTAAAAGTGATCAATTCATATACCTTCAATACTGTATACATAAACAAAAGCCGCACTATTCTTCCTGTAAGTTTTCACGGGTATATCATTGTAAATCTAAAATATTGGTGTTATGAGTTCGAACATAAAACAAGTGAAGCTTTACATCGACTGTGGTAAGGAAAAATGACGCAACCCACACATATGTTTTTTTTACAGGATACACAAAAAACGTTTTTGAATTATTTTGGGTCGAAGGCAAATTATGAAAGATACACAATTTTGAAGTACTTGGAAACTGATTAACTGGTTTTTTATTGACTGATATTCATTGAACATTTTTTTCAAAGAAAACCTTTTTTTAATTATATTTTCTTGATCGCAATTTCCACAAGCCTTTTTTTTCAAACATAAAATCTAAATTTAGATAACAATTCGGCATTTTTAGGTTACATCCTTTTGATAGAGCGTGTATTAAGTTGTATACATTTTGATTATCAAAAAATGCTGTTTTTTAAAAACTGTTGGTTACATCCTTTTCATTTTCCATAGTCGATATATGTACTAGAATAGTTCAACAAAATTTAAGCATAATATCGAGAGACTATCAAAGTCCAAAATAATCACATACAGGAAGGACAACGTAATAATAAAATTCTCTATTTATTAAGTGGGGAAGGGTTTCTGAATAAATCTTTTCTAAATACATATAAACATATTAAATGTTATGATTAACATTTTTAATAAAGTAAATTTAGGATAGAAGCACGCCATACACAAACGTGAACAACCAACTACTTATATTTTTATTTTTTATAAAAAGTTTGGTTTGTTTGATAGGCATATAAATTGCAGTTTTCAATTTAAGACACGTTTTTTATATCTTAGTTTAGATCGGCTATTTGTTTTTTCGGAATACTCAATTTGCATACTATGGTGCTGGAATGACAATGATTGCTAGAATATATATTCAAATATTATGTAAAACATATTTTTAAGTGATTGGTTTACATTAGAGTCACAGCTTGACGATCGATGGTCTGTAGTCATGTCTATTTTGATTGATTGAATCATTAATCCAAAATTTATTGATTTTATTCATCCATATATATTTAAATATTTTAATCATAACGAATTCCAATAATAAAATAAAAAAATACGTATCATCACACGACAAGTGTTCAGCGTTAATAATATTTAAACAGAATTTTGAACTCAATATTATTTATACAAGTATTTGTAACTGTATCCCAAATAATAAATCGCAAATTTTACATTTTCAACAATCGCGCGGTAGAGACGTTTCATAGAATCTTTTATTTATTTCTACTACACCAATAAAAATACTTTTATCCTCTGCAACTGCAAGTTGCTGAAATAAAAGATCATATAATGTAAAATAATAAAATAAGATAGGTAATACAAAAACATTCTTTTAAATTTCACAAATTTCAGTAGTAAAGAGCCAAAAATACTTTTTTAGAAACAATTAAGCAAGGTTTAATTGAATTCTCATAATAATTGTCAAATGCTGAAAATTTTCAAAAGTACACACTAATTTACATCTTAATTTTAAAATTTAGAAGGTTAGCATTTACTTATGATAATGATAAAATTATTGGCACTTTACACAAAGTTCTTTTACATTTACGATATTATAAATGAATATACATATTTGAATAAAGTGTACTGACTGTTTAAAGATACGTTATTTTTTATCAGTGAGAGAAGATACACTTCAAATCCACTACCTTCATCTCAAGTCAAATTTGACTTTAAAAAAATAGCAAGATTAATTCAAGATTATTTATTTAATGAACTCTTTGCACTGTTTTAATCGATATTTACGTCATAATAAATCGTATTCCAACTTACGTACATATATTGCCATGAAAGTCAGAAGTATATTTCGACCAAGTTTAGTATTTATATGATCATGAATAAATTGTATTTTAAAATATAGTAAACAAAACTTGAAATAGCGCCGGAAATTATTATATGCGGTTTTCTTCAACAGTTTCAATTATCATTTTACCCGGAATGTGTGGCTAAATTATATTTTTTTAAATATTTGCAAATAAATCATTCAGTGAATCGTCGGCCCACAAGATTTCTCCTAATGTCCCGCCAGACTTAACTATCCACCCATAGTTACCGGCTTCGTGGATATTTCTGGTAAAATGTTACGCTCTGCTTATAAGCAGGCACCAAAATATTTTGCATCTTGCTTGCATGTGAAGAAGTGAATGAGATTATTTTCGAATGGCGAGTAAAATATAAATCAATGTGTATTTTATGTGCCGACCAAAGCGATTTTTAATGGACACCGGTCAATGGCTGGTAGAATCAAAGCTCAATGGTAGGCGTGGCAGAAAAAGCTTCAAGTTGCAAAAAGACCGCTCGAATCGCCCTGGCGCCGCCAGCTTTCGTCACGGTATACAAAACTAGGGTAAATAATTATTTCATGATGCATTTATACTGTAGTAAAAAAAAACCTAGCCACGTTTGACCTATTGCCAAACCTTTCTTTAATCCCGATTCGGGGCGTAGAAAATATATTTACATCGAATCTCTAAGAAATATATCCATTTTTAAATGATGCGTCATAAACCGGTGACATACGA
Source organism: Himalopsyche anomala (assembly GCA_031772345.1). NCBI lineage: Eukaryota > Metazoa > Arthropoda > Insecta > Trichoptera > Rhyacophilidae > Himalopsyche > Himalopsyche anomala. Next base: position 4,629,376 of record CM062824.1, on the reverse strand, counting down.
GTCTTTCTCTCTTTTTTTTTTTAAATCAATTTCCGCTCCCAGTATGGAGAATATGGCCTTCTTACAAAGTTATTTCAACAGATTTTTTCTACGAGAACTGCTTGTTGCTCAACCTCTCTTTTTCCGAAGAGATTAGTAGGGATAGAAGTATAAGGCTAGGACAGGACTAGTTGTTAACTAATCACTCTCGCCACGCCCATATATTGAAGGATAGGAAAGGTGGGAGGGAAATTAAGACATCACAAACACCCATGCCTTTGAACAATGCATGGTCATCAAACATGATATTATTAATCCTGGTATGTAAGTAGCTCATCGATTTTACAATGTTGGTCAATTACTCTACTTTTAAGATTTTATTTTAAAATGTTTTAAGACTTTATTTATAATATAATATATATAACCATGAAACTTAGCTAAAAGTTTTACTTAGCATATGGTACCAGTCCGATTGAATACTGCCTACAAACTATACGATGCCGGTTATGTTATATCTTATATATAATTTTATCAATATTATATGATTACCATAAACGATTTTCAATTGACTTTAAAATATGTTTTACAATACCTGACGAGTTGGCAAAAATGTTATAACCATGAAGATACGGTAGCAGGAGCAGTTTAAAATGTTGAACTATTTCAATCTACATGTCATAAAACGTTATGCTTTATTTACAACGTCTTAGATAACAAGCAAGTTTTCACCATAAAATATCATAAAACGACGCCATTTAATGCAAACATAACATTCTAATAGGTGAAGAAGCTCAGTTTCGAAGTTTTTACTGTCAATACTAGTACCTAGTTAATCTAAGTGTACCTAACAAGATATTATCGATTACAAAAATATTTTAAAAATAAATGACAAGTGGTGTAGTGGGGCCAGGTCGGCGACCTGGCACCTGAAAATGAGGAAGGCGCCCTACCACCTTTTTGACTTGTAACTTAACTTTTCAAGTGCTCTATTTTTCTGGTCAGAATTTAAATAACATTGGTCAGAATTTTTGTTGAATGGTCAGAATATATCGGTCAGAATAAATAGTCATAATTTAAATGAAATTAAAAAAAAACCTAACCTAACCAAACCTAACCAAACCTACTAACTAAAATTGTTATTAAATATTCTGACCGTTTAATATTTTTATTCGGACCGTTCATATTTTAATTCTGACCAAAAATTTATTTAAATTCTGACCATTTAATTTGTTTCCATTTTCAAGTACATACATGTATTAATAATGGATCTTTTATTGATTCATTGTCAAAACTTGTGTTTTTTTTAAACTTCAGACGGATATAAAAACAAAACAAAAAAAAATAGGGAAGAAATCAATGACCGACCTGGTACCTATTTTATTTACCACTTACCACTGATAATAAATACTGTTGCTTTTCCGTCGCCCTTAAATGAAAAAAAATATTTGGCGACAATAACCTAAACATGGTTATATAACACGATATTAATTCTGTAATTTCATATTTTTTGTTCGGTAAATTAATTTAACTGTATGGGAGAAATATTCACAATGCACCGTCATTACGAATTAAATACGGTTACCTGCTTTTATTGCAATACTTATCATAATAGGGATAAAACTCCCCTTTAGGGACATAATAAAATAGCATGAAAACTTATAGGCCGTTATTAAATTATTATATTATTAATAGACATAACTTAGTATTCAAAATAATATGGGTGGCCAAGAAATACATAGAGAATTATTTTTTTAAATACATAATTTATTCTGATAAAAAATTGTATATCGGGTGAAAAAAAATATTTTTTACTAATATACTTTTTAATATGTATTATTTATATCGTCTTTGCTCTGGAAAATACCTATGTCAGTTATAATTATTTTGGGTAAGTCGATGTTATATATTTGCATGTCGTATGATCATGACCCAACTCTAATGATTCATTGTTTGATTAGTTGTTTTTACATATTTTAATTATTTGTGTTAATGTATCTGTACCGCAGCACACACACACACACACAATTCCTTTTTTTATCAGTTCAATCTATCAGGATTCCAATGTTTTTTACACATACCTCACGAACATACACTATTTCACTGTGTCTGCGTCAAGCGTATGATGACAGGTGGCAATGCAACCTTGTTATATTGTTTTTTTTAACCATGTTCGCTCGTATTTTTGATCGATTGACCTAAATATAATATAATCATAAGCGATGTTAGTCGGTCACCATCAATAATATTTTTATCAATTAGTCGTTTTTAGAAGAAAAAATTTTACCACCTCTGTTTTATATAATAACTAGCTGGCCCGAAAAACTTCGTACCGCCTCAGAATCAATAAATGTTGTGTTAATTTATTGGATGAGTTAAATTCAGTTTGAATGAATACTCAAAATTAATTAAGTTCAATAAATGTGCAAAATTAAAAATGAAAAGTATTTTAATTACATTGAAATGATGTTATTCACGTGGCACAGTCGATAGATTTAAAGGAATACAGTGCACCAACGATTTGATTTTGAATTGTGAAGTTGAAATGATCCACATCTTTGTTATTTGCTGCAAAAATTGCTCGTTCACTCAACCTATTATGATGTTTGTGATTAGCAATGATATTCAGGAACACTTTGTTGATTGTCCTTCGATGAGACGAAATTTCAAAAATTCGGCAAAAACGAAATCAATCCATTCGATTCGTCGAAAGGAACACGGCCGTTACAGATAGTCAGCAAATGCTTGGAGAAATCTGCGGCAGATGGTCGTTTAGAAATGCAACTCGCATGTT